>WKFP01013965.1:103298-181334 GCA_011057875.1 Pterocles orientalis | reverse complement strand
GGTGGCGTGGTTTTTTTTTTTTTTTTTTTTTTTTTTTTGGTCTCTTGCTTCCCTGCGTATGCCTGCAGGCACTGCCTGTGCCTCCTGCCTCCACTTCCCATCTTCAATCCAGAGCGGCTGGGCAAGACCAGAGGAAGGGAAAGGAGGGATGTACAGAGGAATAGAACCGTAAAGACCATCTCTGCATCCACACTGGATGACTTGTCCCTCTCCCAGCAGGTGTCAGTACCCAGGATATGAGAGTCCTTGTGGTTTACAGCAGGGTTAGGTACAGCACCCGGGGTCTCTGCCTCCCTCAGACTCTGACAGTATGGATGACACTGAGGTTCTCTTCATCTCAGCCTCTTCTCCCCTTGCTTTATTTCCTTTGCAAACCAAATTTGTTTTTTTCAGAGCTGAGTTCCAAATACCAACTATAAATTCAGCCTTTTATCTGGCCTACCAGTGCACATCAGTGCAAATGCAGATTTCTTGATGCACCAGCAATACACTGTTGAAATGTTAATTGTTTCAGCTGGGCAGTTGTTGCTTTTTACAGTAAAAAAGGGTCCAAAAGTTTTATTTGCTCTCCCTTACCCCAAGGAATTCAGAGTTTTCCTTGCTCTGTTTTCTAAGATGGGAACTTCTGATCCTGATATTAACAGTGAGGAGTGGGTGGTTGGGACAGCAGCTAGCTCCGTTCCCTGACACCTTGAACCAATCATGCCACATGTCTCCATATCTAAGCTGGGATAATGTGTCTTCTGCTTCACAAGGGTGCTGTGAATGGACATGTCCCACACTGTGTATGATGTTCCAATAAACGATTAGAGAGAAGAAGGTTAAAAGTCCCATTGGGTTTGCACTGCTCAGGGATATTAGAGGTTTTGAATGGCTTTTAAGCCAGTTAACAATCTCATTAAAATACTGCCTGCATCTCTAGTGGGCTGGCTTGTTAACCACAAGTGAAAACCAGGGACATTTTAGGCACACTGCAAATGGACTAGCAGTTTAAGTGTTTCTTGTACTCTCGATCTAGGTACACTAATTTCATGGTATAAATTCAATCTCCTGAGTGTGTGTCAGACACTTGAGTCATAATTGTTTGTATTCTCAAAGCACAAGCACTTTCTGACCAATTTGGCTTATCTAGGGCATAACATTAGTCTTTAACATACCTTGAACTCAAGCATGGCGTTCCTCTCTCTCTGAAAGTGTGGCTTTTTCCCGCGGTAATCCATGTGGCCTGTGAGTTGGTGACTGTCACAAGAGGCGGGAGGCCAGTGGTCTCATTCACTCGCTCTATGTCACAGTTCCTACAGCCCATCCTGCTGCCTTGTTGCGTATATATGAGCAAATATAGACTCTGCGTCCGAGGTGGATTGTGTCAGAGGTGATGCTTCAAAGTCAGTGCCATCAGTACTCGCTGACCCAGGCAAAAGAAACGTTACTGATGCTTTTTGTCACTGCTGGTAGGAGCTCCGTGAATGAAGTCAGTGTCATTCTCACATCCAGACATCACCGACAGGGACTGCAGAAACATTAGGTGCTGCCAGCTGACAAAGTTGCATGGGCAGACAAGCTAGGTTTACATTATCAGACCCAAAAAACAGAGTTCAGACAGATATTATTATGAGCACATGGGTTCTTGAGAAGATGTGCAACAGATTTTCACTGGGTACTTGCTATTTCATGGAAAAATACCAGTGATGTCTCCAGCACCCTGCCAGAAGCTGAACGTTATCGCAGCTGCGGGGATGGGATCCAGCTGGAAGGTTGTGATTTCACACCTTCTGGCCGATGCAGGATGTTTAATTTAAAGAAGAAACAATGTAGGATTTATGCCCTTGAGACACGGCACTTTAAAGAGATGTCAGGTCTGTGCAAGACAGAAGGAAAAAATGTTTTATCTTCTTTTAGGGAAGCTTTGCTAAGGTAGCAGAGTCTTCATTGGACTTTGAGATAGCAGAGTACCAGCTCAGGCTCTCACTTTGCTCTTGGGGTACATCCTAAAGATCTGACATACCTTCGTAACCATATGCCTGAGTACTTTGGTAAGCTCTGGTGATGCTTCCTGACCTAAGGAGAAGTAGATGCCACACACACATGCACACACACCTGCTTCTCATTTCTTTGTGAAGTTTGTTAAGAGTAGACCTTTGTTATTTAAGCCATTTCTGTTAGAACAGCTCTGCTTCCTCTGGCTGCACTTTGTGTGGCCTGAAATGTTTTTCCAGTATCAAGGAAGCTGCTCGAGCGTGGCTGATTTTGGCTCTGAAGAGGACAGCCCTGAGGTGTTTAGCTGGGGCTCCTTACAGACACTGTGCTGGTGAGAGCTTGCAGCAGAGTCAAGCGGTTGGCTTTAGATCTAACCTTTCATCTCTAGGATATAGCAGTGCTGAACTATTGCTCCTTGCCCTGGGAAGGGAATGAGCAACCTAGCCTGCAAGTTGATTTTAGGAATCATAGATACACAGTCTAATATATTCTGACAGGTTTGAGCAAAGAATGACATCAGTGCTCATTTTGGTTTGAAGTGGATGATGAGGAGCTTGTTCCAGGAGAAATAATGTTTCTCTGACCTCAGACAAATTAAGTTTTTTTTTAAAAAAAAAAAAAAGCTAAAATTTGAATGGCAAACAGCTGTAAGAGTCTAGAATATTTTCCTGCATTTCAGAGATTGCAAGTATTAGGAAGAAAAGTGGGAACACAAGATTGAGGTTGTCACTTCTAGCATTGACTTCCAAACTCCTTTGAAAGTCATTTTGTGAGGGATTAGCAAAGGGAACGTGTCCTGTTGCCCCGTGTGAGGCTTTGACTGCCTCAGGGTCTTTTGAATAAGTGGGAAAAGCATCTTCAATCTAAAGAAATATCATGGGTTTAATAATCCCTGCACTAAATCTGAGGTGCGCTACTGGGGGTAGATGAACTCGACACAAACCCGAGTCTGGATCTGCGTTCAGTGGTGTGGGGCAGGGCTGAGCCGGCGGGCGAGACCGAATCAGCACTACCACCACTTTTTATCCTTTGTGTCCAGGTGACTAAAGGTCCAGAATCTCAAAAGAGATCTGGAAGCATTTGAAATTCATAGGGCTGAGCAATCGCAGCCAAACCCATGCTTTGCTGCATGGACTTACTGGTTGCTAGCTATAGGATCTCCGCATGAAATTCCCTTTTGTAGGGGATAGACGTCTCAGTGGTTGTCTCTTGGTATTTTAAGGACAGACCTCCACATCTTGTCATAGTCATTCTCAGGTGACAGAGGATTAGGGTCAGAGCCTGTGCCTCTTACACAGCAGGGCTCCGTTTTTGCCCCAGGAGACTAGATAAAGACCAAAAGATTGTAGTTTTAGCTAATCATTTGTACAATAGTCAGACCTCATGAACTTTCTAAATGTCATCAAGCTCACTGCAGACTTTCACATTATGAAAATAGCTTAACCTTTATTGTAGAATTTCGAGGAGAATAGAAATATATAGAAAGTTAGTCTTCCGTGATTTTACATTCTGTTCTGTTTAACATTAATCAACATCTAATACATGACAAATAGGACTGTTAAAAGCACAATGTTTTGTGTAAAAGCATCCATTTTTTTGCATGGCTTTTTGTTCATAATCCAATGAAATAATTACTGGGTTTTTTTTCCCCCTCACCTTCTTTCTCTAAGGATCAATCTGCTTTGCGAACATGGCGATTGCAATGCTTGAACCAGCTTTACCCATCTGGATGATGGAGACCATGTGTTCAAAAAAATGGCAACTTGGTAAAGTACAGCGTATTATTTGCATCTCTATATTTTGTCTAATGTCTGTCTCGATTCTGGTCCTGTTAATGATGATCTCTTTATATGCTTCAAGGTAGTTAATTTTTTAAATTTATTTTTTTACTATCTTTAAATTGTCAGTGTTATACACGCACAATTGGAAATATTGGGTTTTTTAAGAAAAATAGGTAGTGGGTTGATGTGACTGTAATAGACTCCAGTAAGGGTCAATGCTCACACTGCAAGGAGAGACCGATGCAGGCAGCCACGGCACTCTGTTGTCCCAGATCCTTTGGGAGCCCCAGCAGTGCATCTGGCAGCAAGCGTTGGCTGAGGCAGCTCCAAGACTCCCTGTGAGCCACCGAGCCAGCCCAGCAGGGCAAAACCATTTGTTTGGGGTTTTTGTCCTTCCTTAGTTCCTAGTTTGAATTGCTGGGAGCAGGCAGCCCCAGAAGTCTGCAGCGGGTGCAGTGCATTTAGGGCATGCCCATGCCAGCACATTCTCCTTCCAGGGCTGCTCCTGGCAATGTGTGGAAGAAGGATGGACTTAAAAGGTAGCCACCAAGGGCATGAGGAGCATTTTCCCTCAAATCTGATAGATTTGACACCCTTTCAGTGGTTACTTAGTCATCCCATTCAAGAGAAAGCAATGGGAGAGCCCCAACTTGGACCAACTTACAACCTGTAGCAGGGACACAGTTCTGGGAAACCAGTGTCCACAGGCAAGCTGGGAATTAGTCCCATGTATCAAGTTAGACTAGAGAGTAAAACTGGGGCAGCTACTTGCTCTTCGAGCTGAAGAAGGTGGGGAGGAGAAAAATGGACTGTCTTCTCGTGAGTGTCAAACTCCGGTGGTGGTAAACGTGCAACATCTTGGGTGTAAGAAAGAGTTACCGTTAAAACAAAAAGCATATATTGATAATGTTAACAAATGTTCTGTGCTGTGAGTTTTCATTAGGGTATTTTTTATTATCAATACATAGCATTTGAAAGAAAAAGAAAATGGTGGTCAGCTACCATCCAAATAATTTCCCTACTCTATGTTGATGTAGGTGTCCCTACACCACAGAGAAAGCACAAACCTTAGTTCCTACTAAGGCAAACTCAGATCTAGGGTAGCCATAGCTCACAGTTCTTGTGCTGCTGTATTGTTGGACGTGGTGACGAACACTAGCCTGTAATACAGCAAAGTTAACGCATAAATGTGGATATTTTAAACCTCACAAAGGAAAAGAAAGATTGCTTATCTACCTCCCTCACTGGAGACTCATATTATTGGTGCAATGGAAATGAGATTTACAAATATCTTAGTTGAGTAGATGTTCCTAGAAGGAAAATATCCATTTTAAATTAAGACTAATTTTACCCCTTAATGATATAAGTAATTGACTCCATTATGCTTTGTCTGATTTGACAGCATTAATTAAAATTTTTAAGCCTCTTAAATTATATCTTGAACTGCAAAGTTTTACGCAAATGATTATCTTATGCAATTTGGAGACCCAGCTGTTTGAAGCATAATCTGAAGAAGGTACAGAGAACCTTGATTTGATCTGTTAACGTTACTGTGCGTAAAGCTTATCTAGAAAATTACGGTTCTGCTTCAGTATAGCACAGCTTACACACCAACCTGCAAGTCTTATTTAAGAAGCCATTGTAGTGTTTTTATACCGTTGTCAAGGTCTCCTATCTATGACTGTTCAGTAAAAACAGATAGGTCCAAGCAGTGCCGAAGTAGCTGCGGTTACACAAGTGAAAATGTTTCCCCAGCATCACCATTGTACCCCGCAAGGATTTTAATCACAGGATATTGCTGTGCTAAAAATTACCTCTCGATTTTTTTTTTCTTATGAATATCAGAGAGATAGGCAGGAAGATGGATAGGCAGGAAATGAGAAAATCTATGTTGCCTTGGTGAAAGATGAGGAGCACATACGCTTAAAGGGGATGGTTTGATTGTGTACTGTGACATCTCACGACTGCTGTCTCAACCCAAATTACCTGATTTAACAGTGACCAAAGGGAAGGCTTGCCGTGGTGTGCGCTAATTTGTCTGACTTCCCTGGTTTTGTCAGGTTTCCCGGTTTTAATTTTCTTAAGAAGATGCAAAATTTAACAGGAACAACAGAAAAAATACCGTTTGTTATTTCTTCCAAGACACATGAACCATTTGATGCCACTGTGCAAGGATCCAGCATTAGGAACAGCCACCCTGGTCCTCTGCCTCTTGGATGTTTTTCATACGATGTCTTCTCCTCAAGGGCAGTCCCTGCTCTTGCATGCAATGGCACACCTCTCCATTACCGTTTCTTCTTTTGACATTTCCCCTCCAGCTGGGTCCTGCCCTGCAACTTGTGTGTGGGGAGAGGATGAATCCTCAATACAGGCTGTAACTGGCTTTTAAACCAGCGATATTTCTGGCCACCATGCAGCCAGCATCTACTCCAGCTACAGCCACTGCTGTGGAAACCTCAGGGTTACAAAAAATTGCTGGACCCAAACCCATGTTTTTCTGAGTGGATGTGGGGGACGTGGGAGGGTCTGAGTACCCTCCCATCAGGCCCAGAAGGATTTTACTCACGTGCCCTTATCTGCAAATCATTATACATAATTGGTTTATGAATTTAAACCAGTAGCTGATTTAAAAAAAAAAAATTGAATAAATTAGCTAAATATAAAAAAACACATGTTTTTAAGGTTTCTTCACCTTTCCGTGATTGATATATGCTTGCCTTTGGTCATCGCTTGACCATGGACCATACTGCTGCATTACAAACTCTCCTGTAACACGAGGCCTCATGGCATTCACAGGCTCAGAGGGGGACTGTGACTTGCAAAGCCACAGTAGCAGTCCTGCTGTCCCCCCCTCCAGGGAGGGATTCACCCACCCCTGACTGTCCTGGCCTTGCTGCATGTGCTGAACAGATGCTCTATAAGCCATGCAACCATGAAAGAGGGGCTTCCTTGACCTATCCCAAAGCTCATCGTAGTTAGATGTAAAACTTTTTGTTCTTTGTTTTTCTATCCCCTCTCCCATACCACTTCTTTTAGATGATACTAAAAAAAAGCCCCTCTCTTCAGAGGTGTCACATCATTCCTGCGTTTCATAGATGATGTCCTTAGATTTCATGAAAAGGCTGCAACAAACCGGATATTTGATTTTTTTGGGCTATGCACAAAGACTCTATTAGATGTGTTCAAATCAAAATTGCAGTGTCTGGAATTTATTAGTTTCTTTTAACACTTCACTAAAATCCTTGCTGATAAAACATCTCATTCATATTTTTCAGGCGTCGCTTTTCTTCCAGCTAGTATCTCTTATCTCATCGGGACCAATCTTTTTGGGATACTTGCACACAAAATGGGAAGGTATGCTTCATTTAAAAGTACTAATAATCTTCCAGTCTGTTCATGTATCATTTCCAATGTTTCCCAGGGCAGTTTATTAATGGTGGAAATTATTCAAGTTCGTTCTATATTAGCAAAAACACTTTTTTTTTTAATATATTACTACTTTGGTTGCGTAACTCAGCATTGCAGACCTGACTTTGAAACCTTCAAGATCATCTCTAACATCCTCAGTATCGCCAATCTCTGAGTGATGTTTCTTCTTTGATAGGTGGCTTTGTGCTTTACTCGGGATGCTAATCGTGGGAATAAGTATTTTATGCGTAAGTAGAAGATCATGTATCTTTCAAACCATCTAAACGTTCGTGTGTTCATCTTCAAATATGTGCTTTCCCCAGGAGATTTTACCGCAGTCTCTGCTTTATGATACGTTATTAAACAATGTGTAGTTAATAGGTTCCAGATCACAGTTTTGAGTGCTTTCAAATTTCAATGCTCCAATTATTTTGAAGGAAGACTGGCTCTCAAAGGAGGAGGATGATCCTTTTTTTGAGCTGTCACTTGACAGTTTATTCTTGCTCATAATAGTAAGTATGCCAGTGGTTTAATGGCACGGTTGTCTGAAACAAAGTGTGCCATAACTACCTGGAGAATTTAACTTTAAAAAAGAAAAGAAAAAAGAAAACTAACCTTGTTAGCATTTGCAGTGTGACATAATTAACTGCCTGAACTTTCCTTTATAGGTACCGTTTGCTAAAAACATTTATGGGCTCATAGCACCAAATTTTGGAGTTGGGTTTGCCATTGGTAAGAAAAATTATAATGACTTCTTACTATCTGTTGTTTATGTAAACATGATGTTATCTGAAGTTACATGGAAAATTAGTGTTGTTGCTGTTCTGATGTGACAGCACTGAGGTCTGAGCTGCAGCCCACGCTGGCAGACAGTACAAGAAGGATAAAAGCCTGGTGCTGGGGCAGTTTGAACCAGGCTGCTGTTAGACAGGCTGGGTTCTGGCATCTGTCTGGAATTGCTCCATTGACCTAAACAGATCTTTCAACCTGTCCCTGAAATTATACCCTGTTCTCAGAAATAAAGCAATGCAGTCTGCAAAACCCAGTCTCTCCTGCTGTTCATAGAAAAAAAGATCAAAAACCAAAACAGGCTTAAATTTGTGTTCATCGATAGGAATTCCCAAGCCCATGCACATGTACAGCTTTTCAAGTCCTATGTGTGAACTTATGCCGGGCCATGCAGTCAGGCTGGGTTGGGGGCCATGGCTTGGATTTTAGCACTTGGCTGTTCAGCAAATGTTCTGGGGCGTCTGCACACACAAGGCATGTCCAGTTAGGAAAGAAGTTACAGGATCAACTACAAATCCCCAGTATCTTGGCGGCTTTGTCAGCTGTCCTGCGCTGTTTCTTGCTAGCAATGAAAGCGTGGCTCAAAAGACTTGGTAAAACCACTGTAGTAATTTTGGCTGACTGGAAACTAATGCAGTCTTTTAGGTCTACAGCAAGTGTAAGTTCATACAAAATAATTTTTTCCCCTAAATGAAAGGTTCTTGGCTGATAATGTGAGGTCAGAGCCTTCGCACAGACGGTTGATGGGAAGCGTTTGATGTGCTTTGAGCTCGCGTCTCTCTTGTCCTTTGGGAAGTGTCACATGTACATGTCCATGCACGTCCACATGTGACTTCAGACACAGTAAAGATCATAAAAAGCACAGATAACACAGTTATTGAAGAATAGGATAATACAGGTTTTTAAGGATTTGAATTTATTTAAGAATAAGCATCCTTTTAACTGCATTCACATCGTGCTTTAGCACATAGTTGACCAAGACATTAAACGGGGGGAAAAGAAAAACTAAACCAGCAGTATTGTCCTAAAATACATTTCCTTCCCTCCTGACCAGGAATGGTGGACTCCTCCATGATGCCAATTATGGGCTACCTCGTAGATCTGCGCCATGTGTCAGTCTATGGCAGTGTGTACGCGATAGCCGATGTTGCCTTTTGCATGGGCTTTGCCATCGGTAAGTCCAGCCTTTTCCTGCCTATAATGCACCTGACAGTTAAGAGAAATATGCTGCAATGGTAGGTGTGAACCCTTGTGGCACTCACAGGCTTTAGGAGCTGGGGTGGTTATTTGGTTATTTTCTACCAGAAATCAGAAGCAGAGGGAAAGGATGTGGGGAACTGTGTTTGGCTTCTGCCATGATGCTGTGCTCATGTTCGTTAGCTGTAAGAGGCCTGAAGGCGGCAGGCATTGAGCACAAATAGGATATTCCTATGAAAGAAGCCTTGGAACATTTAAAACTAACACCACAGCTGTGCTCCTAATAGTCTGTGAGAGGAGTAACTCTCCACTGACCTGCTGCCTCCCTGCGTACATGATACAGATGTCCTGGGAGCCCCTAGCAGCATCTCTGATTTCTTCAATGAATATGGAGTATGGAGCCAGGAAAGGCTTATGAGATAATTACAAACATGTCTTTACATTCCTCAACTCGATTTGTAAAGCAGGAGTTTTGCATATAAAATTACTGTTGTTTAAAATGTCTGCTGCAGATTTTGTGTCTGAGTGATCTTCAGAAAAGGGTTGTTCTTATTTATACAAGGTCCATCTGCTGGTGGTGCCATTGCAAAGGCCATTGGATTTCCATGGCTCATGACAATTATAGGAATTGTGGATATCCTCTTTGCTCCCCTGTGCTTTTTCCTTCGAAGTCCACCTGCCAAAGAGGAGAAAATGGTAAGGATAATAACATGGTTTCTTGCTTTTGTTCGGGGGTTCAGTTTTTTTCAGTGAGACAAATGATAATTTTTTTCTGCATCTTTGCCTCTAACTTCCCCAAAACAAGACCAGTGCAGTTTATTTCACCCTCAAGCATCACCTTTGGAATAAACTCCCCCCTCCCCCTTCTTTTTATGGCCCAGATGTATAAAGGAAAGCTTTTTATTAGTTACATTTTACAAAGTCACACATTTGATTATCATGAAACAGGGTCCAGCAGACATTAATCTGCGACAGCATATGCTGTAGAGGAGTCAATATAAAACCCACTTTTTTTTTCCTTGAAGTGACAGAACTGCATTGACCAATTGTGGCTTATTCCTGTGTGTGCCTCAGCCTGTTTTTTTTTTTTTTTTTCCCATGGTCCTTTACAGTATATTTAGCACCATATTTTTTCCTCCTACTTCTTCCTCTGTACAGATCATCCACCCTTACAAATTAATGGCTTCTCTTATCCATACCACACATCTCACCCTGACCCCTTTTTTAAGATAACTTTGCCAACAACTTTAATTTGCTATAGCAATCAGTGCTCCCCAGCCATGGGATGGTGCATAAGGACGATGCTGGGCCAGACCAGCCACCCTGCCCAGTCCCCTGCAGTGGGATTTAGGGACAAGTCTCAGCAGGTGACCATGTTTGTAGTTTAGCTAGGTGAAAATAAAATGTAACTTTGCATAGCCATGGTCTTACGATGCAGCGCCATATCTCTGCAGGGTAGGAACAGAACCTGGCACATATGCTGCTTGTACTTTGTACCAGTGTGAGCAGAACAGAAGGTAGAAGAAGGAATTTTGCTGAAACAGTGGTCTATATGAGGCCAGAGACCTTTAGTTTTGCACATATTTGGACTGCAGAATCCCAGAGATTCCAGTTAATCCCTTGTTCTGACCTTTGCAGGCTGCACCAGTACATTTTTTTTTTTTTTTTTTTTTTTTTTTTTTTTTGCACACTGAGGAAAAGCAAGGGAAAAAAAAAAAAAGGTGGGGGCTGCTGGTGTTTGTTTCCACGCGATCTGAAGTTTAGTGCATGCTTTCCTGGTCCCTGACAGGGCTTCCTTCAGGACACTGAAGGAAGAGGATGTCTCCCTACAGCTTAAACATCTTCCACAGTGATCTGCCCAACATACTTTTAAATGCAAAGTGACTTCTATTCCCAAAGTGTCCCCTGCCAGTGAACTGAAAAGAGTCAAAAAGGAGGATCCCTACTTGGTGCTCTTTGTATAATAATTAAGAATCAAACAGTCACACGTAACCTGAAATGTGCTACCCAAGGTCGTGGCTGAGCTGTAACTATGATAAGCACCTGGAGTGCCAGGTCACCGTATTCTGTTCTGGAGCTCTGCAGAGAGGAGGAGGAAAAGCAAAGCTGGTGAGGGGGACAGCTTGAGGCAGTAGGACTCCTCTTCCTCATTCATGGGCTTTTAATAGCTGGTGATCCAACATAAGAGAGGCAAAGCAAGCTGGATGTTAAGCAGAAATGCAAATATTCATACTCTGTTTTCTTTCAGGCAATACTCATGGATCACAACTGTCCTGTGAAAACAAAAATGTACACCCAGAACAACATCCAGTCCTACCCCATAGGGGATGAAGAAGAAGAATATGAAAGCGATGAATAACATGAAAAGCCATAGAACATATTTTGGTGTACAAAATGCAGTGTTTCATGTGAAACATCTCATCCAGAAATAGGTTTCAGTTGTACCATACATCTAATAGTGAAATGGTCAGAACCCCAAAGGTGTATTATCCATCGCCTGTGTTTATAAAGCAGACTGCTCACCGCCTTATAAGGAGGGAAAAGCTTTTATAGAGGATTTGTATAGTGTTAATCTTTATTTTGTGTATTTAATTTTATCGAATATTACACTATATTTTTGATTAAATGTGTAGTATAAATCTGTATAAATGTGAATTTTAACTATTTGGGTTTTTAGAGTCAACACATCAACACAATATTTCATATTTTGTTTGGATTCATAAGTTAATGGCAAGAGTTTGGGTCCTTTTTATCTAATTGGAAAGAAAAAAAAAAAAAGCAAAGCTCAAAAAAGCATATCTAATCTGCAACCCTGTAAATTATACCCTTGTAAGTACAGTGAGAGGAGCTGGAGGCTGGAATTCAGACTGGAGACACACCTACGACTTTTGATCAACTTTAGATCATACGTCAGTAGAACAAGACACAACTTCTTTGGCAGTTCCAAAAATGAGCTCTACCTGAGCCACTCGTGGAAGGCTGGGGAGAACAGTATTTTAAGCAGATAAGTGTATTGCCATTAGTCAGTACTATTTAATTAAGTTTTAATTAGCTAACCCATTGTGCAATATGAAGCCCCCAAACAACCCCACACCATCAGCTAAACATGCGGGGATGACTGTGTCCTGTTCCTTTCCTTAAAGGGAAGAAGAACAGCATGAAGGTACCTTTTATATTTCTATGTTTTGAAGCTTTTATTTTTAATATCTCTCAACTTTATTTTAGATGCTTCTTAAGTGACTGGTTAAGAAAAGCTGCAGTATCATAGTATTTAGTTTTCCCATGTACTGAGAGTAAGCCAATAACTGAAGCAGCTAAAAAACCCCCACCCCTATTTTACATGTATTTGCATACACATCTAGAAATTCAGTATATATTTCTCAAAAAAAGGAAGTTGAAATCTCAACTTTACTAACAATAATGAAACAAAAAAGACCAGTTTGGTGCCAATATCTCTTAACATTTTGGAGCACAATTTAATATGGGAAAAGCACTGTATTAGGCAGTCCTTATCTGCACTGAAAAAAATCAGACTTTTCAAGAAAGTGTTTTAAAACAGTCCCAGTGTCCTTATCAACTGTGGTGTATCTTTTCATCTGTAAAATTAAAATCTTTATGTGCCTTCTTTCATGTAATTGCAGATGTTTTATGTACTACAGCATAGATACTATGCTTACATACAGTTTTGTAAAGTGTATATACTATGGTCAGAAAAATATGAAAAATACAGTGGATAAAACTTCAAGTATTGCTTTGTCAATAATTATGCATTCAGACCGCATTAAAATAAAGTTATCTAAAAGAAGCTCATGATCTATTGTAATAACATGTAAAAATAATAATATTAAAAATAATCCCCCTTATGCATTGCGGTTTACTGTATGGGGGGGGGGGAAGCTAATATATAATTCAGGTCATGGGAAAGCATTCCTCCTTTCTAGTCCATTTGTAATTCAGGACACATTTTCACTCCAGGTCATAAATACATGCAACTTGTTTAGGTAACCACAGTGCTTCCAAAAACCACTCTGTTATGTGGCTGCTGGTCCAAGATTTAATTTTTAGGAAACAGATAAGGCCAAATGGTGCAGTACTAGGGCATACCACTGTATATGCTGCCAGAATGTTTAAGTAAGGGTGAAGAGGAAAACATTACACGAGGCTTAAATGGTGTGAAACACCAAGGAATATCATCCTCCGGTTGAGTGGAAAAATCCACTTACAGATTTTATAGTGGTATATTCAAAAGAATGCAACAGAAAATATGTAACAGATGGAAACCCTGCCTTCAAATCTGAGGTGTTTGGAGACAGACATTAACGTAGCAAAACCCAAGACTCTGCAGTATGCTGAGCACTTCACTGCCACTAAGTGACAATTGTGCATATCAATGATTACTTACATTAGGCTCAGATTTTAATGTTGCAGATCATTTGGACACTTGGGACTTTACCCTATGAGAAGTTAATTTTCTTAGCTTCACTGAACTCTTTCTGGTCAACATCAAACTGTTCATCCAATTAAATCTGAAACTAATATACCAATGATAGAATTCTAAATTATCACAAAATATGTTAATTTATTTGCCAGCTGATTAACCAATGTATTGCTTAAATTCACAAGGGTAAAAGTAATGCAAACACAGCAGCTTACACGTTAAAAAAAAATTACTTACTTCAGGGCTTGGTTTTGTACTTTTGAGCAGATCAAAATTAAGAAGAGTTCACATTAACCTGCAACACAGAACGATTGAGGAGGCCCAAGGACAGATGAATCAATCACATTCCTCTTCTGCAGACAGAGCCAGGTTTCTGCTGCAGCCTTACAGACCAGCATCAGACCCTCCCTTTGCTCAGCAGAACCCCCCCAGCTCAGTTTGGCTCCCCCCTGCTCTTGCTCCGCTCCTGGTCTACCAGAAGTTAGACAGAGTTATGAACCACACAGACACCCACGTTTGGGCTCTCTAAACGACCTTTTTCCCCAAAAACACCCAGACATCTAGCAGTTGTTCTACATTTTGGATTTTCTGAGCCATGGAAGAATAAGTAATAAAAGATGAACCCTTTTTGCTGACAGTCAGGAAGTAACAGTCACAGAAAATACACAAAACTACCTTAGTTCATTTGCTCCCACTACGTAGTCCCTCCCTGTAGTTGTAAGCTACCATCTATGTTTTATCTCAGCTTTGAGGGGAAAAAACCCCAAGGATAGGGAATTAGATAAAATGAGATAAAACAATTAGATAAAAATGAGCTAAACAGTTATTATCCATTAACGTTTTCTGAAGGACAGGGAAAGTCAGAAGAATTTTTCTTGGACAAATATTATCTGTGCAGTGCTTGCTGGTCAAAAAAAACCAAACCCTGAACAAGCAAACAAAAAAATACTCCAAACAAAAATGAAAAAAACAAAACCCATGACCTACAAAGACCCTTAGCATTTTAGAAGATTCTCTAGCTACACAAAGAATCAACTGGAATCACCATTTTGAAAAAAAAAAAAAATCTATGTCTACTGTTAAAACTGTGTGGAATAAAAATAAATGCATATACAAATAGTAAAAGAACACATAAAAGCCCAACTAATCCAGCAAACAGTAGTTTTATTTAATGCAAAATGTGTGTTTTTTTTCCCCAAAGATCTTTTCTTTAAGTAGTGGCTTTAGGTGATAAACTACTGCAATACAAATGTTTAAAAAAATATTAACACAATGCAAAGAAGTTGATCATTTAGCAAAACTATTTTATTAAAGCTTATTCTCATGATAAAATAATAGCCAACAAAATCATATTGGGCAGATCTTCTGCAAATGTGTGTAGCTGCCACCTATTCAGATATCATTAAGTCAAGATATTCTTGTTTTCTGTGGTATTCTTTATTTTCAGCTATTTACAATCAAGCATGAAGCAGAATACATCAGGAATGTAGTATTACAATTTTCCCCTCGAGAGTCAACGCTTATTGTAATTAATGCCAGACAGGAATTTATGTTTTCCTTTTTACCACCAAAATACAACTATTCTGCCCTTTTCCCATTCAGTATATTTAAAAATATTGCACTACGTTTAATTTATCTCTTACAATCATCATTAGCAATGCTATACGAGGAAAACTATATCCAGCTTTTCTTATCCACTGTATTACACAAGTCAATTTAAAACCTTGAACGCACTTCTTTAAATCAGTATTTGCATTGTTTTCATAGCTCCTTCATGTGTACCAGGGTTTAAATGAAGTACTTGGATATATTTGAAAACCTCTGGAGTACTCCATAAGAGCAAACACTGATGGAGATTGAATGCAGGTCACCACCAATGGTAAGCCACAGAGAAAATGGAGTGGGGAAGTCTTAATACACATCTCAAGCAAGTATAGGTTAAATAACTTTTAGTCAATAAGGGAAGCTAATTTTGTGCAATTATTTGCTGAAGCTTAATTTCAGAAGTGTGTCACATGCTTGTTTTAGCATGGATAGTGTTTTCCATACATCAACTAAATAAGTATCAACTGCCCGAACTCACAAAAGACAGACTGCAAGTAGTTGCATGAGTGGAAGTAACCGTTCTGTTTAGAGGTACAGGTATGCTCTTCCATCTGTGAAAACCATTGCTTCTTCGTTTTGCACATCACAAAATAAACTGAGAAGCAAATTTAACAAAGAGGTACATTACAGACTGCCTAAAAGTTTAAATGAGTTATTTTACCGTCTTAGATTCAACTCCATTTCCACAAAGGCATTTTTTTCCTACTACCAGTGATACCAGTGACAATGATACCAGTACCTAAGACAGTACCTAAAATAAAGACGATATTTTATATGACATTTCTATACACAGAAGATGGAACACAGACATGTTTACAGGAAATAAATAAGAACAATGGCCGTAGCCAGGTGATGCTGAGATCCCCAGTTTACACGTAGCACAAGATCAGATAGTTCTTTTCGAAAGCTGCTGGCTGAAGTTCTTCCCCATCCCTACTGGATTCACTTATTTTGCCTCAAATAAAACATGTTATATACACTATATGACATTCATCTGACAAAGGTGATCCTTCTGCTCAGACTGCCTCTTCTGTCCGAGAAGGTGAATACAACTTACCACTATATGATTACTCAAAAGCCTCAAGAGAACACATTTAGCTATTTTTTTAAAGTATTTTGTACCTTAATCTTTCTGAAATGATAAAGTCTGCAGCAAAATCTTATTGTTTAAAAAAATTACCTAAATCTGCATTACATGTTTTTTGATAGAATGCTATGAAACCCTCAACTCTTGTGAAGATGAGTTTTCCGTTAGCAGATAATACAACACCACTTAAACATATAATTTCTTTCTGGAAGGCAACCAGCCTCTTATCTCAAAAAATATTCCCAATTAAATTATTATGAGATACTGGTATGTACTTTGATATCTAGCATTATTCAATCAAGATACGATAGCCCAAAGTTCTAAGAAGGATTTCTTTTTTAGCATAGCATTACTATATTTCATGTTAATTACAAACTATGAAAAGTTATTGTATTTAACAAAACTATGGAAAACAAACGATATGCAATGTTAACTTTAGTAAATATTAAAAACAGACAAAATGAAAGACCTTTTCTTTAGTTTCATGATATGTTTGGCAAAAAATACACAACTAGCTAGAAAACATACAATAACTGTGATCAACATTTTAAAGCCTGGTCCCTCAGTGATTTCTATGTCAGTCATCAGCTCAGGCATGCTACAAGCTTATAATATCGTTCATCATACAATGGAAACTAAATATTTCAAAGATCCTGCCAGTTCCCTGCTGAAAAAACTAGCTCAAAAAGAAAAAAAAAAAAAGGAGAGGGCAGAAGGGCGGAGACAAATAATACATTAAGGACATGACACATTGACATGAAATGGTAAGGTATATAATTAGAAAAAATAAGTTATTAAAAATAAATTTCCAATATAAACCCGAAAATGTAGTTTTAATCAGCCAGTTTAACAAAATGATGGTGCTGTAGCTGGGGAAGAACCATTATTAGCCAGGCTCTTACACAGGCATATAACTGTGGAGAAGCAGGACATGTATATCATACCAGTGTTTTAATTTACGTGTATTTGTAACTAAGTGCAAGGTATTATTTTAGTCAATTCCTTCAAAGGCTAAATATATAAATATCAGTCTACTGATTGAGGTGGATCAACTGGTTCTTCTGATATGATGTTGAATGTTGGAGCCTCTGTCAGACTGACATCTTCATTATCCATTTCTTCTGCTACACTGGGCTCCTCTGAATCTTTAGTCACTCTTTTGGCCTGCCGCTCTAATGACATGTTCTCCAAAGACTCTATGTCCTCAATGCCTGCTCTGTAGTGGATCATCAGCAGCGTAAGGGCCTGCAGTCTTTCACCTGACTTCACCAGCGCAGCAGCAATCAATGCTTTTTTCCTTGCATCAGTTGTCTCTTTTTCTTCTTTAACGAGTGAATTATTATTTTCCAGCTCCTGGTCTATTTCGTTTTGCAGCTTATCCAACATAAACTCTAATTTCTGAAAACGCTCCTCTGTGGGTAAACTTCTATAGAGATCACGTCCAATTTCTTTAACTGCAACAAAGACACTGTCATCTAGACCACCCTCCTTTCGGACCAGCTTTATCCCAGAACCTCCTGCACGTTTTGAAGGACTGCTTGGCCCACTGATCTCAGTATCACTACTTTCATTATCAGAAGTGTTTGGTGTGTGCTTTGGCGAAGATTCTGCCACCTCTGTTCCTTGCTCAGAAAGGCGGGCTTTAGGGACTTGACGAAGGTTTAACAAACGGGTGCTTGTATTGATGATATGCCTGGTCAAACCTGTAGTTCTGTTAACAGATTTAGATTCTGAATCAACACGAGAAGATGCAGCTTGGGGAGCTTCCTGTCCTTCCACTCTACAACCTCCCACAGTTTGATCAAGTCGCTTGTCAGGTCCTCGGCAATAGGGTGCATCAGTTAGACATTTTTCTTGACATTTTTTGTGGCAAACATAAGCACAGAGCATGCATTGTGAAGCTGCTTTAGTCCATACTTTCTTTCTGCAGTATTGACAATAAGTTGGATTCTGAAACTGAGTATCTTGAAAGTTATGCTTGTGCTCTGTAGTTTCCCCCAAATAAGGATCCTCTTTTTGCAGTGCATGATCTTCTTCCAAATGACATTCCTTTTCTTTCTCCAGGAGAAAGTTTGAATCATCTATTTCACCTTCTTTTAAATATTTAAAGTGTAAAGTTACATCACCGTAACAAAATTTTTCATTGAATCCCTTATGGTTTGTAAAAGTCCGCAATGCTGTTCTAG
The DNA here is from genome assembly GCA_011057875.1 of Pterocles orientalis. Classification (NCBI taxonomy): domain Eukaryota; kingdom Metazoa; phylum Chordata; class Aves; order Pterocliformes; family Pteroclidae; genus Pterocles; species Pterocles orientalis. The sequence continues at coordinate 162,866 of WKFP01013965.1, read as the reverse complement.
TGACTGCTGCTTTAGGTGTAGGAGCATCCAGCTTAAATGTTCTAATGTGTTCCATTGAGGATGTAGCTATACAATCTAGAGCAATTTCTTCAAGTTTTATGCTTGCATATCCTAAGCAGATAAACCCACCTGCTTTGAAAGGGTCTCTGCACCACAGTGCAACATTAAGGTACTTATGGCATCCTTCTACTTCAAATACACAGGAAGATGTTCTTGTCCTTGGCCATCGGCCTTGCCGGATTTTATAAGAAATTTCTGGTGATTCCCATGTTTGATGATCATCTCCACTATCTTTACTACTACGTGCATTTTCTGAAAGTCCATCTTTCAAAGTATCTTGTTTTGGTGTTGTTATTGGTTTTGTTACTGTTGAGTCTTCTATTTGATCACTATTCTTTACTACCTTCTCTGTACATTTATCTGCATTATTTGTAGGTGGAGGCGGCCTCTCTGGTTTTTCAGAAGACACACCTCCAGTTTCTAACAGATTTTGAGTTTCACTAGTAGGCAAAATAGGCTTACTTTGTGGCCTCGGTGGCACAGGAGGCTTAGTACTGGATCCTTGTGATTGTTTACCTGATTGCTGTGATGCGTCAGAACTCTCAATAGGCTTGGGTGTTGCCACTTTAGCTCCATCTTTTTGTTGCATTTTTGATGTTGTCTGATAGCTTCCTAAATGTAGTTTTCGATTCAGAATTGGAGATATAGTTCCAAGTGGTTTAGCAGCAAGTATTACTACTGAACGTTTGGGACTCAGAGTTGTTGGCAAATCTTCTTTTTGGTCAGGTGATTCACAAGCTAAGTCCTCAAATTCTGAATCAAAATCTCTGTTATCAACCTCAGCTGATAAACTAGCTTGGTCATCTTCTGGCTGCGTCAAGAAAGCAGAGTCTTCCAATTGTCCAAATCCATCCTGCAGCGCCGAACCATGCTGATTATACCCAACAGGCCTTTCATAAAAGACTACAACTCTGTCCCCAGCCTGTCTAATAAGCTTCAACACTTGGACAGTTGATGTGATTTTAACACCTATTAAAAAAAGAAAGATAAAAATAGTTAAATTTGAAAATGGTCAAAACCAGTCAACAAATATGTTTAGAACTTTAATAGTGGTAACAGTACTGTTGCTCACTAACAGAGGAAGTGACAGAAGAGCTGAACTGAACTGAAACAGTTGGATCCTTTCTATTTTATTCACAGAAATATTCATGTCAGGAGCTGAAAAGGACACTAATGTACAGGGTCCAGTTTGCTGTTTGTTACCACTGTAGTCTTAAAGAGTAATCTTGATTTTACATACTAACATTTTTGACCTTCGCTATTAGACTATTATGGTAAGTCTGGACTTTTCAGAGGTAGGCATTTAACAAAGGATTAAGTGAATGATAATCATAAGTAGCCATTAACACACAAATCTCAGTTTTCATTATGAGCACCAGGCATAGCTGTAATTGTTGACAAAGGCAGCATAGGTAAACCATATGCAGAAATGTCTTTCCAGTTTGTGAGATGACGCTTCTCTTAAAAGCTGACGTATTACTCACTGCCAATTGCTAGAAGTCTGTCTCCCCTCTGAAGATCAGCAGCCGCAGCAGGTGAGTTTGGAGTCACTGTTTCAATGACAACATGCCCTGTATCATCTTCCTTGGACTGCACAAGGCGGAGCGTCAGCCCAACACTCTGTAGATTTCCTTTCACTAGTTCTGCCTGGAGAGAAAGAAGTTAAAAGGTAAGGAAGGGTATGTCGATTAAGCTGACTGTAAGGATTCATGGTTACTAATGATCTTGCTTAAACTAAAATTATACAATTCATATTATGAAAAACATTACATAAGAACATCCATTGACTTCACTGAGCAGATTATCACAGAATGGATTCACTATCTGCCAATCTAGTCTATACCTGGGGAGAAAGATGGAACCAAAGGTCACCAGATCTGAAAAAAACAAATGCCAAAACTAGAAAGTGGTGCAAGGAATTGTTAGAAGAAGAAGAAAAAAAAATTGTGTATCTGTTTAATAGTACATATACAAATACCAATGGTACTGAGCAAACCTGTGCAAATACAAATCAGCAGGAATGGCAATACATGGCTCACATGTCACAAAAAGCCTCAATCCTAACAAAGCTACAACAAAACACAACCTCATCATCCATTTTAGAGGGAAGAAGTTTTGTTGTAAGGGGCACTGTACCATCATTCTCAGTATCACTTTGAATGTACCACATTTATGTTATAAAACCGGTTAGCACAAGTAGCTCTTCAGTCATCTATCCAAAAGGTGTTTGGAGTGAGAAAACTCTTATGTGCTTACACATTGCTAAAGTATATTTAGAACAAATCTAAACTACGAGTAGCCTAAGAACTTTCTTGAAAAACTCAGAACCCTTTCCTCGTATTTATCTTGCAACATAAGTACAAGATAAAATTTAACACAATAATCTCAAATATTTTCTTCTTAAAAAATGACTGAGATACAATCTCTGTAGTACAATTCCACCTCACACTCATACACAGATCTTTTATAAATCTGGAAGTCCCTGTTGAATAATATGTCTGGGTAGTGACCAATTGTTTACACATCTCAGCGTCCAAGATCTTTGGCAACTTTTTTCTTAATAAAGACTGTCCTTAATGAATTTAAAATACCTTTTTTTTTTTTTCCTAAAGGACATTCCTTCTGGACTGTTTCAAATGACTGTCTACTATCACTCCACCAAAGTATATTCTGTCTGTTTGAAAGGGGAACTTGGAGTCTATGTTTCAGTTCCAAGGACAGAAATTTAATTTGCTTTTTTGATTCCCAAGAACAGAGAGACAGATACTGTTTGTAGAAAACCTCCAAAGGAAATTTTCTATTTGCTTTCAATTTACTGAGTTTACGTAGACAGTTTTCTCCTCCATCCTGCATTTACTTTGATGCTCTTCAATTGTCGATGTTTGAACTGTCTGGAGTTGATCCTCCTCTTTTAAGGATGTGTTCGTTTGCTTAGTTTTGTACAATGGCTTTCCACAGATGAAGTAGATTACGTAACCTCAGTACAAGATTTTCTCCTTGGCTGCATGGGTCTCACTCCTTTCCTATAATCTTAACAGCACCACATCTTAGTTTTTTGTTAAGTGTTGTTTAATTCTTTAAATAAAAATGCTACAGTAATTAACCATTTGATTAAGAACAGCACTGAGTTTGAAGAGGAAGACTTACATTAACTTTTTAAGCTTTGCCATTAACTTTCTGCATTTCCCACAGTGACTTAAAGGTAATATTTTCTCTCAAACCTCATTAACTTGTCTACTGTGACTACCCAGTAAAGTATGCAAGCATAACAAGATCAGATAAAAGCTTAATTTCATTTCCAAGATTCCAGGTTCTTCTATAATGCAAACAAGTAAATAGTTGCAGAAAGACCTGCAGTAGGTATTTTGGTGTATTTTTTGTTTTGCTTTAATTAAGGCCATTCCCATTTACACCAAATAAATTCTGATGCATAATTAAATAAAAAAACAACTCTGAAGTGTTAAGAAGCAAACAAAAAGTATCAGAAATGCCTGTGGAAGAAAATAGAAACGTTTTTAAAAGAAAGAACTACTTTTCTGCTTTAATCCCTTATTTATATATAAGGTTCTAAATTAACAATTCACAAGTGTTGCATGTGACGTATGGAAGCAACGGGAACAATTACAACAATTTCACACAGCACTAGTTGTTTAACTGTCAAAAACACAAATGACTTGAATTTGCAGCGGCAGCACACAAACCTGCACCAAAAACTCCTTCCAAAAATCACTCCCCTGTGCTATGTGGCTCTGCATATTATTATTAGGAGACTATTATTTGTGGTATTTACCACAGAGTCTAAGTGCTAAAATCTCAATTTTTCTATGATGGTTGCTTTGAAAGTCTTGCTCTAAATGATTACAGTTGGAAAAAGATTTCCAAACCCTTGTGTTTGACTAGATAACAAAACTATCATGATGATCAAACAGTAAACTCCCACTTAAGAGGTGCTGACAAACATGAATATTACAAAGGACTGATTAGCAAATTATAACCATTTTTTTCCCTGATTTTTGTTAACCCACTGAAGTATAAAGGCTTTTAGTGAGGGAATTTCAGGAAAGAAACGGATCCTTAGAGTGGTGAAGAGGAAAAAAAACCCAACACACCACCACCACCACCACCAAACAGGATGATTTCCCTATTAACACTAAGTTATTGTGGTCATTTAATTACCCTCCTTTAGGGATAAATCTATTTTGATGACACATAGTTTCTTCTGAAATCTTACATAAATTCAGGAACTTAAGGCCCAGAACTGGAGTTAATTAAAAGGAGATGACATTTTAAAGTCACAGCTCATACAAGACAGATGTTGCTGTTTGTTTGCAAGATGAGGTAACTCTTGTACAATCAGTCTTCAAGCAGATCAAAAAAATAGCCAGGTGTTGAAGGAAAGTGGCCATCGCAACACTTTTACAGGAGCTACCTCATGTAAAGCTGCTTTCCCTTCACAGTGGGATGCTTTCTCATCCATTCAAAGAGTGGCACACAGAAGCGACAACATTTCTAAAGACCCGTTTTTCAGAAAGCGACGAGCCTTACGCAGAAAAAGGACTGTCAGAAGGAAAACAGGAGCTGGTACGGTAACATCTAGCATTTTGAAGAAAGGCAGTAATGACCTCTAACCACTCTTGGTCCTTGCAGCCATGGCAAACTGGGTGATGAGTAAGATACGGGAGAAGGGCATAATTAAACAGTAAAAAGGAAAAAAAAAGTTACCAAAAACTTTCTTATAGTTTGTCAGTACAGACCCTCATCCTTTTGAGCTTCCTTTGAATCCAAGGACTACTTTGAGCAGATCTCAACAGTGGATAACTTAACAGTGAAAATATTCTCTACTGTAAAAGACTAGAACCCGAGGTGATTCCCAGCATTTCAGCCTTCCCTCCTCCCCCAGGGCAAGACCACATGAAAGCAACGAGGGACAGCTGGGACCAAAGGCACTTAGGTATCTCTGAACATTTGGCTCCCATGCAGGGACATCGACCACAGATCACAGCGCGTATGACTCACTGATGGTGAGGAGACTTCCAATATTCTCACAGTATCTGATGGAAAGCTGTTTTTGGAAGGAGAGCGCCTTTGAACATAACAAGCAAAGTTCATCTCAACTTTTTATTAGCTTTGGCACAGTCACAAGCTTTCTCACGAAGTAAACTGGTTTTATTTATCAGCCCAAACCAGATGAATAGTTTCCTTGGTTTTTCTTTCTGGCAACTCCCAGGTTTCACCGAATAATAACACCACCAGCATCTAATGCTAGCTGCAGTGCAGGTAAACATTGATTCAGGCTCTCAAACACCCCCCCACCCCAACAAGTACACACTCAAATACCAAGCATCTTCACACACCCAGTACAGCTACTTTATGCTGTTCTGCCTCTCCCTTAAATTAAAACTTGATGAAAGAAAATGTGAAGAGCCAAAGATCTACTGGAACATGAAACATCAGAATGACAAAAAAAAACAACAACCCCAAAACAAAAACAGCTAAATGACACAGAGGTTAGAAGAAAATTGCAGATACCAATTATTACCAAGGCAGGGAGAAAAGCTACTGCAAGAGAGAAAAATCTGGAGAAAGGGAAATTTTAACCAACTAGCTATACCATATAAAAGGAAGTTTGAGTTTGATCTAATTAATAGCTCTGTTTTACTAGTTCCTGCAAACCTTAGTGTTTGCTTAAATAAGGAACAAGACAAAGCAGATAATACTAGATGCTTGTCAGTGAAAGGCATACATTCAGAGCAATTTATATTCAGAGAGTTTGGGCTAAACAGTGTCATGGAATTTAGAAAATGTACCTGTTTTTTAAAAAGGTAAGCAACCTCCAGACTATCTATGAAATACCTGTTGAGATTAAGAGGCAACAGAACAGGAATGACTATCCTGGGGAAAACAAATGAAAAGTAATTTCCTCAGTGTTTTATTATTCAAGCAAAAAAATGAAGAAGAGGACACAAGATGTCCACTCACTTTAAAATTAATAAAACATTTTGATGTGAGGCTGTGAATGCCTGACTTTTACAGAACAAAGTCTATAAGGATTGATTTCACAATACAGGCTTTAGTTCATTTATATGCATCAGTGTATGAGCCACTGCAGAGCATAACCACGCCACTACCTTCAGTTCAATACTGGAAGTATACTCGGGAAATACAATGCAGCAGAAAATTATGTTGTGCCTCATAGCCTTTCCTTACCTCAACCTTGTCATTCTGAAAGGCTAGCAGATGTTGGATGTCAGTGAAAATCAATTTTCCAACCCTTTTTAACATACTGATACTGAACCTCACAGCTACACAGTGATCATTCAGAAGTTTATAGCTTGCTAATTCCATTTAAACAGACAAATATTTAGACTAGTATCAATACAGGATGCAATTTTAACCTCAGATGCTTCATTACATTATCAGTCTGAAAGAATTTGCAAATGCAAAGGGATTATAAACAAACATCCCTCTTATAGGCAATGCACACAAATGTGACCGTCATCTCATTCACTATTTGCTTCCAAAACGGTACCTATGAAGTTAGGTTATTTTTGAATAGAGAAGTAAGAATGTCATCAATAATACTGCAGCCTCATAACAACAATGTAAAGTTAACATTAGATTTAACATTAGATTTCTAAGAAATGACACAATAAATAGTGTCTGTCAATAAATATGGAGATTACAACATCTGGAAAAGTATGTGTGACAACCTCTTACTAGTAGTGCAACATCATTCAGCTAAACTTTAAAAATCTATTAGATGCGTACAGAAACAAAAAGTCACTAAATTAAGCCACAGCGTGATAATTAAAGCACAAGACTTTTGCTTTTATCCTGAATTGCTTATTTTCAGGAACTAAATGGAAAATTTTTTTAAAGCTTAATTTTACTCTGTAACTAATATTCCATATTTGCTTAACTCTTTGTGAGCATTAACATAATAAAGCTTTACTAGAATAAGCATGTCACTTTTTTTTTGAATAAATGGTAAGAAAATCTTAATCACTCAAGTACATACAAGAAACCTTATTTCATTGACTTTACATTAACTACAGAGTAATATTTTTGCAAATATTTCTTATTCCCTATGAGTGGTATGTAACATGCTGTACGTATCACAACTTAACACCATGTCATTGCTGTACTGTAGATAAAAACCTTATTTTTTTTGCCAACGCGTCAGAGTGACTACAGTGGATCTCAGGTATTCTTGCAAGGTATGGTCTAATGTGTTTTGGGGAAAAAGAAGATATAATGTCTATTAATATGCCTGTAAACTATTACATTCTCCCAGACAATCCTGCATGCTGAGAGGAAAGGAAGGAATATTTCATGTCAAAAAAAAAGTGAAGTACAAAAACTAGGATACACTTCCTTCTATTCTGAAGACTCTTGATATTTATATTATTAAAAAAAAAGGTTTCTGGCATATCTTTAAAACATGGACACTAACATTATTGCTTTTTTCAGCCCTGTTATTGAATGCAGTTATTATATATTACTCCCACAGCAAAGTGATTGCCAGGTTATTTATACAGGCTAGAGGAGACAGTGAAAGGAAACAGGTATCACCAATCTCACAATACCCTCCTTAGCAACGCCAGACTCAAAGGAAAAAAGAGGAAATTTGTTTAATGTTCTGAGAGGATTTCCATCTATAAGGAGTAATGCTTTTTCTTCTCTTCAGGATACAGCCCTGAAGTCCCATGCTACGGGACCAGAGTGGCACAAGCCTTTTCCAGTCTATTCTCCAGCCCTACAGGCCATGTGGGAGGATAACCCACAGCAGAAAACATCTGCTGCTTGTGAAAAAAATTCATTTGTCAAATTGTTGTTCTTGCACAATTCATTTTACAGTACACATTTGAGCAACTGCGAAAAAGATAATTCTTCTGCCCATTTTGTGTGGAAGAAGAAATTTGATAGAACCATTAAAAACTTTACATGTAAAACCAACAAAAGTTCAGAAAAGCTAGTAACTGCAGAATGAGTATCTACCATAAGTAGATACCACCAATAAAAATGAAACTTCATGGCAAACAGGACTGAGTTACAGTGAATATAAAAATATGAACGCTTTGTCAGAAATTTGTCTCTGTGGGGATATTATGGAATATCTTTAGGTGCATAACCACATTTTCTTAATCCATTCTACACCACATATTTTGGTAGTTAAACCAACCCTTGCCCTTACCCAATGTTCACTGTAGTGCTTTTGCAGTGGATTTCTGGACCAGACTTATCCTTCAAATTTTAGACAATTCTAATTACTTGCTTTTTTTCTCCTTGCCTGGTGTCCTGCTTTCTACCACTGCAGCTGTTACACTGCTCTGAAAACCCCATGACTGTAAAGAGGTTTTTTGGTACTGGCAGAGGTGTCCCCGGCAGCCATTCACTTGCCTAATCTGTTGTGCACTAAAAAAGTCAACCTTTTACACTGATCACCTTTCACACCAAAAAACTCTGAACAATGCATTCAGTCTTTCTGAAAACAGCCAAACTTGCAAACTGTCTTGAAAACAAAGGAATAGTCCAACACTCAAAATAATCTTGAGAATTAATATCCATACAACTTTTCTAGTACAAATATTTGCAATATCAGAAAATGTTCTTCAGCTTGTTTAGTTTTATTCAGTATTTTCAGTTTTGCAACTACTGCTTTTTTATATATATTTCCTTTCTTTCTATATGATATCAGCTGAAAATGCTTGCAGATTGGAGTATACATAACCAACTGAAACACCAGTTACTAACTGGCAAATCAGGTAGCAATGGCACTACTGATCATTCATAGTGTTCATAGCTTTATGGACTGGCTACACCTTTGTGCCTTTTTGGATGTCATTGAATGGATATTAAAATAATCGCCTTGGGGACTCTTCATATGTCCTTAGGTTGTAGTTTGACCCTGGCTGGCAGCAAAACACCACAACCTCTCTCTCACCTTCCACTTTCCTGAGGATGGGGGACAGAAATAAAGGAGTAAAGGGAAAAGAGACTCGTGGGTTGAGACAAGAACAATTCAATAACTAAAATACAATACAATTTAAAATAATAATGATCCTAAGAATGATAATACCAATACATATAGGTATACAAAGGAGTGATACACAGTGATACTGCTCATCACCTGATGACCAAGGATCAGCCTGTTCCCAGCTAATGATCCCAGAGCATGGAGGAATTTTATAACATTACCCACTTCCAATGCAATGGATTGATTCAGGTGTTCAGCCACCATCATGAGTATCTCTGCCATAGACTTCTCAAAGGGAGCTACGACCACTGATTAAAGCAGAGGAATTACAGAGCCCTTTCAAAAGGTACAGTTCAAGTTCAAATGCTAGAAAATAAAGCATTGAGAAGTTAGTCTTTTTAAAGACCTTTAAGTTGTGAAAAACTCAGCTCCACAAAATGATTTTTTTCTCCAATTGTAGTTACTGTTCTCCCACTCAGCAGATGATGCACATGACCTACATACCACTTCCCCATTTCTTCTCTTTGCTAAGAGTAATAAAAACCAAAAACAACCAACCAAACCCCTTCCCCAAACACACATATGAAAGACCTTCACCTTCAAAAGACTTGTTACATTTACTGGCATCTGGAAATGGCCAGTAAGTAATCAGTTCTTATGCTCTCCTGCGACTCAAAGATAGAAATATGCTGACTTTAAACCTGTTAGTCTGTATTCTGATGTCAAAGTAGTCGACACAAGATGAATTAGCCCACTCTGAGTTTGATGTTGAGACAGCACTGAGTACAGGTAAGCTGGTACTGCTAAGTTATTTCAGGTATATCAATATAGTGCTGCACTGCAATGTGGATGTCCCTTCAGATGCTTTGAGAGTGTCTATTTAAGACTTTTACTGTTCTCCGCTGCTTTTTAATCTCATCTTGTCCATTTCAAGTATCATTAAGTATAACACAGAATTTTCTCCAAGTTATACTGAAGCAGTTTTTAAGGGACAGAATTTCCCTTTAATGGGTACATCACATTTTAGCCACCCCAATTAATAAAATAAATAAAAAATCTAAAAAATAAATGTTGCACACACTTTTTATTTAAACAATCAAGTGGCATTATTAATGAAAACGTCAGTACAGAAAATGTGTCACTTAAAGAGAAATCTGGCTTATAAGCAATGGACTCACTACATCTGCTTTCTTAGCAAGGTCTGGAACAGTCACCAGCTTTGCTTTTTGTAGAATATTAGAACAACAGATTTCTAATTACAATAAAACAGCAAAAAAAAAAATAGAAGTGGGATGTTAGACCTTTTGCTGTTAGTTTTTCCAGCTATGTGAGTTGTGGTCTGTGTATGGGGAAACACAACTATCTCAGATTAAGGTTTCAGTTTTCATGTTGGATTTTGTATGGGTTTTTGGTTTTGTGGGTTATTTTTTTTTCCCCACTTTTAGGAAGAAGCATATTTATGGATAAAGTCCTTTAGATGTTTTTACTAGTCGTCTTAACTAAGAAGCTAGTAGGCCTCATTAATGGCTGTTCTACATGATCTCTTATAAAAACAAAAAAATAAAAGTTACAAAATATGATGGTAATTTCATTCTGAAGTAAGTTACATATTGGACCAAGATAATATTTCAAGTAATAATTCATTAAGGCCACAATACTGCAAGTGTTACGCACATGTCTAACTTCACCATCATGCGCTATTTGTCTGAAATGAATGTGACAATTCATGGTGGTAAAGTTAAACATCTGCATGTCTGCCTGATGAGCACTAAAAACATTTGACATCAATGTCCAGAACAGGCTAGTTACTGAACAAAATAAGGAGCTACATCTTATTTTCCTCAGTACTTATGACACATTGCAGTTAGTCTTTGACTAAGCTACTTCTACAAAAAGTGTGCCTTCCAATCACAGGGTGAAACAGGTTCTGCAACATGCAAAAAGTAAACTGTTTAGCAATTATCATGAATTGCTGAGGCATTTTTACTGAACAGCAATTACAGGAGTTGAATGGAGGAGCTAAAGACAAACAAGGCAGCAGAAAACCTGCATTTTACTTCAAAGTGTCAAAAGCAGGTAAAATGCAGACCTTCGGTTTTATGTGGAGTTCTTCTTTGGAGAGCAATTTAGTAAAAACACACACGTAGCTCTTCTTTAAGTGCTCTTAGTCACTGACATCCTTTTAGTCTTTATTAAACCTGACTGTGATGATTTCCTTTGGCCTTGAAAAAATGGAAAATATTGATTTTTTTTTTCAAATCTTATATCACCCTTTATGTCTTTGATAGAAAAAATGTTTTCTCCAATATTGCTTAAGCATGACCCAGTCATCATATAAATATTTTGTAAAAAACTCAGGTAGCCTAATAGGAAATACTGAAATAACATTACTAAAACTGGATATTAAAAAAAAACAGAGTTCATTAATAATACCATGTGTGACACCAAACCAATAAAAAGTTTACCAAGTTAATGGTTTTCTTTGTATACATTTGTTATAAATCGCTGGAATGCAAATTACAGATAAAGGAGATTAATGAGAACATAAAGAGTTTATGCACTGTGAATATGTGCACATGAGAGGTCAGCCCAAGGTTTTATACATCTCTGAGATGGAAGCAACAAAAAACAAAAAACATTCAAGAGCATACATTAAAATCAACCCCCCTACACCAGCTACTAATTACTTGTATTTCTCTTGGAAGTACCTAATAAACAGCAATAGAACAGTTCCTATTAATCTTCATGTAACAAATTCAAAATATTAGACTATCAGGTAAAAGATTTTTATAACGGAAATAATAATAGTGAAGGTTTTTCTTCCCCCCACAGAGAAACTGCTTGACAATTCTATCACACGCAGCAGCATTAACCACCTGATTACTGACATGTATATTGCCATCAAAACTAGAAACGTGAAAAGTTATTACCCACTGTAGTTACAGTAACACGCATCACAGATGCCAGTTTCCATGGAAATTAAATATACAATACTACTTTCTAATGCATACAAATCATAACTCTTAGATCTCCCTAATGGGCTTAAAAGTCCTATTTTAAAGGGCTTAAAAATTACATTTCTGAAGGAAAAGTACTGATGGAAAGAGTAAGTCCATTATTTATAGGTCGATTTTATTCTGGAGCAGAGTGCTTTCCTTAGAGCAACAGCAACGCTAACTGCAGAGTTACATCTGGAGTACAATGCGTTGTCGGAAATGAGCAGGAGCTTCATAAATACTCCTTGCCTGGGAACCTTCAGCAAAACGCTGGGATTTGAGATGGGAGCAGAATCACTGCCCTGCAGCCTGTCTGACCCCTTACATTTCCCTCAACTCTAACACAATTATCAGATATAAGCTTTGTACCAAAGTTCAGGAAATCAAGCAGTGTCATTTGACTTATCAAATATGTGACACATTTAAACAGTGACTTACACAGGAGTGTGCAAAAAAAATATGTAAAAGACTACACTCTCACAAACAAACCATTACAATTTCAGGTAATACAAATTACACTCTTACCAATAATATTGTTTAAGCAACTGGGACCTCACACGTACCTAGAACAAACCTAATTATAGAATTTGAAATATCACAGGACTTAGGTGAACACAGTTTGTGATTTCTGCACTGCATAAACATATTATCTTCTCGACAACTGTTAAGATTTCTCATCAGTATGAATGGCTAGATGGCTATTAGAGCAAAGCACAAGCCTGAATAATATCCTGCATGACCCGATCATTTTTCAGACTCCTACATTCCCACGTAACTAGCTAAACCCAAAGGAACTAAAGCAGATGTAGTAAAATGATTCGTCATTATAAAAGCTCTTCAGAGATTAACTAGAAGATCTGTCTGTATCAAAATGAAGTTCCTGTTGCATAAAACCCCCCAACCCCACCCTTTGCCTGGTAAAACCAGAAGATCTACTTTCTTCTGAAACTCTACGTTACTGAGGCCAGAAGAGATGAGGATTTATATCTAGCTTATTCTGAATAATTGCTGTAAGACAGCCAAGGTTTTGTATATAATAACCGTTCTCTACACAGAAAGGCAGCCAGATCATGCCGAGTTGTTTTCAATTAAGTTCTGGACAAAACACTGCAGTATAAACACACAACTGTATAACCAGTAAAGATTTCCACAACCATACATCTACTTCTGGTTATTTTGTTGAACACATCGCATCAAATCAATTTGTTTATGGTTATAGGGCACAAGCCGCTGCCAGGCAGTGAAACAGCAGCTCAGTGTCACATCTAATTAGTAGCACCAAGACAGCAGCACACCTAGAAGCCAGATTTTCATACTGTTACCGTTCATCACTTAATGAAAATCACCACAACTATTAAAATGAAAAAGATCTTTACACCAACCAAGTCAAATACTGACAATCCACTTTGCAAAATAAATCAATACCTACCTATATTTGCTTTGCACTTGAAAAATATTCTCAATTTTTGCCCCCCAAACACACATGAAGATCACTTGCCAATATAAGCAAAGAATGATTTAGAAACTGATCATTAGCTGTAAATTGGAATCAACATGCTATCAAACTTTGCAGCCTCATTTCTGTAAATGCTTCGTGAAGATCCAAAGGTCTGAATCTTTCATAGAATCATGGAATGGTTTGGCTTTGTCTCCATATAATCAATGTGACCATATAGTTGACTAACAAAAAAAATTTAGGTCTCCCCCCCCCATAATTCGATACTGAGTGACAAGAAAACAGAATTGGTGTAACTGTTTGACAAAGAGCTGAATATCCTCCACTTCTAGCATATGAAAAAGCTTTATTACAATGGAAGTCCAAAAAAAACAAAGCAAACAAAAAACTGCTTTGTTATGCCACAAAGATTTCCGCTAAACCTTTGAGACTGGGATTGTGCATTACCATGAGGCTTAGTCACAATTCTGGCAGAAATCCCTCCCATAATTTACGTACCCAGAAATCAAACCACCAACACTGAAGCATGCGAAAGAGCTAAGAGAAAAATACTCTTCCAGAAACAGCTTATTAGGAATCAAAAAAAATAATTACAAGAGGACACTACTCATAATGGAAATAAAAGTTCATCTATTTTGACTGGGTTTTTAAAAGTATTTTCTGGCTCAGGGAAGTAATATATTCCTCATCTCCCTACAGTAAGGTAAGTGAAAGAACGAATAGGAAATTATGTCCAGCTTAAAAACTTCTTCTTTTACTTCAGCACTCACTACAACTTCTTATACTCTGGTTTTATGCTCTATTATTTTTAAATTAACAACAGATCTTATTGATTTCTGGTGAAATATGTACAGAAAACATCCAGCAGATTTAATAACACAACATCTTTCTATTTCCCTTTTCCCCCTTCTCTCCTCTACCACCAGAAACAGGGCTTGCTTGGGACTGCGACCAGTTAGCTTCACCAAAGAATTCACAACTCACTCAATTTTAAAATGAAAAAAGAATTATTCAACACTATAGAATGCCTGAAAATATATTTACAAAAATAAATCATACTGAACAAGGAGTGAGGGGGGAGAAGACTGTCAAATGCACGTCCATGACACAAGGTGTTGTTAAGTAGATTTTACTTGTTTACTTAAAAATGGTAAATATTTGTAAGGTGATAAAAATCTTTCTACATATTACAGGGATGGAATCTGCATCAGTTCTAAAACCATGAGTTGTTTCTTTGATTTATTAAGTAATTGACTTAATTCAGTTTACTTAACAATTTGAATGAGCTTTTTCAAACAAAAAAACCTGGAAATTGCATCCAAAACGTTGATGAAAACATTCTGTGCGATTAATCTGAATACTGGATATCAGGCCACGGTACTATACTTTCTGGACCATCACTGTAAGGCTGTTGGTGGAACAGCTCGAAAAAAGTCACTGTTCATAACTGGCACATTCAATGCACAGTATTCAAACTCACAGGTTTCACTTTTAAATTGAAACTTTTTAAAATAGTTGATTTGAAAACCTACGGGTTGAAGAAATTAGAGCTCTATAAAAAAAAAACCACAAATGTGCAATGTGATGAATGATGAAATACCTTACAGTAAAAAAAAAGTAAAAAATATGAAATATCTTATAGCAAAGCTTCAGGGTTCAAAAATATAATCATTAACTTGCTCCCAATTTTTTATACAGTCATTTAACTCATGAGAACAAGAGATGTGTTAACTCAAAAAAACCCCGTTTGCTTTAATAATCTCTGCAACACTCTAAGAAGCCTAAGAAACAAGTACCTGAGAAATTATATTCATCCAGGGAGGGGGAAGGACTGAGGGGGGGGGTAAAAATACTGCATATGTAGAGATTGGAAGGGAAGGGAAAATGGAGATGAGATAAGAAAATAAATATCAAGACTGGAGAACTGCAGTCTGCAAATCCATTGGTCTAGTACCACGGCTAAACACTCTCAATTTTCCTGTTCCCATGACCTCCGATTATTAATTTACATCAACTACCAAGAAACTCATAACTTAAAGTCAGATTTTCAACTACATATTTGTGTACAATGTTACCCTTGGGTACTGACCGCCATCCACATTACAGTATATTCTACCAGAGAAAAGTATGAAGAATTATATTTTTTTGCAAGACAAAAAAGACCATTTGGGAACTAAAAAAGCAAAACTGTCAGCACGATGCTTTATTTTTTACTTAGCAGTCTGTTAGCCTGCAGTGCCAGAAGAAAGTCATAATGAATAAACATGTGTGTTCATCATGCACAGCTTGCCCTTCTTGGTGAACTCTCAGAGTTTACAGAAATACCCTTGGACTCACGTACTTCAATACCATTTGAAGAAGAACACTGCAAGATAATTAAAACAGAGGTAATTCTACACTGCCAGGTCATACAAATACTAAAATGGACTGTAATTTAGATATGTTCAGCAGAAGCATCGCTGATTTTTCACTATTTTCATACAAGGACACATTTCTGAGTAGAATATTTTGCATACAAAGCAGACTAAGGTTAAACAGAATGCAAGAATCACGACTTGTGTATGATGATTAATCGAGTAATATGTTGCTTATAATTATTGAAAGAGCTATGGTTTTACTACATACAGAGTGAATGTGCTTGCTTCCAAGGAGAATGCTTTTTTCTAAGGGCCCTTCTCCATGGCAGCTGACAGCACTGTGCTTCACAGGGATAAACCCAGCCCTGATGGGAACAAGTGGCAAGATGCACTTCTGCCCAAAGGTGAGTGGAGAGGGATGGGGTGATCCCACAGCAGCACCCTCAGTATTCCTGGAGCAGCAGGATCCTCTTGGCAGGCAGGGCTGGGGCAGGTGTCCCTGCTGTGGTGTGAGGCCCGAGAGCCAACTCACCCCTACAGAAAACCAGAGAGATTTACCTGGGCTTGCTGCAGCTGTATGTTGGTGCAGGAACATAAATAGCAAAGCTCTAAAGAGGACTCAGGACTAACGGAAGGACTAGAGTCAAGCTGGACTAAGTCTCTGCCTGGTGAACACTCACTTTTTTTTTTTCCCAGCAGAAGTTCAAACCCACAGATTTCACACATCACTGTCTTTCTTCAAAAAAGAGTGTTACACAAGTCTACAGATACTCATAAGGATATAAAAAGGGAGATGGATATCTAAACAAATACAAAGATGTGACCCTTTGAATGAATAAGGCAACCCTTTGAAATGGATATCAAGCCTATGTCTCTGGACTGAAGTGATGTCCACTCAGTTGACACAACTACCTCAACACAGTGTGACTAAAAATTATTTTCTAAAGTTATCAACAAAAAATTACAATACTAATAATAACCAACTAAGAATTAAACCTTACACTAGATAAAACCCCTAGCCAACAGTCATATTATACCAAGTACTCAAGATAAATGGCAGCAATACTCAGAGAATGGGACTAAAGGATATGTTGGGTGAAAGGATGAAATGACAGACAGATACTCCAAAAAAAGCATGTCTCCATGTACAGTGCACTCATTCAAGATTAGCACATCAGCCATACTCTCTAAGTGAATTAATTGCTTTAAAGGGTTTGTAGCTAACTGATAGTCACTAGCTGTCTGCTCATTCAACATTCTCACCGCTATTCTTTCCGCAATAGAAGATATGTAGAAATATACGATACTTACAGATAGATAAAAGGATGACTATCATACACTTCAAGGTCACTATCTACCTGCAAAATTTCTGTGTCTTAAGTAAAGGTTGGCTAAAAATTGCTCTTCTATTTTGGATTTATGCTGTTGCCTCAACAGAAATTCCACCTTTTAAAACAAAACAAAAAATCAATCTACTTTGTTGACAAAAGAATTTATGCTCCTGCACTTTGCATTTAACAACACATAATGCTTGAAGCTTACCTAGTAATCTGCATACCTGCTTGACACCAGTCACCACGAAACATAACAAGAAAAAACAATAATCCAACAATCTAGCTTGAAGAATTCCTTTCAGAAGATGGTGAAGTTATTCTCCAAAAAAACAACCTCAAAAGTAAAAAGTGCCACTTTTCAATGTCAAAGACTTATTTTCCAATTTGATATAGACAGAAGAAGGAATGTGCTTGCACTTCTGTTCTACTACTGCTCTGCTGAAAAGGAGGCTCATAGACCATCTTTCCCCAAGCTTTCTCCTGCAGCCACAGCAACATTCTTTACTTCTCATCTACTGTAGATCTAAAATATTCATTTCAGCATGTGAAGAGTTACACAGTGGGTTGGTGGTTTGGAAGTATCAGAAATGATCTCTTTGCTCAACTATATTATTTTTTGAACATGTAGAAAACAGTGTATTCTGTCCAGGAGACATTTCCAATGCCTTTAGAGGTTTCTACTTCCAGCTGCCAAAACAAATCCAGAAATGAAACTAATCTCAGTAGAAGAAAATTGTGTGATCTTAGCTAAAATCTGATTCTTTACTTTCTGGTATATCTCATTTACTTTCACTCCAATTATTAGACATGAGAGAATATTGCTTTAGTTACCCGCTGCAAATTACTTCCTCCTGATAGCTATTTTTAAAGTTCAGGAATTAATTAAGATTCTTGGTTATCTCAATCATACGTAACCAAGACTGTGGCTCCTAATGCACTTCTACACATCAGCTGGCAAGAATCTGAATGCCTTTGTGGCCAACAGTTCATTCCTAGTTACTACATACACACTTTTTAGAATGTATGTTATTTCAGATTCCCTTCCAATAGCCAAAGCTTCAAAAACTGTAGTGGAAACAGAAACTTTATCAAGCCTGGCAAAAAAACCTTTGTTTGAAAAAAGAATTCTTTACTCAAATATTGTTTGCAACAAATAAAAATCCATCAGAGATGTTCCCATATTTTGGTTAAACACCCATTGTAGCCAGACTGTGGAAGTTTAATAAGACATACAGAAATATTACATATTTACTATTTTCTCTCTCTAGCAGGTCTGTAAGCTCAGGCATGGCCTTGAAGAAATTTTGTTAGAGCTTTTAGGCTAAAACTGCCTCCTGCCTGGACTGCTTGCAACACAAAGAAGTTTTACTCCATCTGAATACATCCCTATAGAAAGAAATCCTTCTAGACCGGTCTCAAGATTAAATCACTCTTTTTATTATTTTTATTTAACTAGTCAAAGTCAGTTCAAATAGCTCTGCTGCTGGTCTGTCACGCAGGATTTAGTGAGAAAAAAAAATTTGAAGAGAGAGACTTTTTTAAACAAGTGGCAGCACCTGACTGCCAGGGCACCTCTGAACAGGGTCCTGAGCAGTCTGAGCCAGCTTAGCCCTGACCTGTGTGGAGTTGGGACCAGATTATCTCCAGAGATCCCCTTCATTCTAAATTATTCCGACTCCAGTCAGGTACCTTGTCTAAACATCATTTAAATCTTGTTTGGAATTTATATATATGCTGGAATATATATAGAAACTATAGAAACTGAGCCATTTTTTCTGCTGAAGCCAGCTGTTTAATGTTTCTGATAGTACATCCACACATTTCCTAGGAGGTTCTATAAGCTACAGATAACATACATTAATCAGGTACAGTGAAGATTCCACACTAGCCAAATATTTACAGCTACTCTATTCCCATGACCTTACTACTCCTGTGACTTTGTTGGCAGTATTATTCTTGTCATACAACCTCTGCTCTCTGTTTATGCAGTTCAATTGGTGCAGTTATTCATCATCACACCTGGTCTCCTTCACCATGCTAACAGCCATTATTTGCTCTTCCTTAACTACTGTGCCTGCTTTCTCCTTTAATAATTAACAGATATTACATCTCTAAGTGCTGCTTAGAGAAATAGTTTGGTTAAGCAATACACTTCCTGGCACCTAGGATATTTTCTTTCTGGAAGCTTTCAAAAAAATTCCAGCTAACTGAACTAACTCTTCCCTGAGCGCTTTATTTTTCCTTGCTGACACTGGTGCTCTTGCCATGGCCCTCATAAGCTCCCATGTTGAGCACAGAGTGCAATATTTCATTCCTAATGCATCTTACCACACTTAGGTGGAGAACCTTCTTCAGGTCGAAACTGCATGCCTGCAATTCAGGCACATTCATATCAGTCCTGAAACAACAAAAGCAACCCTGCCAATCAACAAAGTCACCCTTACTTCCCTGTACTTTAACAGGACAGCACAACTGAGAAAGACTCTTTTCATAAATACTCTGCACTGGCCTTCACTCCTCCAAAGTAAAGCAACAGTTCAAAGACATAACAAGAGACTCCCCCAAAGCAAATGTAGCTGCTTCGTTTTAGGTATCACAAGAAATCAAGTTATCTGGACAGAAGAATATATTCACCTGCACATCAGTACTACCTGTTTCTTTTCCATTTTGAGCTATTTTATTGCATTTGAGTTGTATATATTAGACCTATCCTTTCTTGCTCACAGTTCCCCCCTCCCAAATACTGAGCATACAGGCAGCTAGAGCCCTCCCAGGTTTTTTTCTTCCTATGCTGATCTGTGAAGTGCTTTCTTTCCACTGTTTCTGGCACTTTACATAAGATGACTTCTGCATCAGCCTCATTGCACAATCTAAATCCAGTGACAAGCAACCCACCTCCCTGCCACCCCACAGGAGGTAAGGTTTGACCCAGGCTTCAGCAGTCCCTCGGTTACTTCTTTACTATGCCTCCCATGAACAGAAAAAAAAAAATAAAGCTTGATAGATCTCTGTGCCACGTGCAAGACAGTGACAAAATAAATTCTACAGCTTTTTAGCTCATTCAAGATACAAAAGCTGTAGAAGCTACAAGCCAGCCAACACCAAAGATGGAATTTGCAATGTAACAGTTGCTTAAAGCATCTGCCTACGTTTACTTTTCAGTTCAGGTCAGACCTCTACTTTTGAGGCAGAACTTCCCACTGTCTCCACCTACTGTGCTTTGATTTCCATTACAAAGTGCTCCTGGAACATCCAAAGTACATTCCCTTCAGAGGAAGCTCCACTGGACAGCGTGCTCCTCCCGCTAACCCATGGTCAGTCCAGGAGGGCAGACCAGAAGCAGACCCCAGTCAAACCCATGAGGGGTTACGGCATGGAAGTCATGCCCTCAGCCCCCAGACTCTGCCACTCACCAGTGGAGGGGCAGAACAAGCATCCTGCTGTCGACACGGTTTGTGATAATGCACATCTATTTTCCAAACTTTCAATTATTTTTATATGCACATCCATAGAGAGGACAACTTTATCTCCAGCCTATATCTAGGTCTCAGATCAAAAAAAACATGAGTAAATGCATGTTACACATGAGTATATACAACATCCATCAACACCTTTGTCACAAGGTAGTTTTTCATATCCCCTAAGAACAGGCTATACTGCTCTAATAGGTTTTGACATTTCACAGTAGCAACCTGTGACTGAACACCAACTTCTAATTTAATTTACTTGTTACAGACTTAATTACTCCACTGAAATCATATAGACTATGTGTATTTTCATCTCTACCTACCACAAACGGGCATGTGATTTGAGAGCAGTGCCAGTAACTGATATAAAAGGGGAGAGATTACACAGGAGACGGACTTTGTTCATGTTATAAAATTATGAAAACTAATCCTATGCTCACTTCACATGTAGTTCACATTGTTATGCAACGTGATCATATTTTTTGTTTACAAGCTGCTGTACAGCCTATTCTTACTATATTCCCACAGATGCATGATTTACCTACAAAAAGCCTGGAAACAGATCTCTGCAATTGATCTCGAACATCTTTGCATTTCTTCACCCTTTTGGATATCATCAGAGCTGTAAGCACTGATGAACTTCAGACAAACCAAGCCCAATTTCTCAGGAGTCATTTATTGTATTTACAAATACCTGCATTTTTTAAATGCATGGTCAATTTGTTAGCCATGAGACTACCATTTAAATTTACCTGAAGAAGAACAACTGAAGCTTTTCATTTTATATATAAACACAAAAATCAATATATATTAAGTGTATGCTTTTATATATATGCACAACTTATACATACATCTATAAAGTGCACGTATTTTTATATATTTGTTTATACCTGAAAAACTTTATGGCTGTTTTTATAATAACAAAAAAAAACTTTCTGCATATCTGGCCTCAGATTTCTAAGGGCTTTTTTTTAGTTCTATTTTCTTCCATCTGCTAGGGAAAATATAGAAATTCAATGAACACCAAATGGATTTAAGGGTGCACAGATATGAGACTTGTTCCAAACTAAGCACCTAAAATTGGAAACCGATGACATCAGTAAAGATGTCAAGACAGACTTTTGGCTAAAACATTTGTAAAGACATTCATAGTTCAGAAAGTCTATTTATTTTAGCAAAACTTTAACGGAGGCAGCCTTTTTACAGGCTGCATTAAGGAAAATGCTCCATTTTCTACCAATGATTCACTACTGATTACTTCTGATACGCAGGTGTCCTTTGCAGAGCATCAGTCTGCTACATCTAACCTTAATACACTGGAATGACCTTTCAGTCGTTTCATTTGTATGACGGGAATCAGCAATTCCATTTTTGATCCCTAAGGCTCTTCCTGGGCAATTGCTATGCTGCCCATCCATATTACTTTTTTCCTTTCTATCTACCACTGTTATAGGGCATTTGGAGAACACGCACCACACTTGCATTACAAAGTGCTTGCTTATATATTCTTTTTTTAATTACAGAAAGTATTTTTAAAATGCTTGGTCACTCTTAAGAAAAAGCAAGAAGAATTATTTATCCTGCATTAGTTATTACCTTAAGTACTTTTGCTCACAAAGCAAGATTTCACTCCTGCTCTTCTGGAGACACAGAATAGCCACAGTAACTAGTGAAAATTATAACAACATATAAATACTCCAAACACCGTTCTTATTCACTGTTGCCTCCAGATGTTGAGCTCCACCTTGACAGACCTATAAGAGACTTGTAACACTAGGAGAAAAACATCAATCACAAGCTGAAGCAGAAATTAAAGAGGGAAAAGGGAAGAAAGAAAATATGAATAGTAATTTCAGGATAATGTTCAGTTAAACAATTACAGCATTCTAGGAAGGTAAGATATGACACACTAACAACACTACATTACCTTGAGTCTAACAATCTGAACTACTTTACTCATTTGACATTGTAAATAGCAACATTACACAGGACTGTACTCAGAACAAGCAATTCTTCCTACAACATTAAAGGCTTTCTTGGCAATCACTCAGTTTTTATGTCTCTATTTTGACACTTGCACCACAAAAATTTAAGACCACTAGATATAAATTATTTGTGGTATATGAAAATGAACTTCCTTCCCATTGAGGAACATCAAATACCTACATTAAAGAGTTTGTTAGTTAAAAATATCAATAATAATAATAATCATCATCATGCTATATATTATTAAATATTAAGAATCTTTAAGAAAATCTTCATTCAAAATTTCTTCCTCATATTTATCCTGGTGATGCTTTTTGTTTAAGCTAATGTAGTATCTATATTTATATCAGCTAAATTAGCAATGAGAACCAGATTCAAGTACCTGACATTTCCTCTACTAATGAGAATGTTTATAAACAAGTCATTTTGTGAAAAGCAAAATTAAGGAATCCAATGCCATTTGCCCCTTCACGCACTCTGTGAGAGACAACAAGCTGTGGCTCATACTGAACTTCATCTGTGCAGAGGAGCTACCAGCTTCCCATAATAACAAAACAAAATAACACCAGATAAACCACGCAACTAATTTGGGTAAAATCATACTAAGAATAATTTAACTCCTCATAGACATTTGCTTGCACACACGAACTCTGCTCCTTCTCTAGTTCAGCCCACAGCAGCAATAAATAGTGTAAAGAAAAAGAGCAGACAAAACTCAATATCATCATTTGACATATTGCAGGAGAGCATGAGAAGGTGTCAGCCAACCAACAAAGAGTAAACCCCAAATTAAATGCAAGATCTAACTGCAGTCTCTTGAAACTTCCGGTAAAAAGCTACTCCATAGCTTTAATTGCTCAAACTTTCAAAACTGTGAACAAAGCAACTAAAATTGGTACTCAGTGATATTCTCAGTTGTTATTGCTCCATGTCAAAGTCTATTAATTAAGTAAACAGTTTATAGTTGGAACTAAGGTCAATAACAGATTACTGAAGGCACTAATGGGTCTAAAGTAAAACATCGGCTGTTCCATAACAATGCCAAGCGCTTGCCTATCCTTCGACACAATCTGCAGAAACTACAATGTAATTTTCTCTTCCTTAATTGCAAGAGAACTTCTATACTTGGAGTAACTTGCAGTCAGAAACAAACACCCCTACAGCTTCGTCATGAATCAAACCCCTACATGTCTTACGCAGATTTTAGAAGTTACCTGGTTTTAGGAGAGCGTATGAGCACCAAGTGCTGGTACCTCACTGTTTCTAAACAAGTATGTTTACTCACAGCCACAGGACCCTTTTCTGATACTTTCTACCCACCCCAAGCTTTCTCTCTTTGTGTTGTTACAACCGGGAAAAGACATTTTTGTTCAGTAATTAAGCATTCAAACACAGGCTCCCTTCTTCATTATTTTGGGAGACTCAACTGCTCACCAACAGAAGGAAACAGTTTTCCACATGCCCAACAGTTTAAGTGGTGAGGTCCTGATTTGGTAAGGAAACACTGTAACATCACTAAAATCCATGCAAATGGATAAATTAGTTTAAATTAAATTACTACATCCATAACAAGAACAGATCCCAATCTCTCAATCCTAAAACAAAAAAAAAAACATAGTACATTAAGAAGAGGTTAACTTTTAAAAAGGTGGTCTGAGGAAATATAGTTTAAAAGTAGACTAGAAGACTGAAGAGGAAAACAAACTACAAACCAATGAGAGTGAAAAGAGTTTATTCTTCCAAAGCTGGCTATGGATATCAATGTTTAAGTCAGTCCCTCCTCTTCTACTCCAGCAATGGCAGCAGCATCCAACCTGAGACTGCACAACTTTGCAATAGGACATAACAAAATAGTTTAGCAAGTCATTCCAGATATATACTGAATTACCCAGAAACCAATTTGTTTACTCTGGTCAATAAAACACTGTTATCTCTCTTACAATAGGCCATACTGTTTATACAAACAAAGTTAGCTTTCATACATCAACCATCTATTTATTTAGCAAGATCAACTATCACTCTATTTCTTTGCAAACGAGAAACACAGCTGCTGTAAAACCTACTTAAAACTCTTTCCTGCATCCAATATTTGGACATGCAGCAGAACAGAGGACAACTGACATTAAAACAGCATGCCCATCTTAGCTTTTTACAAGCATTTTTAAGGAAAATATATAATTTAGTGTTTACTTAATACAACTTTGTATTTAAAATATAAAGCTAAGTTAAAAAGTATGACAAGAAAAGCTTGCAACTGCTATGCAAACTGGGTACTATCAGGAGGATATAGAAGATAGGCAACTAAAAGGTAACTCAAAGAATCTGTACTATAGGCTGGTTATTACATAAGTAACCCTCAAGGAAAAAAACACATAGTGAAAATTAATGTTATCAGCTCTGTAAAATGCATTACAAGAACAGAACTAATCCCTAATCAAGCTTGAAGTTTTTTAAAATTTTTGTCCTAGAACAGTTGTACAGAGAGGTCCTAGAAACGCGGGTTCACCCAACAGCCATCTAAAAGGCTCATGACTCTTTCATGACTCCTCACGAATCAGGAGGAGGCCACTACCACACTTTCAGAGTACAACACCCTGCAAAATAGGAACTTGGAAGCCCCCAGCTGAACAGACAGTATCACCGGTGGCACCTGCAAGACAACTCAGTTACAAAATCTAATTAAGATTTAGACTGGAATCAACTGGCTTCAAAACAGACTTATTTTACTATACGAGACAAGCATTTGGCTGCAGACGAACTTCTCTGCCCAAATTTGAGTATCATGGATGAGTTCTGTAGTCAGCTCTTAAAGCAAGACTAGGGCTTGTGGAAACACACGCACACACACACACAAAGCATTAAGTCCTGCTCATCACAGGTTTTTCTCACTCATTTTAACCATTCATCTGTTCATCTAGTATTTTAAATTCAAACCTCAGCAAGTCAGACCCATTGCAAGCAATCTCTGCAGCACTCCAGAGGAGGCTGGGAAGGATCACAACTTCAAGCTTGAACATAAGGAGAAGGAAGCGCATGTAAGCAAAGCTACAGACTCAGCTGTGTGTGATGCATTTAGTCCTGTCTGCCAAACACAAAAGTGCAGTAAGCTCTGCTTTCTACCTGTCCCACGTGAGGATATGCATGCCCAAGGATGCAGTATGTGACAGCTTGTGAATGACCTACAAGCAGGCAAGAAGTATCAGATCCGGCTGTGACTAGAGCAATGACATCTGGTTCTAAACAAGTATCCGAATATACATGCAATAAAAAAAAAGTGGGGTGTTTTTGGCTTTAATGTTCATATTCAATAGGCCCTAAGCAGTAAAGAACTACAGTGCATTTTCACAGAAGGTCTCATTAAATCACAGAAAGGCTTTCTGAAGCCCCAAGTCAAAAAGCTTAAATGTTTAGGATGAGACAGAAAAAAACCTGATAGCCTTCAAGTTTATTTGAAAGACGGATTACAGAATATTATGTAAGGCGCAAATCTCAGAACTATTCCCCATTGTATTTACAAATATTATCAAATTTTACAAGATCATGAATTTTCATAAAAAGTGACATTTTCAAAAAAGCTTTTCTTGCTTTAATCCTCTTCCTTTCTTTTGATAGGATTAAATGCTGAAATGGCAAGCTGTTAAATAAGCACAGTGAAATGCCAACTGTGAGGCATTTAACTCCACGTATTTACAAATTAACGTTTCATAGTTGCTTCAAATTTTGACATTATAGTTTAATATCTTCAGGCAACTCATTTCAGAATGTGCTGGATTTGATTTACGCTATTTCTCATTTTACACTCATGTGCTGCAGTACTGGAATACCTTTAAGTTTCCCTTAATTCCTGACAAAGGAGATTTAGTTTCATGGAAGGCTGAGAAATATTGCTTTGTTTTTATAAACAGGTACCAAGCAGCCTGCTCAGAGCAATTTCAAAGTTACCATTAAATTTACCTATAAAAGCCCATACCTGCTAAGAAAACCTCACCAAAAGAAGTGGAGATCATCAGCTATATATGTGTATGCACACATGTGCAAAAATTCAGAGTACAATACTGAAAGACGGTGTCATTGGTCTTCCCCTTCAGTCACAACATTCAGAATGAGCTGGATAAAACATCAAGCAGAATTCCTAAAAAAAGTGGTGGGATCCTTACTTTAATCCTTTAATTCTTTCTATTATTAGGTTACTTCAGAGAATATTTGTATGGTCCCAAAACAACCGCTTCAAAAGTTTAGTCCTATGGGCTACTAGATGTGGCATTTTAGATGGAAATTTTTACTTTGCAGAATACAAAATGTAGTTTCTGTATTGCTGAAGTTAGTATTTACAGAAGGGGTTTCTAAAGAAAAAGAAAAAACCCCACCCATGAAGGACAAAACCAACACTTACTACTTTCAGGATAACATGTTAGTTGAAAACAGAATTTAAAGATGTTTTCTTAGATTATTGAACTTGATTGTTTAAACATCAAATAATGATTCTCTTTTGCTCCTGAAATTCTATTTTTAAAAAAAAAGACAGACTTAGAAGAAAACTTGGAACAGATGCATTTTGGTTTGCACTTAAGCACCTCTCCCCCATTACTTCACATTCATACAACCACTAAAAAGCACAAACCATTTATACCCAGGAAGTATGTAAAATCTCTAAGAGTATCAGAAGATAACAATCTATTTGCAACAGTTTCTACAATTTGTAGAAAACCAATTTATCTGTCAAAAAGAATCAGTTCCTAAAGAAAGGCAATATGACTATCAAGATACATCAAGCAGTTCATATGAAGCAAGATTCTTATTCCTGTACAGCTACATCTTCGCTTCATCCTTGTTGACACTGCTAGAACCAAAGGAAAGTGCCAGCAGCCACCACGCTCAGGACAGCCAAGCATCCACAGAGCAGTCAAGGCATTGCATAGTCAGTGTAATGGGTACTTACAGCTGCAAAGCTACCTCAGGTCTCTGTTACTAATATTTCAAGGTCATTTCTATGTCTATTTTTCTTCCACTTCCAAGGAAGGCAGACTATATTTTCCTTTTATTCAGAGTAAATTCAGTTTCTGCTGAAAAATTACCTTTTTCTTTTACAACTCTGTACATGAAGTGCTGGCACAGGTAAGGTCAGCTGCAAGATTCTCACCAAGTGTAATAAGGCCATGGGTCTGCTCTGAACTGACGTGCTCCAAGGAAAAATATCACAATTCTTTGTAGAAATCAACCTGGTATTGCTCACTAACATTTCAGTGGACATAACCACTACATTTATGACATAGCCTCCATTTAATGTCTACAAACATACCTGTAATTATTTAACCGTACCTAATTATTTAGCCATAGAACACCTGTTTAGTAATCCAATGCTGCTAATGATGTCTAATTATGTATGGACAGGATGTAGTAATTAAGTTTTACATAGCAATGCAGTGATTAATCTTAATTCCAGCAGCATGTACTACTAACTAAGATATTTAAGAATGTTTACATGTGTCACATAGGAGTGTGCCAAATCACCTCTCTGAAGTCTTAGTGGTGTTTCAGATTGATTTGATACACACCTTAGAGGCCCGAGACACCTTTGTATTATAAAACAGACACTTTTTATAAAAACACAGCATCTTTTTTCAAAACCAATTTTGACATCTACTAATATTCCACAAATAATGGGATCAGATTAAAGTCTCACCAAAATTCATTAACTATTAAACCTGTCTAATCTTTTATCGTTACTAGCACAATAAAAATAATGGAAATGCCAGGAAGTCTAGAAAGTTATGAGAATTTTTGTCAGGAGCGTTGTAGAACATAGTCTGATTCAGAGGATGTACTCTCACGCCTGTATGAGGCTCTTACATACTAGATACTTTTAAACCAGAACTAGTTTATCCACTTTTTACTTCAACTTAGTCTATCATTTCTACACCGTAGTTTCTGAAATTGTTATTCATTCTAACAACTTAATCTCAAATTATTATCACACACACAAATATTAAAAATTTGTAATATAAATAAATATAAAAGTAAATGTATTAAGTATTTAATATTAAAAAGTATTTAATAATAGAAAGATAGTACTCTGATCAGCTGCCTTGTGGTTAAAGTTGTATTAGAGTTAAAAATCATGATTAATGATCCAAGCAAAACTTTTTGCTTGGAAAAAATCTCACAGTATTTTTTTCTTTATAGCTTCCCATTTAACTACTCACACAGTCACCACTTCTCAGAAAAAGCTCCAATGTTAAGTGTGTTAGCAGCACTTCTGTTGTCAAGAATCTCTGGCAATACTCTTGCCAGCCAGCATTCTGTAACTTAACTTGCTTATTTAACCTGATTTCCTAAGGAAGAGCCTCCACAATTTTATTGCATCTGTTGTACATAAGTCAAGAAGCAAAGTAGATACAAGTTGCTCATTTTCAGTTTCCATGTTCTACCATATCAAGATTTTCAAAAGCAGGATCTTAAAATTGGGCCACCTATCTAGTGGCTTAAAGTTCAAGGTGGTTGAGCACAGCGAGTTCTTCATATTGACAGCGGAGCTAGAGATGCAGCAACTCAGATCAAGGAGTTTCTGCTCTCTGGCAGGCAGTGTTTGAATGATTGAAGGACTGCAACGCAGATGCATAGAAAATCCTTCTGTACATTGCAGACCAGATTTCCAAAAGCTTAAGAAATTTTAAGAACCTGCTATTTCATTTTAGATGCTGGAACAGAAGATGAGATCTAGAGAGTTTCACCCTAAGTACTTTTCTGTGGTTTTCAAAAGGAGCCATTCCACTCTCCATCAGTTTAGTCCTACTGCCATCTGCTGTCACAAACACACTGGTGCCACGCTGTCTGCAGAGCGTTTTTTCTTTCCTCTTCCATTGTTAGAGTGTAAAAGAATATATCCCAATATTGCTACTCAAAATTATCTAAAACTAAGCACAAAATATGTCCAGAGAAGCATAATGGTAAAGAAGTGTACTCCCGCTCTCACTGCTAGAGCACCTGCCCCACAGATGCATGCATGGTTTCATACAGAGCTTATCCCAACAAAGGGGTCATTCACATGAGGAAGTGTTAACAGGATCGGGACCAGATCCCACAAAATATTTTTTTGAACATTGGCAGCATTGGCTGTTTCTTGAAAATTTTGAAATTATTGTGATTAGGAAAGAGTTAAGACTATGAACTGGCCAGACTATCAAGGCTGAATTGCTCCTACGTTATCCTTATGTGATCATGCAAAGAGGCTTAAATCTTTAGATTAAAACAAACCTGAAAAAGTTAAACAAAATTTAAAACTGCTGCATAAAACAGATTAAACAAAAAGGTCTGTAAATAATTTACTCAGATTTACCTCCTATCTAGTGCTTCAATAAAGTCCAGCAACTTCTAGAGTTAAGCTAACTCAGTAATTCCTGTTAAACTAGCCAAAGTTGCTGCCTTCCCACCCCTTCTTTTCTCCTTTCCACCAGCACTGGAGCTATCACGCAGCAAGCCAACTCAGGGAGTTCACACAGCTAACTCGTAACCACATAAACACCACTGACTGTGTTAGGAGCAGGTAAAGAGGGGCCACGAGAGACAGCTCTGAAGAACGCAGCCCTGAGCTGCACCAGGCTCCAAGAAAGTTCTCAGAAGTTTCTTGGTATGCACTCCAGCTGTAAGATTCCCACTTGTCATTTCCCTGCCACACTCAGAAAGCTAATTGCCACCCAATGTCACGGGTTTCTGAGAGAAGTGCCCCTCTATCCTCTCTTCAAGTTTTTCACTTAACTCAGACTACAGGAGTTCAAACAACATAAAGAGGCTTTCTGTCTTTTGCTCAGCCATACACCCTTTTTGGAAAAAGTTAATACACGGTAAGCTGAAGACAAGTATAGCATTTGTCACAAAGAATATTAAAAACAATGCAAAGTGAAATTTAATTGCAGAAATTGAAGAAGATGCTGAAATTGGGATTGGACTAGATGATCTTTCGAGGTCCCTTCCAATCCCTAACATTCTGTGATTCTGTGTAATTATAGATTCTTGCTGCTCCAGTGGAAAAATGATGGTAGGCTCCAAACACAACTCCAGTTCGATATAACAAAGACACAGGGCTTAAGATAGTTGCACTCAGAGAACAAAGGGTAAATTGCAGGACACGGATTTTTGTTCCAGTGATTTTCTTGCATGAAACCAATTGCTAACACAATGTCTTCTTAAAGCTTCTGTGTTTTTTTCCACATATTACTCAGCATAAGCCCAACTCATTTTGATAGCTACCACAATATCACTCTCACATGAAACTGAAAGGCTCTTTCATACATTGCACCTCTTGAGGCAAAAAAAGAAACATAATTCTCATCCTCACACACACACACAAAAACCCACAACTTGTAGGCTATATACTGCTAAACTCATGCTATCAACTATGATAATTAGTAAAAGATTCACTTACAATACCACTAATACCACTATTTTTCTATATTTGTGGACACTTGTAAAAGTATTTTTCTTTAACAGAGAGGGTAGGATTCATATGCTCAAAAAAAAGTTAGGGATCCATGGCCATGGTCTATTATTTTCACAAGATGCAGGGGGAAAAGGAGGAAGCCAGTCACACGACCCACACTCTGATCACCTGTGTCTTCACCACTCACATCAGAGGGAAATACATTACTGGCCAGCAAAAGACAGGTTAATCTTACCATTACATCTAAACATTGCCCCACCCAAGTATAAAAGGAATATAAAAGTGCATATTGTACACTGTTTGTTTTAACATAGATGGACAGCTGACAATATAATCAAACCAGGTACATTTTCAAGCACAGTTGTGATAACTGAAAACAATGCTATCCACACATGTCAATTTAATAGTGAAATATTTTGGATTAAAAAGTAAATAACTCGTCTGTTATATTTTGGCTTTTTTTTTCTAATTTATCACCCATTTGACTGTTCAAAAGATACATTTCTTCTAGATAATGTATTTAGAGCATAACACATGCTGTAATATTAAATTATACCCTTTTTTACCGTTTTAATAGAACTTCTTGTTTTTTCTTCCCAAACATTACTGCTCAGCTCCATTGTGCAATGAACATTTGCTTCTCTTTCATAGGATCCAAACACAAACAACCTGAAACAGAAAAGCCTACAGTAAGAATTGTAATACTATTACATATATCCTGGATAACATATTAAACTTGCTGTTCTTCATTGATATACTCTATTATCGATGTGTACATACAAGTCCACACTGAAAAGATTCCACAGGCACAGCCTTACTCCAAAGGAGAGACACTGCCACCCTCTAGTGGAAGAACTCCATAAATACAAAATACAACTTAAAACTTTTAGCTAGGGAGTTGGGTTTTTTGTTCATTTGTTTTTGCTATTTTGTGTTCCTGTTTATTAAAAAAAAAGAAAAAAGAAAAAAGAAAAGAAGTGTTCAATCAGCAGACTACTACTTTTCCATAAAATAATATTTTTTGTTTTGTTTTTAAAAGGTGTCAATAGCCACAAGAGTCTCCCACTCTAGTCCTAAATGTCACAATGTAGTGCAGCTCTTTTTGGTTCATGAGTGTTACTGTAAATTAAAGTCACAGTTTACTACTGCTTATTTTACTAAACTGGGATCTTCTCATATGTGTAATTTTTTGTAACATCTGTAGCAAACGAAAGAGTGATTCTTCATGCATGATACCCTATTCCAGAAGGCTATAAAGATTTTCAGGTAGATTTCAGTACTATACAAGACAAAAATGAATAACCTTTAGGCTACAGAACAGCAATAAAGTTGTACATAACTTATCTCACAGTAGCTGGCAGCAGGTATGTATTCTGGAATAAAAACTTCAAACAAACCATAACTCTTTCAAGAGAGCTACTAGATTTTAATTCCCCCTTAAACTTTCTATACACATTTGACAAGGAGAGTTTCTATATGTTTCTGTATGTTCACCCAAAGTATCTTATTTGTGATTGTGATGTGCTTCATGACTCTTTAGATGATACAGACATAAGTTGTCAGAAACACACCAATTTTCTCTGTTTATCTTGATGTCGCCAAATAACGCTTTTGGGTTAAATATTTATGATCAAAAAGTGCCTAGCCTTCCAGATGTGGAGATATATAGTAAACATACTCTGAAGATCAAGTAAAGCTATTGAAAATAACTGTTGCCAACAATTATAATTAATAAAATTAAGCCAATCCCAAGGAAAACACCTCTCTGGCTACAACAACTTTCTACCTTGCATTGTAGGAAGGAATGTTAAATATTTCTTTTACATGTCTCTCTATGAAAAAAATTTTAACTGGGTTTTAGCTGAGTACCTGAATGCATGGGGAGATGTTGGGGGAAAATCACATTTGGTACCCAGCACACCTGCTTTATGAAATGTCAATTGTTTTTCATTCAGAGTTAGTGGCTATATCCTGCAACCCCACCTTCAGATGTAAAGTTTGCATGTCCCAGTGAAACACCACAAACAGCAGCTGTCAACCTAATTTCCAGCTTGACCTTCAGCACTCAATTGTCTAGACACTATCGATTTGATTACTGTAAGCAGAAATCCACCCTCAGAACCAACTGACAAAGTACTTTTGTCTGGACAAGACTAAGTTTGTTCAAGGTTACTTTATCTGCTGAACTTGTGCCTTCTTTGCTTATTTTTAAGCCAACCCCAGAAACCCTCTGTGGCTTTTCTGTTCTGCTTCTAGTAGTTGCTTTTGAGTAACGACAGTTTTTCCTCTGTGTCTGCCACAATCCATCTCGCATCGATATCAGCCAGTTCATCACAGCTTTTCCACAGCTGGTCATTGGTTGCATACTTTCATCTTCTGGTCACCTAACTTCACAGAAGACAAGCATGGAAGGGAGGTGTGAGCAGTTATCCTCAAAGTAGACAAGGTGGTAGAAAATCTCCACTCTAGCTTTGCAAAGGAGAGGGAAGCACAGTGGGACAGAGAAGGCAGAGCAAGAAGCATACAATGAAACTGATGGACCAAGACACAGTTACTCTATGCAGCTAGATACAGAGATAGACCCACTCTGCAGGGACTTTTCCAGGAGTGCTTACTGTCCCTCTAAAATACAAGCACAGGAGGTAGCTCACAACAGGAAAAAAACATAAAGTTCAGCCAGAACTTTAACATAAAAGCCACATGGAAGACAATCAACCATAATGAGATTTGACTTTAAAATAGATTACCAACACCCAACTTGAAGAAACATATTACAAGACAGCAAAACTACACGTGTGAGTCTTAAAGAGCAGCACTGGCCTGTGGACACTTCATGCTGGAGTCTGGAATTCAGTTTCCAATTTCAGAAAGACAAAGGGGAAGTTAACTGTTACTACACTAAGGAAATCTTTGTTTTAATAATACCTCTATTAGCATGCCAAGAGAGGTGCTGTATTCTGTAACACAGCTGCAGATAAAGACTGACATTAAGATTGTGTTACAACACTCCCAAAATAACTGGATATAAAGGAAATATCTATATCCTACAGGTTGGAAGTTTGTAAACCAGTGTGAAAGGATGTCTGAAAGACATCCCAAAACAGTTTATAACCCCAGCTAAAATTAAATCAAAAAGGAAATGTGATTAAGGTACCACCTGAGTAATTAAAATATGCATACAGAAAATTTCTATTCCTTCCCTGGTTCTAAATTGGATGGTTCCCTGGAGCAAGCGAGCATGAGGTAGAAGAAAGTGGTTCAACAGAGTAGCTATGGGTATGCGAACAGATGTTCGTAGCTGTGCTGCCTTCCAGTCTGAGAGCTATGAGCACTCCAAGACATAAAGCGTTTGTCCTCTGATACAGAACAAGAGAAGTGCACGGACGCTGCGGTAACCTCAACTCTTGAGCCAACACAGGCCAAAAACTTCAGCAAGTCTTCATAGTCTTCCAGAAAAGAGGATGAATACCAAGGCTATAAAGTTTCCTGCTTTTTGTAGGACGATGCTGAAGTGCTGATCTGCAAATCTAACAAGAATCTGGCATGCGCAGGCAAAGTACACACCAACCTTCAGTAACATGTTATTTATTACCAGGTACATAAAAGCAAGCTGAATTTATTTGCCTCACAATCCTTTCCTAATTTTTTAATTTTAACTGTGGCCTTTGTATTTACAAGTATTTTAGGAACCAATATAACCAGAGCATTTCCCAGATTTTAAGAATGTCAAAAGCAGATTCAATATTCACATAGTTAAAGGTGACACTGCCACACACTGAAGTCCACTTGAAGACAAAAGAAAAAGAAGCCATAAAACTCTAAGTCAGAGACAAGTCAGTCTCAAGTACACTCTGTGGTATTTTATTAAACAGCTGTCTTCGGAAAATTTCCCTGTCCAGAAAGGCTATCTATTGAAAAAAAACGTTAATTTAGAAAGCCCACATGATGGCATAGTTTTGGAAGACTATTCTCGCCTAATATAATCAAAGATCATAGGCTTTATGACTTCTTTCACAGTGTACCTTTAAAAAAAAAAAAGAATATAGCTATATTTAACAGCATGTTGCTTTGTTTTTCCTTTTCCTTAAAAATTTAAGTTAATGACAGATAACACTTTTTGCTATGATGGAGTCCTGTGAGGGCACTGCACTTGTACAAGAAAACTTACATTTTCAACAGGTCAGAAAAAAGTTTGCTTATATTCCTTATCATTATTGACCTTAACATATTCCTTATCAAAGTTCCCATCCTTTCATTAATTTAATTTTTGAAATGTACAAAATTAATTTTTTTCTTTCAACAGCATGACAGCAAGAAAATTAATATGGTCAAGCCTGCAATTAGAAAAGAAATAAGAGCAAAAAGATCACGTATTTGGTTGTACAAAGAACATAAAGAAATTAAACTAGACATTTGTAACAGTCAAAAAGTTTGTTAAATGTTTTATGACTGTAGTTTCACTATTGTATTTCAGACTTAAGCAGGAGGAGTAGCAGAACTCTGTTACGAGATTAGATGGAACACAACATCAGCAGTCAAGAATACTACTCCAAACTCTGTCAAAGAATAGCTACTGTGCTGAGAGTGAATATAAAAACCTTCTGGGGCCCTGAGCAAAAACGAAAAACACACAGAAATTAATTTCATCTCTGGAATGAGAATGATTGCCCAGAAAAATTTCTGGTCCCAACGGCAGAACAAGTGAAAAAGCTCTGTATTTCAGCATGCAGCGCTGCACTGCAAAATAACCGTCGAGAACGGTCCCAGGCAACCTTCACACTAGCTCACATACATTGGTGATGAAAGGGAAATTTTGTCATTGTTACTTTTGTATATATTGTATATTTCTTGTTGTACTACCAAAATCCTCTATGTCTCTTTCAGCTTCTACCTCATCAATATCTTCAGGTATAAAGTAAGCAAAAATATTTACTCACAGAGGGACAATATTTACTCACAGAGGGACTCTATGGACAGCAGTTGTAGCTGTTTAGTTCAAAAAAGGACAGGGCACCTGGAAGATCTGAGAAATTACTATAGGACCAAGAGTCAGATATTTAGATTGAGAGGTGTCTGTTGAGATATAATTTTCAAGCATGTGTCGAGAAATTCCAAGCTGCATAAAACAGTTGGATTAAGTCAGACCTGAAGCTTAAAAGACCAGACAAGCCAGCAACTGCATCCTCTCTCAGCCATCTGATGAACATCTGTGACAGCTGAAAATACTGAGAGGTCAGATGACGATGTCAAAGTGAGCAATTTGGCTTCTAAAAGGTCATGGAAAGAAACACAACACTAGTGATATGTCGGTGATGTTACACAGTGTTTCAGATTCAGGAAAGACAGTGTTTAAAAAAATTACTTTCCAAACAAACAAAAAAAACCCCCACACCAGCTTAACTGCATACAACTGAAGGTAGTTACTTTGGGTCCTTTGTTAATAAAAATGAACACTACTGGACTGAAATTGGAGACTGCCCACAGAGAGATCATGAGTTCATTCCCTTCCTCAGTATGGGTAAAGAGGAAACGCTCCTAGCATCCAAGGAGTGCAGATTTCTGTTTCGTATTCTTGGATCATTCACAGAAATCGATGACAAAGCTAGGGAGACAGGTAAGCAGCAATTTTATTACAAAAAGTAATCAATACTGTGGCCCACACAATCCCTGGAAGTAGAACAGTATTTTCTTGAAATCCATAGCACCGATGAACCACATCATTACAGCAAATACAGTTTAAACAGTTGTACAAGGCTACAGAAAAAGAAGTGCGAAGAGGAGCTCATACGGCAAGCAGCAAAAAGAACAGGTTGAAAAAAAAAAAAAAAAAAAGCCTTGCTGCAAACCAGAGTTAAGTTCACAAAGAGCAGAGAGGTACATGACTGAACCAAAGCCTGTGCACTACATGGACAAGATCGAACATAAACCAAGAACTACAACATCTGACAAAAGAACACCCAAACAAACCAAGAGCCCAGACACCTTTTCTCCAGCTTTAAAGAGAACCATTTTCTCTTCAATGAGCAAAGAGGTAGATTTTTTTTCCACTATTTTGCTCAAGACAAAGACAATAAATAATGCCTTATAAAAGCTATTTGGATTAAACTAAGTAAGACTGAGTGAAACAACAACTTTGCTTACAACATAATACTAAAGGATCATTATAACATGTACCTTGTCCTGGAAAAAGATTGATAATTTAGTGTGCCAAACAAACAAAAAACAAGTAACAGGAGGCACAATTAGCTTGTAACCAGGCAAAATTCAGAAGACAGCTATAATCACTACAAACTTAGGAACATGGGTACTTGCTTAGTCAAGAATGAGGAAAAGACCACAAAACATACCTTGTACATTCAATTAACGTGACTTTTAGTCGACCTTCTGTCAACAGAAAATCCTGTATACAGAGGTCTCGATCTTCATATTCATCACGTGGTAATACTTGAAACGGAAAAAATGGCTTGAAC
This sequence comes from Pterocles orientalis, assembly GCA_011057875.1. Taxonomy (NCBI): domain Eukaryota; kingdom Metazoa; phylum Chordata; class Aves; order Pterocliformes; family Pteroclidae; genus Pterocles; species Pterocles orientalis. Next base: position 125,326 of record WKFP01013965.1, on the reverse strand, counting down.
CTGAAAAAATACAAAGAGAAACTTATGTTAATGCAAATGACATAACACAAACACATAAAAATAAAAAAAAAAGGGTAACAGGATTACAATGACTCTAACACTCCTAAAGAGAAGTACTCCCATTCCTACATATTAATTGATCAAAAGGAACAAGTAGAAGCTACTACAGCTTTTTTGAATGCGGAAGACTGTAGAATATATAAACACAGATTGCTTCACAGGAATAAATTATTTGAGTTATATTTACTAGTGCAGATGATTTTGAGAAAATGGGAAGCTGATCAAATGACAGAATGTGTTTCTGATCTTACCAGGTCTTTAAGTTCATCTGCATAAAACATCATAGCATTGAAAGGCAAAAATAGATGCCAAGACCTTAAAGCTTAAATTTTTGTGACACTTGCTGTGCTTAGAGGACTGGTGTGTCCTAATAAACAGAACATTTAAGTTATACAGATCAATACTCAGTTGCTCTTTCCAGCCAGTCCTCTTGAACTAAAATAAAGATATAGGTATTCTAAATATTTGCCCTTGAGCTTTATCTCCCTCATCACAGCATGTGATTCACAGGAAAAGTAGTTCATGTTCAATATACTAAGTGTTTTACACACGTTATCTCACCACATAATTCTCTCTCTTTGATTAGAATATGCCGAGTTATAAATACCCATTTCATTTTTAAGTGATAGTGCTTCAGTGTCGGACACAGCCAGCATCTGAGGAAAGGAGGGAGGGGGAGAGGCTGCACAGCTGCAGCCCCATCACATGGCAGACACACACATGCAATCCTAACAGCAAGGGCCACAACCCTGCAAACAAAGATATCATGGAATCTGCACTAGCATTTGTATAAAGTATTGGAAAAAAGCATTTGCAGAGTATTCCTTCTGTTTTTTATTTATTGCTCCCATTTCCTAGCACTTCCCCATGCCTTGGTTTCCATCCCCTTTCGCTGACACAGCCTCCCAGGGATTATTTCTGTTGAGAAGATGCACAAATAGCAGGACATGAGCACCACTGCCTGCAGGATGTATCTGCCATTTCATGAGAAAGAACTCTTTCATAAGTACTGTTTGCTCAACCATTGGAGGCATCTGCTTGTCACATTCAGAGATCACAATATGTTCAGGAAACAGTCACATGGATCTGAACCGAAGAGTTTCAGAAACTCAAATAAATAATTAAGCGCCCTTTAACTGTCGGCACACTCTTCAGGAGGGAGCCCTGCCCTCTGACTTGAGACTCTGCATTTCGGTGCAAGCATCAGCCTCGTACAGAGCCACGAGAAAAAGATTTCTTTGTTCTCCTTATGAATAAATACAACTCAACACTCTAGCTAGTTTCCTGAAATCCAATTCAACTTCTAGCTTTAATTTTGTTCCAAGTTTCTCCCTCATTAACTCCTTCAGGAAGAAAACTGTTTTGAAATTGGTCAAGCCAAAATATTCAATTTTTTAAAAAATGAATAAAGGATGTAAGTCTATGTATGAAAAATACAAAGCAATTAAATCACACTGGCCATGGTTTATGAGTATACCATAAACAACCAACCCAAAATGTTCTTTGTGTCTATACTACCTAGTCTGATAATTTATTCATACTCTCTTTATAGTTCTTGAATTATTAAAGGAATAACAAGCATCACAAGAGTAGGAAAAACACCACCAAGACAACCCCACTATTTTCACAAACTCCTCAGACTTAACTTCCACTTCAGGGCCTGGCCACCTCCTTGCTCAGACCCACCACAGCACTCACCACCCCACACATTTCTCACTTCAAGCACCAGCTGAAAGCACAAGGGTACCCTGGTTTTTTTAGGAACGATTTTTAGCCCCTCAAAATACAGATTTAGCTCAGATTTTGTTAGGCAAAAAGGGAAGAGTGAGGCAACCACACTGGAAAATAATGCCAAGTTTTCAGTGAATAAATACTTGTAGTTTTGTTTGGTTTTATTTTCAGCACAAAGAAACAACTTTTCAATTAGTACCAGCAACTGCCCATATACCTTCTCGCAAAATTTATTTTTAAAAAATAATAATTTTCCATGAGAACCTCAAACTAATGACCACCACCAGGAGCCTCTGATTAGCTATTGAAACAAGATTTTTGGGAGGAAGTAACAGAGAGAGAAAGAGGATCCATTAGGTTATCATCACCCCTCTGAATTTCTGCAAATGCCAGGCTTAAAAGTGCTGGTATTGACAATATTCTTCCCTTATATACACTCCATGAAACATCTTGCAGGCTATTTAACAAAAACACAAATCTGGACAAATCTATTTTCAGTACTAAAAATAACCAAGAACAAAACAAAAAAAGCAAAACAACAGACTAAAATATTCCAGTGCAGACACATGCAGACATATCTACCTACATGTGCAACCCAAAACTACTCAAATAACTTGAGAATAAAGTGTCAAGTACAGCATACACTGCAATCTTTTGCAGTGGCACAGAACGATTAAATAATCTTCAGAACAAGCCATTTTTTGAGGTAGATTAAGACAATGTTTGCTACAATTTTTATTTTCATAATAGACTTTTTCTAATTAATGCAACAATGAATTAAAGAGGAAAAAATCCTTAAATACTAATGCAGTTACATACAACAATATGCACAACACTTTACAGTGTGTGCTGGACCTCATGAAGCACTAGTTACATTTGCTACAAATATGCAATTAAAAAGCAGACTCAACATTTTTAATTTACAACAAGCAATTATGTTCCCATTCTTACCACCGAAACTAATTTGAAAAATCCTTAGCAAAAAGCCCCTAACACATTACCTATTTCCATTGGCATTTGCAACATACAAATAGCTAAATATCCCACTTTAAATACATTTTTAATGTTCAAGTGCTGCTCTGAAGCCTTCCCATTTTATAACACTTATGTATTTAAGGTAATCTATGGGGAGTTTGTATATTTCCAAAATTAAACATCAAATTACTATTTCAAGTAGATTTCAATTATATATTAATTAAGAGAACTGAATTTAGAAGATAATCCTAATTTTTTGGAAAGACTTTCCTATGGGGAACTAGTGAATTGATACAGAACCAGATGATGACAGTCTGTAACATAGCAAGATTGTGTTCCTTTGTGTTGTAAAACCACACACGGGCAACCTGCAATCCACTCATATAACCAAGTCAGACATCACAGGTTCTCCCATCTTTTTCCCTGTGGTAGGGAAAGTCTATAAGCTACCCTACCTTTTAAAAAAGCCACAATCGCCAGTAACAAAGGGCACTCCAAGGAGTGCTATCACTGCTACTTCTCTGTTCGGTCTAGCAGGAGTGCAGCAGAACAGCAACGGGTGTTTTGTGCCATCTCTCCAACTTTACTGCTGGGGAACAGTCACTGCACCACACAAAATGAATTGTAAAGTCTGTTGCACAAAACATGTACAGTAGGGACAACAAAACACACTTTTAATATGAAAGCATGGCTGTATTTCATGGTATTAAAGTAAAGTACCAAGAGTAGGCTTTTAGCTAATAGTGCCAATAACACAATTCAGTGAACAAGACAAGAGATACAAACTATTCCTAAATCCTGAAGACTATAGTACCTTTGGTCATTCACTATTTTCCTATCCCAGTCTTTTCCTATGTAAAGATAGGTCTCCTATCACCCTGCATTTGTTATTGTAATACAGAAATCATTTTATTAAATACCTTGTACAAGTAACCTTGCTGTAAATTCCACAATAGCTTCAAGAGTGTATTTTACTGCCCTGTAATATTTAGTCCATCTTTAAAGAACAAAAGTCCATCAAGAGACTTGGAAATTCATCACATTGACTAATCAAAAAAATTTTTTAAAAATCATGTAGCCTACCATAAACCCCTATTCAAAAAGTCTATAAAGAAACCTTGACAGCAAACTAAATGCCTCAGTTAATCTCAGCTGGTCTCTGCCCTCATCAAAGCAGCCATCCCAGGATCTAGTCTGTTCTGGTAGGTTGCTCTTATGAATTCAAGGCTCTCACTTTGCAAACTCTGAAAAAGCAAGGGAAGCAAAAAAAAAACCAAAACCAAAAAAAACCACCAAACACTATTTGGCTGTCTGGATCTTTAAACACTCATCCAGTATTCTCAGCTCCCTTTCTTGACTTTAACTAGTAGTCAAAAAAGTTACACAAATTGGTGGACCTCCATCAGTGGAGAACAAGCCTGTAACAAATGGTCTGCAGTCGGTCCATTTGCTGTTGCAGACCAAGTAAAAGGTTTTATGTCACAAAAATAGCACATGGAAATATAGGAGCTACCCCTGACAGCACAACAGTTGAGAAAATGTTTCCAAAATGTACTTACAGGAAATATAGTACTTTTCTAAACACTGCTGGGCTGTTACCAGGGTGTCCAAGGCAGATTTTTGTTGCATCTATATTCGACCCCTTTCATATGGGATCTAAGGTCAAAAGGCAAAATTCATGCTCATGTCACAAACCCTTGACCTACAAAGCAGGACTACACCAACTCAATCCATACATCCAAAAGCCTCCCTTTCAATTCCAAACCTGTGAGACAATACTAAACAACTATTAGAAGTAAGGTAGATTTTTTTACTGTCTTTAAACCACATTTGTTAAGCCTTTGTAAACTCCTTATCTTCTTCAGAGGAAAAAAAATAGGTACCTTGTAGCTATACCAGGAAAAAAAAGCCCACCTTATGGCCTTACCCAAAAATTCTGCTTCAATACAGCATGTGATTAATAAAGTCTTAAAAGTGCATTATCTTACATGCCCAGAGTGCCTTTTCAATTTCTTTTATCAGTATCCCTCCCCAAACATCATCTTATTTGTCCAGATGTCTAAAATTCAAATAGCACACTTAAGAAAATGTTAAAAAGCAACATTTTAACTTAATGATACCAAGAATATCCACCAATCAAACTTTATATAAAATTTTAGCAAGTGAAAAAAACCAAATCTATAAGAATGCTATTTAAAAGAAGTTGTCAGGCAGCAAAAGTGTTTCTTGGCAAATAACACAAGACAAAAACAGTAAAAAAAATAATTTCGCATGTGGAATTAGGTCAGATGATTATACTGAAAGATATTTATTATAAAGTTACTCAATTACCATACAGGATTAAACTTATATTTAAAGTAGCATAATACTGAGCTCTTTCATATACAAAGCCCAGCAAAAATGTTTCCAGACACTGCATGCGGTATGTCTCCTTCATACCAAAAACTTCTACACATCATTCATGTCATATTTTAGAGTCATTTGCTGTCATCTCATCACCACCTCACAAAGTCTAGACCAAAACTGCATTAAAAAAAAAACCAAAACCAAAACACAACACCGCTAATCAAATTTCTTCCCCTCATTTTGGGCATCTTCACCCCTGAATAACCCAATTCTTTCTGCCAGTTACTAGTTCTGTGGAGGAGAAACTCACCTAATTCAGAAAAAAAATGTAATTCAGTGGTTTAGTTTTAGAAATATCTGACCCATTAATTTGTATTGACTATTCTATGATGACTGTTTTGTGGTCCTTAAACCAGCTTTTAATACAGAAGAGGACAGGAGTCTTTTATACTTTAGTATAATTACCTATTACCTAAATTAACAGCTCTCACCACCACCTACTTCACTACAATAATTTTAGTTGCACAAGTCTGATTAAGAACTGGGAAAAAAAATATCAATTTATCTGGACAAAGATAACCAAGTGCTTAAGTGTTTCTGTTCATTGCATCTGTTAAGAATATCTAGAATCATGGTAAAAAAAATAAGAGCTAAACACAGACAGGAACAGACTTCAAAAGCTCTGAATACTCCATTTCCTAATTCAAGAAGCAGAAAGATGTACAGCTTCATTTGTAAATGCAGGAGGCAGCTCGGATTTTGTAGAGCATTAACTAAAGAGCGAGAACATTTTTCTAGAACAAGTTCTGGGAAAATTTTCCAATTATCTGGTTTTATAAAGGAAGTTTGATATCAAAATCAGTGGTCTAAAAATTACTAGATATTTGCTTGAAACCACATTACTAACTTGTACGATATGAATTCCAGCACTCCTCTACTGCCATAAAATAAGATTGAACACTGTCATGTTTATGAATTTTTTAATCAAGTTACATTAACTGAATATTTAAAATCTTAATAAACAAGGCAAAAAAGAGTCCTTAAATCTCAGAAGAGCCCACCAGCTAAAAATGCAAGTATTTTTAGCATAAGGTTATTTTGCATACCTTGCAAGTCTTAGAATTTTGCTTACCACTCTAAGTAAAAATTAAATAAAAATCTAAATCAGACTGTGTTTAGTAAAACATCAATTCACTTTCGTACATATTACTGTATTTGAAAAATATATCTAAAGTATTTTTGAAACAATAACTGCTAAATTCATTTTCAGTCTTGGAAGTACTCAAAAGTTCAACTAGCTACAGAACAGAACTCAGCCATTTTTAGATTGTCTTTTTTATTGGATTCACAGAAACACCGGTCATTCACCTGGAAAGTGTGTAAATTTCAAAAAGAAAGATTGACACCAGATATTATAACTCATAAAAAAGTCCTCTATTCTTACATCGTATGTAACTTAAGACGAAGTTCACTTCTACAAAAATTTTAAAATGTTACAACCCACTCCTAAAAAGGCACAATCAGATTAATAAGATTTTAAAAGTACTTACCAGCTAACATATAAGCTTGTTAGGGTTCGGTATACTGATTATACGATTCTTCTCATGAAGATATGAAAATGGAACTCATCCTCATTTTGAAAAAAATTAGCAGTATTTTTTTAAATTTTTAAAGTAGTAAAACATTACTTTTTTTAAAAAAAATGTACTTTTAAGAAAAGTACTGCCATAGTAGATTTTGCAAAAGCAATTCTCCAACTTCCACTGATTTCACAAGGAACAGAGCTACATAAGTGTGTCAGTATTCATAGTCAGTGGACTTTAGTAATTCACAACTGTACTCTTATTCAGTGTAGAAATCTAGTAGTTTCAGCTTTACCCACACCCATGAAAATTTGTGTTACAAACAAGTTGAAAAACATGGCAATGAGACAGTAGGTCTATTTTCTAGGAAATTTTATGGAAAACTGCAAATCAGTTCTAGCACTCCAGCCACTGTGTTACAGGATATTCTGCTATAGGCATGTGGGAGCCTCATACACATAAGTTCTCAATATATGAACAGTCACTTTTTAAATCAAGACCTAAAAAAGCAGGGATTTTATTATTCATTTTTTTCTTCAAAGATGTTTCACACATTTCCAGATTCTTAAACTATAGTCTTCTTTCTTATGATGATATCAGTACCTCTGAGATATATCTCAAACCAGACACTCAAGACAAACACTTTAAAAACTTTGTCATTCTACAAGAACAAATAAAACAACAAATGTAAATAATCAAGTAGCTCCTTCCAAAAAAGACAATTTTTTTTTCCTGCTTATATGACAGAAGTTATTGTAAATATGGCAATGAGAGTCTTAAAGATTTGCCATTGCCGTCTGCATTGAAAAAGTAAAAAAGAAATCTTGAATCAGGCTTATCAAAACTACTTTCTTATGGGACAACTAAGATCAATCTGATCATGTACAGATTTCTTTACATTTCAAGAATACTAATTGCCCTACTAAATTCCATAAATACTGAAATAGCTTGTGAACTTTATGCAGTCAATGCCTGTTTGATCTCTGAGTTTTCATGTGTTTGTTTTTTTAACTTGTACGTGACCTATCTGAAGCCAACTGTTGGTTCAAATTAAGAGAAAGAGATCCAAATCCTGCTATATTTCAGTCTCAGACAGGAGAAAGGCAGAATTTCCCTGTCTAACCATAAAGCTTGAATCATTGTGGCTCTGCTCCAAATAGGACAGAAGACACAGAATTTGTTCTCGTTCACGGAGAGCCGGGAGAGAGGCAGGTGTCGTTCAGAAACATACTAGCAAACAGCATTTAGGTACTCAAGGAGAACAATAGCGGGGGGGGGGGGGGGGGGGAGGAAAAATAAACTCAAGACACCCCAAAACTCCACCTTTAGTCAGTTGGATTAGAGATTGGTTCCAGTAACTGATGCTAGCAAACGCTAGCTGCTTCTCACTTCAGCATCTATTGTCCCATAAGGAGGTTTCAAGTCTCCACAAACATCATGTCTGCAATCCTGGTCAGAGGAAAATGATGCTGATGTTTTAAAAGAAGTCTAAACTCTTTACATGACTCATTCATTGAGCTCAAGAGCTTTAAACCTCTGCTCTAAACCCGAGCCTATGTCCATATGAAAACTAGTGACATCCTCTCAAGAGTGCTTAGACAGAAGCTGTTTAAGAGCTGAAAACAGCCTCTGACAGCTGTAAACCAAAAGTGAAAAATATTTCTATCTGTTCTGAATTCTGGGCACGATAGCTTTCCAAGGTTTACCTTACTCCTCCAGTTTGCTTTAAAAGTGCTCCAACTACAGAAGCTTCTCTTCAATACACATTTATCTAGTCACGTCTGACAAGACAGAAGAAGATGGTCCAATTCACGCACTTAAATTCTTCATCAGTGGTGGAGCCAGCCTAGCTGAGGATTAGTAGGACCATTTTCAAAGCTGAGATAACAGAGTTCACCTTAAAATTGTAAACAACAGTAACTAAGGATCTGTTTCACAGATAGATCAGATATTCAGACTGCAATGGCAGGGAGGGCACTGATGGGGACTGGGGGACACACCATGTCACATACTTACTAACTGTCCCCCAAGCAAAGGTGTCACCAGTTGTGAGTCACAGCATTTTATTAATGGGCCCCTGCTGTAAACAAACAGGAACACAACACCTGAACATGAGCTGTGGCACCACTGTTGACAGTCAAATACAGGAGGGGATTGTGAGATTAATTAACAGGAAGGATTCCTGCACTTTGCAAATTCTGCACCATCGATGGCAAGTCACAATTGGGACTTGTGATTACACTGAAAAGAATCAGCTGCTAAAATTACCATGATCTTCTCCTACCATCCGCGTAATGAATTTGGATATCTTCTCCAATTTGCCCTTCTTTCAGAGGAACAGGGGAAAAAAAAGAAGAAAAAAATATTAGTTTTTGTAGTATTATTTTAAAACAACACCACTGCCTAACATTGCTGTTCCAACCCCACCTCCTCCTGTAATCCATGGGGCTCTCCGCTTGGCAACCTTAGAATTTGGTTTGCTTATTCTACCATATCTCAGTAAATTCTGTTAGCAAGTATGCTATCCTTATAAAAAAAAAAAAACAAACTCTCTAAGGTTTCAGAATTACATTGTGTCTATTCCACTGTTTAATTCCTTAGGAATTATTCAAACCAGATCATTCACAGCGGTGATTCAAACACCACCATGAAGCCTTCTGCTGTGTCATTGCAAGACTATGATCTACTCTTCCTATTTTAGCTCAGGCAAATAGGAATAATGGTTGAAGTAATTCACTACATAAGTGACATTCATGTAAAAGTTCATTTTAGTTCTTCACAACGGCTCACATTTACAATACTATTATAAAAAGTATATTTGACAGGATATTTTTCAAAGGTTTTAGCATCACTTAAAGCATTTGACATATGTCGTATTAGTTATTCTAAGTATTAGTATCTTCATTTCAGTGACACTGGCAAACAACACAGCCAATGACATTACAAAAGCAGAACATAAAATTTGTACACATTTCCTTCTGAAGTGACATTTTTCATAACTATTATGCCATTAAAACTAATACAGGAAAATATAATGAAGTTGAGCAAAGAAAGTCAGTATATAAGTGTTATGATTTCCATAAGACATCCACAGATAATTTTGAAATATTGTCCAAAACATTAAGAAATAATTTTGTAAATTTACATCTCCATTGTCCCTGTAAGTCTCAAAGTTAAAGCAACACAAAATTGCTAAAAAAAAGTATTCCCTAATTTAATTTTGTGCTAGTCATATCTGGCAATTAATTACGGCCTTTGAGTATGTGTAACAGTGTGATTAAATCCATCATCAGCTGATCTCTGTAAAACACTCTTTACTGCAGACAGATTTTTATGACATCTGTAAGTCTTCAAAAATGTAAAAACTGTATTGCTGATAGTAGAATCCCTGTATTTCCATTACACGAAACAGCTATAACGGAGAGGGCTGGCTGCACTGCTCCTCATAGACCATTCTACCATTCATGCTGAACTACAGCTGAACAGGGGAATTAAGAAATCATAAAGGTTAAGTTGTTCCCATGTAGTTTCAAGGTTAAAATTAATTAAAACATCTAGTGGGGAAAAAAATAGCAAAGATAGCTCTCCAGAGCCCAACCCAGAGTTTAAAACAATTTCTGCGTTTCTCTCATCTTACAAAAAAACAAGGTCTTTCCTCTTTCTTTTCTTCTCTGCTACACCTAAGACCTCACTAGCTGTTTCGACAGCTATATATGGCCACAGAGATGTCTAAAATGCTGCCGGGCTCCAGCTGCGTCCTGCAGACAACAGAGATGCACCGGGCTCTGAGATGCTCCCAAATCCTGAGAGGGTTTATTAACCCGGGCAGGGATCCACAAGAGTAAGAGTCCTTCCACAAGGAAGACTGCTTAGGGAAACATGCACCCAAAGATGCAGAAGTCTGAGCTACCAAGCCCAGCACAACATATACCCAACTTGCCAGGTAGAGCAATTTAGGAGCACCCGCATCCACGACACTGCATACACAACTCCCTCACTAACTGCCGGTTGGGCACAGTACTGTAGAAACCTTATTTCCAGCACAAACCTATCTGTCAACTGAAGTCTTCATTGCAGATTTTTTTCACTGATTTACTAGGTATGCTGGCTGGGATCACTGAACATCTTGAAGGTCGAAATTCTAGCTTAAATTCAATGGGTTTATGAAACAACTACAATTTGTTAAACAGTGAAGGTTAAGTAATAAGAGGAAAAGCTTCCAAAACTTGTGTGGATCTTACTCATGTCTCTCAACCAATATGAGCAGCATTCCAGCAGTAAACTCTTTACTCAGCCAGAAACTCAGAGATTGCAGCAGAAACTACTCAAAGAAATTAATTATAAATTCTGTGTTCAGCTTAGTATGTCAAATTAACCTGACAAATGTTTATAAAATGATGACTCTCAAATCCCCTTCACACAAACCAGTATCCACACTCATTTCTGAAATGAGGATACATCCACTGTTATGAAGAAGTCCTCTTCAACACTCGAACTTCAAAACAAACACTTTCACTAGAGCATTTTTTTCTTCATTATATACAATATCAGTATTCATGTATCATGTAGAACAGAACCTGCTCGAAAAGCTAGTTGTTCTTCTGGACGAAAGCACAGTTTGAGATCATCATGCAAAGATTTTTGTAATTCTGCAATTAATGGATTGTAACAGACTGGGATGGTGCAAATTATCTATTAAATTAACAAAATGCATAGGTATGGAACATTCTCTCCATACTCAGTTTAGACAATAAAGCTTACTAATCCTAGAAGAAATTTTAAATTTAAAGTCTTTTGTTATTCTCTAAAGAACACTAACATCAAGAATAACCAAATGTTGAAACAGTTTTAAATCAAACAAGTGTGAACATGAACTGTAAACACAGGAGCATATCGGGTGACTTCAGGCAATCTCTGCAGGAATGCAGAATAAGCAGTTTCCCATAGAAACCTAGTAACATGAAAGGACTAGCTCCAATAGTGAAACTGGCAGCCTGAGACTAAGCTTCACCATCACTGGAGCACCACGCTGTTCTACCACACTGATTACTAAAACCTACCGTCCTTACCCAAGCTGCTTATCTGAGCCCCTTCTGATCAAGTATCATTTGCTAATAAAAAGCTTAATGTATAAAAAATAGGTTCTACAAGAGACTCATACATTTTGACATCAAATGAGCTACTGAGAGCTGCATTAGCTACCCATTTTTACAGGTAAGTTCTGTGCCTCTGTTCCTTGAAGTAATCTCCTTCAAGAAAAATACAGTGTTATGTTTTGTGTGGAAAGCAGGGAACATTCACTACAGTATAACACAGCCTGTAGAAGGTGATGCAGAATAGCCCAGCTCTAGAGCTTGAACACACCTATCTGCTCCAACAGATGGTCTCAGAGCCGAGCTCAGACATTTGGCAGATGCTTACAGTTCAGTCATGTGATTAACTCCTATATGCCCCATATTTACTTTGAAATAAGTTACCTTTCAAAAAATAAAAAATACTACTGCCTATTTCATATTTTAGTTAAAAAGTTGAAAGCTATACAAATTATGATAACTTCATAAAAAGTATTTGACCTCACAGAGCAGAAAGAGTTCAGATGTTCAAGATCAGAGTTCAGACGAACAGAAATGAGCAGCCTCAATGCTAGTGCGTGCAAAACGACATGAAGTACCAAATAAATCTTATGAGATTTTTCAGAGCTTTCATTCACTATCCACATGAAAGAAGTTCACTGCAGGACTAAAATCAAGTAACTTTTAAATACAAAACAGCAAAGGTCTTAAAAGAGGTAACTTTCTTTGCATTATTATTGCACAAAGAATCTTTCTATACTGCTTTAACTAAGAGAAGTTGAAGGAAGTTTTATTTTCCTGTCAGATTAATTAACCTTAATGCTTATTGGATTGCTATCTGCACCAGATACAAAGAGTAATCAGCAAAACTTATTCTTTTACATCTTTTTCATCTCTCCCTCCAACTGATTTCTTTTTTTTTTGTTACCAACTATACCTTTGGTCTCCCAGTTTCTTCACTAATCCATCTCAGTCAGTGCCATATTAGCTCCTCACTCTTGCATGTAAGAAAGGAAAATGCAACATTTGTTGACTAATCACAAGAAAAGGCTCACTCTTAACCTTTCTTTTCAGAATGCCACCTGTATACTGTGAAATGTCCAATATGTGGTTGGTCATTCATTAAATCTGACTTTATAACGAACAAGTCTCAAACTGTCATTCTTTCAGAATTAGATCTTTCCAGTGCGAAAGTACATAAAGTGCTGGAGCTGGGGAAGAAGACTAAAAGGTTTCAAAACCCCTAGAACCAATAGGTTTTGAGCTTGCCATCTACATAAGGAGATTTATGTACATTGTACAACATACATTCATTTAATCTGAAGAAACATGTATTTAGTGACTCTCCAGACGCAATGTATGTCTGAGACAGACCACTCCCAAAATAAAGACAGTAAAAAGCTCTGCACTATAAAAAGTTTCCTTCTGTTCATGTAGCGCCCTTGAAGAAATTAAAATATATAATGTTCCAGGGTTGGTTTTGTTCATTGTGTGTCAGTTTGCCTACAGACACATTTATCTGACTCCTGCATGAATAAGAAAAACTACTTCCCCATGCACTACAAAGACAATCTTTCAAGCATGAAACTACATTCTACAGACAGATCAACTGATTCAAATTATCGCTGATTTGTCACCAGCATAACAAGTCTTTGTGCTCGCATCATTCAGAAGATTACCTCTGGAATAGTCTGAAAACCTGCAAGTATCACAGTGCTGCTTCACCACCAATTTTTGCAGAGCAGAAAAGGACTCAGATCCTGGGTTTGTTGGGGTTTTTTTTAATGCTTCTGTTTACTAGTTAAATCTGAAATAAACCTAGTAGGAGACATTCATATCACAGTCACAGTAGAAATCCACTCATGAAACAATCTCCATATGCTCTCCCTTTGCAGAAGCTGTAGACCATAGAACCATAGAATGGTTTGGGTTGGAAGGGACCTTAAAGATCATCTAGTTCCAACCCCGTGCCATGGGCAGGGACACCTCCCTCTAGACCACGTTGCTCAAAGCCTCATCCAGCCCAGCATTTAAAGCAGGTATCTCTACTGGTTGCTGATTTCTGAAGTTAAGACATGCTCACAGTCCCAATCTCTATGATTATTTCTGGTATTTCCGAGTATAATCTCATCATATGAGTAACACATACTTTTTAAAATATTATACTTTTCCCAATACGTCTATTACCATATTATCACGTCATTTCTATTACAAAACACACTTCAAATCAACAGCTACCCATATTACTACTTAGATCAAGTTTCGCCAAAAATAAGAAACTGCTGTGTAACTCTCAAATTGCATTCTACAATGGTAAATTAAAATAGGCTTGTTTAATAGTTCTGCCCAGTACAATTCAATATAGCACCAGCTTCCAAATAAAGCATAAAACTATTTAACATGACTAACTATATTGCAAATGATTAGTTCCAAGGATAATTCATGTTGGAAAGGGATCTCAGGAGGACATTTAAATACCTTACATAGAAATGTTAGAAGTAATCCTTTGTGAGATCACTTCTAAAGAAAAAAGTTATTACAATCTGTGGTAGCACACATTAAAATAGAGTAAAGTATAGTTTCTCAAAAAGGCTAGTATCAATACAAAATATTAAGGTTTTTTTTAATGTAAAAAACCTGAGAAACCAAGTGTTCTTAAAACATACAGAACTGACTCACAGCTGATTAGGCAATACCTAACCAGCTCAGCATCTAAACAGATGAACTTCCAAGACCTTAAACTTAGAGGGGGAAAAAAAAAACCACAAACCCACAACAAAACAGCAGGTGTCAGATTTTCACATCACTGATTAAGAAATACCAGGAAATTGACTAGAAAACTACTAGACTGCAAGTGCTTCCTCCTCACCCTTTACATACACACAAGGGCTTTGCTTTGTATCTTCATTATGACAAAGTGTATTTTTATGTCTAGAAAGACCCCAAAAAACAAAGCTCTCCAAAACCTATGCAGAGTGACATCAGGACCTGTTCAAAACAACAGAACTAGAGCCAACTGTTAAGAATAGGCTAGAAAATACGGCATAATTAGTGTACCTATATACCTGACATGATGGACAGAATAAAGGCTGCCACCCATAAACAGCTTAATAATAGGTCATTGAGCAAAGTACAGCTCATTAGAGAGTTAACAGAGATGAACCTGTGACCACTGCAACTGCACAAGCAAGCAAGGAAATAGACACCTGAAATAGTCCTTACTATGTGTCTCTAAATACTAAACATGCTATGGCAATGCTGGTAACTACAGCTTAGTGTTAGCCACTTTAACCTACTATTATAAGGACACAATATAGGAGGTTAAAACCAACATGAACAATGTCTATAGTACTATTTCTAAGGATTGAGTGTACACAATGACAAACCAAAGGCTGGATTCAGGCTGCTAGATAAACTCCACTTTGTGATGAAAATTAGCATCTACTATCCTGCTCTGGTAAAAGAAACCTACGTGAAAAATACAGTCACAAGTCAAGCTATGCCATCAGGCAAGACTGACTGAATAGGGTTCCTGAGACTGCCATCATTAGAGACAAGACACAGCTGGTGGGTCAGTGCTCGCCCTGCCAAACACCAACAGTTGACAGCACAAGCAACCCAGGGGGAAGTCAAGGCTTTCTGTGCTTGTTCTCAAGCTCCACCCACTGGCCAACCTGTCTTAAACATGTCATTCAAGTCAAAACAGAGTTATGGAGTATGTAGAACCAAATAAATGAGATCTACAATTCTTCATTACCTTACCAAGATTAGGGCTAATTATATTATAAAAAAATCTTGACTCAGTTATCTAGTTTCTCAAGAATGTACCAGAACTCATGTATATTGGAGAAGAAAAAAAAAAAGTCATTTTAGATTTTCGCCACACCTGAAGAAGAAAATTCTGATAGACCACAATGTTTTCAGAAAAGCCATTTGCACTTGTATCACAAAGCAACAAATACATTTAGATTAAAGTTAACTATAAAATATTAGTAACCCTTGCTACTATCAATTAAATTGGACAAATCCTTTATTAATTATGACTGAAAAAAAAAAGCCTACCATTCACTGAATTTTACCATTAGCCTTGCTTCCAGAGTTTTAACCGAACTCTACTATAGGAAATGTCAACTGCCATTCAAAATAGGGTGTTTTGCCAGATAGAAACACATTTCTTAAAAAGCCAAAGAAAAGTGACTACACACTATTAGAATAAAACAAAAATTACTAATTTGTTTAGACACAAAGTATTCAGAAACAAAGTGCATCCCTCCTTTTTCGATTAGTAGACAATTGCTTTTACGGAGAAAATTGCACATAAAATGCTAGGCAAACTTTAAAATGCATTTACCAGTCTACATTGCCTCCACTCACAGACACTTAAGAGTGCATCAGGAACACAAGATGCCTTTGTCCATTTTCAATCTACAGTTATGCACATCACACAGTGTCACTCCTAGCAATGGATGATACAAAAGATGCTGCTGTTTTGCTTCATAAAATTTTGTACATAACTGGAAAGAATACAAAAGGATGTGTGTAGGAAAATGCCTGTAGAGACAGCCAGTACACATGTGAAGATTCAACACATTTTGAATGCAGTATTTTACAATTAAATAACAGGAGGGGGATCTGCATCTGCATTACACAAGCTTAGTTACAGGATGTTCAAAATGAATTACTGGCAAAAGTTCTCTTCTTATGCCATTCACTACCAAGTAATAACCTCTACAAGTTACCTAACACAAAAGACAAAGAAAATTGCATATTTTAATGTTTAATACTACTTAGCATCTTGAAATAAGATAAAACTCTTTTGTGGACTTATTCCAGAAGCCAGAAGAGTAAAAATGTGCCCCTTTTAACCAGCTGAAATGAGAACACCTAGCACTCCAAGTGCTTTTGTCTACAAGGTTGTAATTACTGCTAGCCAAAGATTTATTTACAAAGTTACTTGAGCAAGAGTAGGGAGACATCAAAAAGGTTTTGAACTACACATGGAAACAAAAACTTACTATGTACTTAAACAAAACTATATACTTAAACAAAAGGCATATATGCCACAGGAAAAAAAAAAAAAAAGAAAAACAAAAAACAGGGAGAGGATAAGCACATTCCCTGCAGATGAGAAACTGTCACACTTTAAGTAAGGCAACAGGTTATTAAGCAGTTGTGAAACTCTCCTGACTTCTTCCTATACATTCTTTGCTAAGGAATATTTTTATATAGCATAATCCCAAAACAACAAATTCTTACAGATTCTATCATAAATGCCAAGTTCTGCATCTAATCAGCAGGGGGCTCAATTTTCCAAATCAGTTCTCCACACTACCTAAACCATAATGTCTCAATTCCCAGCTATGCCACTACCTAAGAGTGCATTGTTATTACTCAGCTGTTACCAAGTTTTGCTGCCTAGGGATCTACCTAAACAAACTCATCTGAGACATGCTGGTGGAGAATACATATTTTCAGCCTGTGTTCCACAAAAACTTGGGCAACTGTGGACAGCTAAATGTTCCCAAACAGGTAAAGGTTCCCATACAGGGGTCCGTGTTCTCATTTGAAGATTTAAAGGTAAGGTTCTAGACAGTTAGGACACCAATGACCCAATCTTCCTTCTTTAAGACAATTACATAAGTGCATATTAAGCTTAGTGTCCTGCCTTCTCCCTTCACAACACAGTGGGTCAGAATGACATGTTCAGAACACAGCATAAAATGAAAAGGTCAAAAGCACCATACACACTTGGACACTGTTTCACTGAACACCTGCCACCCTGTGCTACCAGCCTACTATCTCCTGTGAAAACGAACTGCGATTCTGTATTTCCCTCTCAAGCATTCACAAATTCCCAACTCATAACTTAAAGACAACATTCTAAAACAACAGTTCAGTCTTAGTTCTATAATTATTTATGCTTCCTATATTGTTCTCAGATGTCAGTTAGCTTCTACGCTCACACTTCTACTCCTTTCAGCCCCAAATACTGCACCCTGTTTCTTTCTTTATTTTCCCCTCCAGTCCCTTTAACAAGTCAGTGGCTCATACGTACCTCATCCATTCTTTCTGCTACAAAAAGTTTGAGAAGTATGTGGAAAACTGATTACCTGTAACTAAATGATGAGAGCACCATACTGCCCAAGTGCATCTCCCAGACAAAAAAATGAAGATGTCTCTTCCTCTGCTGAAGGGGAGGAGCACATCATCACTGGTTCCACAGACACCCAAAAAATTTGTCTAGAAAGTGTAAAGATCATTTGCTCTACTTGCTCTTTCTAGAGTACTCACTCTGCACCACAACTGTGCTATCCCAGCCTCTCACTTCACACTCTTCTGCACAGTTAACAGCTGCAGTCTCTTTCCAACACAGTAAAGAGAATGGAAACAAACTTGTTCTTGACAGCTTCCCTGTTGCCTGAGGATTGCTCTCTTCTGAAAAGCAATTCACTACCTCAAAATCTGAAAGGACCATCACATCACTTGAAGAAACTACTTACTGCCCTGTCAGGGCTTTCCAAATCTTGGATATTTTACACATCCACTTTCATGAGAACTCTTATAAATTCAGTTGCAGGAGAACAGGCTGAAAGAGCTTTGAAAATTACATCACTGTAAAGCTAATTACACTTCAACATTCAAATAGGTTTTCTTAGTTACTCATCTCTGATGAATTTCAAAGAAAAGCTTATTGCAGAAGAATGTGGTAAACAAAACAAAAATTCATTACTTAACACATAACTCAAGCTACAAAGAATAAACGAAAGACAAAGCAAACATGGCATCCTAATTGTAGTAGGACACATGACAGAAAGGGAACATGGTACCTGAACAGCAGTAAGGCATTTAATATATTTTAATCAGAAATGAGGGTGGAATCAAAGTAAAGATAACACTTGCCACTTCTGCTACAGAAATGTAACTGAACATTTTGTTTTATTCACTATATAATGCAGTCTGTGCTGCACTGTGCACATTTATAAAAAAAAAAACACACTATCTTACAAAAAAAGACAAAAAAACCTAACAGGTTCCCCTACAGTTTTATTTATCACAATAGTGGCAATACTTCTCTTATCAGCTTTTAAGATTTCCCCAAAGTTATTAAGAAATTCAGCAAAGCAGAAAGGAAGAGGATACCACCTATCACAGGACCCCAAAAATAGTTCCTAGAGAGTGAACGTTATCCTTTCTCACGTGAAGCAACAACCACCTTGCCTCTACAGGTAAGCATAAGCCAGAAGTCTTACCTAGGTGGCTCACCAGTGGCAGACACTTGGGAGGACAACTCAAACCCACATGCTGTCCACAGAGCCACCCTTCAACCCTTTCCAAAGAGGGACACTATGGTCCTGTTGTTGGACACCTGACAGGATCCCAAAATTTTTGATACCTAATTCTGCCACTTAATTACACACAGTTTAGGGCACGTCACAATCTCATTGTGCAATGGCTGCTTCACCTATTATAAAGGGAAAATGAGGCTTTTCATTAAAAGCTTCTGATATCAGAGGAGCAATGTACAAAAGTATTCCTATTGTAGGCCAACAGAAATCATTCTTACCTATTAAGAGCAAAACAGCAATTCTAAGGCACACCACCCAAAGTAACACTGAGGACACAGGACATCTTACCTGATTTTATAATTGGGTAAGGTATGCTTGCGCTTAATAACTTTCTTGAACTGGTTCACAATGATGGAAGTGAGCTGAGGCAGGGGCCTCCCGTCAAAGTGAGACTTCACTTCAAAATGTATCACAGGGTCATCCATAAAAGAGAAGGACCAGTGCGTGAAGGGCAGGCGTGTGAAGACCAGCTTCAGCTTCCCCATCACCCGTGAGATCTTGACAAAGAGGTAGGCCGACTTGCTAAAGACCATGTCGGCATCGATGGCCAAGTGGAAGCCACCGTTGTACTCCACGTCTACCTCAAAGGCCAGCTCCTCGGGACAGCCCTCTTCGTTGCAGAGCACCGGCCGAATGAGCTTGACAGCTTTGAAAACGGGCAGGACATTGCCGAGAGAGACATCCCTGAGGCTGAGCCCCTCCAGCACCTTCCCCGTCACCTTGGCCTGTAGCAGCTCCTCAAACTCCACCTTGATCTTTTTGATGACCCAGTTCCTGACCAGGGCCGTGTCCCTGAGCTCCCTGAAGAGGAAGAGGAAGATAGCATTGAGGAAGTGGCACGTCTCCTCACAGGAGGAGGAGGCCGGAGGGGACTCTGGCTGCGCCTGCTGCTGCGGCGGCTTGGCGCTGGGCTCCGGGCCCGGGGCGGCGGCGGGAGCCGCGGCAGCGGCCGGAGCTGAGGCCGGGGCCGGGCCAGGGGCCGGTTCCGGAGACGCCTGGCTGCCGGCCGGCTCCGAGCCCTGGAGATAGTCCCTGACGCTGTTGTCAGGCGCGACGGGAGCGTAAACGAAGGTGCCTCCGGGAGCCTCCGGGTTCCTCCAGTAGAGAAGCAGGAGCTGGAGCAGGAGAGTGAGGAAGCAGCCGGCCAGCGCCGAGAGCAGGATCACATAGACCAGCAGCATCCTCTCCGCGCCCCGCGCCGCACCCCGTGCGCGCTGCCCTCACCGCGCCGCCGCCATGGCGGGGGCCGCGCCCGCAGGCCGGCGTTTAACGGCCGCGGCCGCCCGAGGCTGCCTCATCCGGGTCTCCCCACCGCCCTCTCCGCGGCGGCGTCCAGGGGGCGGGGCGCGGGCGGGGACAGCCAACAGCGGCGCGGCCCTCCCCTCCGCGCGGCCCCATTGGTGGAGCCGGGAAAGCTTCGCCGGGCTAGTCACGGCGCTGCGTGGTGTGGCGTCACAGCGCGGCGGGCGCATGCGCGTGGTGGGACGGGTGTTCTCCACTTGCACAGTGGGAAGCGCGGCGGGCTGAGGGGTGAGGGCCGGCCGGCGGGGTACAGCCGCGGGGGTCCTCAGCGACCCAGTCCTGGGGTGTGCGGCCCTCCAGAGCGAGTCCCTCGGTGCCGCGGTGCCGGAGGGGGGCTCTGCGGCGGCCGATCCTGCCCCGTGGCCGCCTGTGAGCGAGCAGGGCCGGGGTTGGGGCTTGGTGCGTTTCGTTCACTCGCGGAAGGGGCGGGGGAGTTCAGCTGAGTTCAGGTCAGTCCCGGGGGGTGTCTGGGACAGCGTCGTCAGCAGCTGTAAAGGCGTCGCTGCTGAGCGGAGGGACGGAGAGGGGGAGCGTCCTGCCGGTGGGGAGATCACCGGTGTCGTCGGGCACGGCGTTGCCCGAGGAACGTGCAAAGAGTGATAAGAAAGAAAGGACACTCAGTGTTTACAGAATGGGCAGGTAGATGCTGATTTTTTTCCTGAAATTGCCCTGAAGAAGGGCAAAGAGCAAGGCCAGCTTTCGTAGGAGTTCTGTGGCTGCCTAGAACCTCTTCTGTTTCCTGCTGGTGCGAGATGCTTTTATCAAATTTTGAAAATAGGACATAGATGTAATTTTATCAAACACTACTTTTACTGGTGATAAGATATAAATGTATTTCCCTCCTCTCCAGCTATTTACTAATGCCTGAAAGTTGCCATTTAATAAATGAACTTAAAAAAACATAAGCAATATGAAGAAAATAAAACTGAGGACTTTGTACAACATCATATTTCAGCCTGTGATGTGTGTGTCTGTGTGCAGGACTGAAGCACTGCAAGAATCAAGGACAGTGGTTTCTTTGTAGGACAGACTGCGGCTTCTGTTGAAATCGGAAGGGTAGGGAGAGGAGGGCATCTTGCCTCCCAGAGGAGACATAACGGATGTAATTGGGGCAGGAGGCACGGTGAGTGGCTGCTGAACCAAGAAGAGTGAACATTTGTAAAAGTTGCTTTAGAAGCAATGAAGAAGGATAGAAGGAAGAAACACTACAGTGAGTGCAAAGAGCGTGTGGAGACTCTTCAGAAAGAGTAATTTTGGACATTTTGAGAAACTAACCCAGAAGACCCATTATATTCAAATTTGTTTTACTGAAGTGTTGTATAAAATCCACTGATTTTTACTGGAAAATATTAACATAGTTCAAAAAAAACCCTGTTTCTCTAATGCAACTAACTCATGCAAAGGAGAGATCAAAGATGCACATACTGCTGGAGAATGTGCTGTGACAGTACATTCAGTACAACAGGAGAGGGACCTGGGGGTCCTGGTGGACAGCAGGATGACCATGAGCCAGCACTGTGCCCTCGTGGCCAAGAAGGCCAATGGCATCCTGGGGTGTATCAGAAGGGGGGTGGTCAGTAGGTCAAGAGAGGTTCTCCTCCCCCTCTACTCTG
>WKFP01013965.1:25529-102455 GCA_011057875.1 Pterocles orientalis | reverse complement strand
AAAAAAAAAAAAAAAAAAGGACCCTATAAGTATATTTGGGTTTTTTTTTTAAAAGTACTGGGGGGAAGTGTTTTACAAGGGATACTTCACCTATATTTAAACAAAGAAAATACTATTTTCTTTTGCAAATCAAATTAGGACATGACAGCAACAAACCTGAAAGTGTAGAACTTCAAACTCAGTTTTCAACATTTTGCAGGGGCTTGCAGCAGTGATAGTGTACAAAGATTGCAAAATATGTAGAGCCATGTAATTTCACAGAGAACAAGTAGCGTAAAGTCACTGAAGGGATGTGTTTGAGACAGTTCTCATGTTATAAGCACAGTAGTGAAACCTTGGAAACATTTGTCTTGGTTTATCTCATTCATGACTGATACAAGGATCTTTGGGTTTAGGAGTGTTTTTATGTCAGTACAACCAGCTGAAGAGCCATGCTTTAAAGTTCATATCATGGCACTGAGAAAAGAAGCATCCATATCGCAAGCTTAGAAAAGCAATTACAGGTGTTGGGTTTTTTCTTTTTTTTTTTTTTTTTTTGAAACTGCAGAGTAGTCTAAATGGATTATTTTTCAAAGCAGGAGGTGCTGGCTTGTTTTGTAATGAGTGTTTTCAGTAATTTTCTTCATCACTGGACTGGAGTCGTTGCCTGCTTTTGTAATATCTGTTGGCAAAATTATTTCATTCATTCCTGGACCTCCTATTGTTTTTGTATTACATGTCTCAAAATTAGATTATCATTCTCATGGTGCTGCATGAAACAGGATTTAGAAAGTGATTTAGTAAATTCAAGACAGGGAAAAAAAAATCCATTGAAGGCTTTTCAGTACGCAGATCGCTGGAAGTTACACTGGTGGCAGCCTGCTGGCGGGGTGTCCTTGTCTTTTAACTGTCCTCAGGCGTCTACAGTTTCAGACAGGATACACTGCACAGAGAGCAGCTGGTCTGATCCAATTCTGAAGATTTTTTAAAAAAAAAAAAAAAGGAAGAAATGCAGTCAGCGGGACTGCCTCCAGTTCTAGTTCTGAACTCTGCCAAGCAGAATGTCATCTTATTATCAGGATGCATTTTACTGGAGTGAACCTCATTAAAAACACTGAGGCTTTAGATCATGTGAGATTTCCTTTGAAATAATCTAAATTCCTTCTTTTCTTTTCTTTTTTTTTAATTCTGCCTTCTGAAGGGGCAGGTTGCAGTACCAGTCTGCTCCCACTGCTGGCAGAAAGGACTCACCTCCCATCCAGCTGGTCCCTGGTAAGACTGAAGACTTCTGTGCAACTCACCTGGAAGAACTCCTCTTTCTTAACCCCTCTGAGCCGATTTATTGAACAGAGGTCGGTCCATCTCTTGTAGCTCAGTATTCGTTTCCAGATCCCTCAAGTACATTTCACTGTCATGAGCTACGTTCTTCTGCTCAGATGTGGGGTGAAAAAAATAACAGTTTGGGTGGCTACATCAAATTTAAGCTGTAGTAGTGCTATAGAGAGCCACCAACAGCTCATCAGCCTGAGTGAATTGTTGGATCCATTGAGCTGAGTGCATCCACTTATCCTGCTGAAAAATCTAAACCCTCAGCTTTTAGCTATTGTTAAGGATGGTGACTGAGAATTTTAAGGGACTTTATTCCTATAGTAGAAATGACTCACCACATGAATTCAGAAAAGGAAGCTAGACCCGTGTTTTCAGGGTTGGAATGCATTTTACATGCTGCTTTTTGGTTGGATCCTGCCTGAGACGTCTAAACCTCAATTTTCAGAGCTAATGAGAAACTGCAGAGTTTAGTTTGGAATTGTGAATCCCGGTGTAGCAGGAGAAAAAAAAAATCTCTATTGGCTGCCCATAGATATGGATGTCCCAAATTGGCATTCAGTTCTGAAAAAAAAAGAGGCTTTTAACTTTGTGTCTCAATTTACTGATCTAATAAGATCTTCCTCACAACAGGGATACTCTAGCTGGTTGTGAAACAACTTCGAAATCTTACATGCAGCAAGTAAAGCGCTCGAGTTGGTTGGTAATAGTGGATTAGTGCCCAAACAGTTTGTATCAGAACGTGTCAAAACAAAAAGAAAGCGAGGGTTTGCGTCCAAGGTTTAGTTTGGCCCAAATACAAATCCAGTATTTTGACTGAAGCTCATCTTTAATTATCATCAAAAGTATGTTCTGCTTGTTTAATCAAGAGCTTAACATTTTGGATGTGAAGGTGATTTGGATGCTTACTTCAAGAGGCTCATGTTCAAGCTTAAAGTATCCTGGCTTTTAATTAGGGATTGTGTTACTATCTCACCCAGACCCGGATTTTATTATATCATGAAACAAGATCCTCCACTTAGGAACTCAGGAGCGCTGAGATAAGTTGTCCAAGATTTTAAAAAAAAAAAAAAAAAAAAAAAAAAAAAGCCATTTTAAGTGTAAATATAACAAATTCAGTCTTTTTATATTAGCTGTATCCAGAGAAACTGAAGATTTCCTTTAGTCCCTGCCTGGTTTTACTTCTTAAGTCCAGGAAATGTTCTTTAATTCACAGATCCAAGGGAGGTTTGTCACACGTATTTTGCTTCTTACTGCATCTGCTTTGCTAATTTCTGGTATTCATGCAAATTCTAGTTTGCTTAAGCTTCAGAAAGTTATATGTTTGGGATAGTTGTTATCACATTTGTCATTTAGTGCTCACTCAAGTACCTTTTCCTTACCCCCGAAGCAGACTCGCCATCCCTCATCAGAATCGCAGGCAGCCCCCCGAGGCCCTCTTGCAAGCTCCCAAATAACCTTTTTTCAGAAGGGAGTTTGTTTTAGCTACTTCCCTCAGTACATTTCAAGTACAATTACACTATGATCAATATGTTTTAGATGTTACACAACCTCACATTATTTTTTTTAATGCTCGGCTCATTTCCTGGATTAGTCTGAAGCAGCCTCTGGCTGTTGGAGAGGCTTCGAGAAACTGTGTTAAATAGTGCTCTTGAGTTTGTGTGAGGGTTCAGTAGCTAAAGAGTTAATACACACTTCAGGGATGAACATAATATTTTGAGATGAGGGTCCCTGCGAGGCTTTGTGCATCACTTGCCCTTCATTAAAAGTGTAATTCCCTGTGTGGGTCTGCAGGCAGGGGTTACTGGGCTGGGGTTTGTGCCTCGGGTCCCAGCAGCAGCCGGAGCGTCTGCTCTGGCTCGTCAGCCTCCAGATAAATTCAGCCAAATCAGGGCACGGTGAGAAGCTTCCTCCCTTCTGCTGGAGGTTACCACCCCTGCAGTAAGGTCAGAGCTGAACACGTGTCCGTGCTGCAGCCATTTCAGCGCAGAGCTGGGACTCTCTGTGAGCCTTTATGGCCATGAAGGGGGGGGGCAAAAGGGCAGCACGGGGGGAGTAGGAAAGAACCACCTGGCACTTCAACAGTCCAAGCCCCAGATCTGTGTCCTGGTCTCAGGAGAGTGCTTACTGGTGCAAATACTCAGTAATCCAATTTCAGCAGCTACAGTCCTGGGATCAGTGACGTGCAGTGACAGGTTTTGGGTTTCTGTAGCTGCTCACAGCTCCCGTGTGTCCTGACACTGGCTCAGCTGGAAGGAAAAACTAAAGAGGATAGTAGGAGATATGAGGGAAGCTGTCCCAATTCTCCAAGCCAGGAGGAGTATCTCAGAAATTTTAGCCCAGATCTGCGGGGTTTCTTGGAAAAGGAAGATTCTGGGATTTCTCTGGGATTATTCACTTTTGCCTCTCCGGTTGCCTCTAAGTTTCATAGGTGGTGTCAAGCCACTAAAAAGGAAGAAAAAGACTTTACTTGTCAGTGCATCTGCTTAATCTGTGGAGGAGGTGTGGGCTGTGTAAGTGCGCAGGCAGGCACGCTGGTGTGCTGCTGCTCTGGGACTTCTCGGGCTTCTCAGGGCTTATAGGCATCCACATAGGGACTGTACTAAAAGCTGTCCACCTAAGCATTCGTAAACGTGTTTGAGGAGCTGGACCTTTCACAAATGCCTGCAGAGATCCTTTCGTTTTCCCTCCTGTTTGGGTCAGTCCTCCCTCTTCCCAACCCAACAGTTTAAACTAAAATGAAAATAACTTGTTCCAGGCAGTCAAAGCTAGACCAGGTATTTTGATGGAAATAAATCGGGGGGGAAAAATATCTATTTTAGAGTTGAGTCTGAAAAGCCCTAAGGAGAGAAGTGGTTTCGTCAGTTCCCACTGCACAGCTGGAAGATGGCCATTTCAGCTCCATTCCTTGTATGAACTCAGGGCCACGTGAGCATGGAAAGGTAGATTGGCTTTTTGTTGTGTGATCTTTTGTACTGGTGGGAAGCTTGGGAAAGGTAAACGGAAACACTTACTTACATGTTCTCATTTCTACACCTTCCTACTAACAGGATTTCACCAGAGTCTTCCTGTGCCTGTGTTGAAGCTTCTGTGTGCAGAGAATGAGAAGATGCAGGAGGACTCCCATGGCCAATCTTTACACGTGTAGTTTTATTCCCTTCACAACATATTTTTGCACAAACTCCTGTAGCTTTTTTTAAAGAGATGACCTGAAGACTATGTTTAATGACAAATAATAATAATTCTGAACATATCTGGACATGCTGTGATACATGTGCATGCATATGCATATGTAACACATCAATCTGGGCTACATATTTGTAATAACATAAGTTACTCTGTTCAGCTATGTAAGACAAATAGCTATATTACTGAAATCTCTGTAAATACCATTAGTAACACGGTTCAGCTGAGAAAGCACGACATTACAATTCCTGTCTTTCTCCTGTTAGAGTCTATTTAATAGTCTGGTTTCATACTACGCTGTCTGCACTGCTGCTGTTCAGCGTCTGTTCAGAGCAAGGCAAACACCAGCCAAATTTAAATTCACCCAGAAATACGACCTCGTGTTTCACACTCAAAAAGTGACATTTGAAAGGACAGAAGCAACCTGTAGTTACGCAAACATTTTGCAAGTTGGAAACCTGTATTATCTCTATAGTAGCAGAGATCTGCCGTTATCTTTTGACTCTGAGTCTGCACCATACCTTTTTCACACTTTCTGCCTTGTTTGTGTGTAAGACATTGCAGGGGAATGGGCTGAGTGAACTGCCTACACAAGGAAAGTATCAGAAATAACCAAGAAAAATAATTAGGAAAAATATTAGGGGTGAAGGGTTGTTCTAATGTTTGGATTGTCAGTAAAAATAGATAAAAACCTCTGGCAGAAATGTGTTTTAAATCAATGTTCTTCATGTTCACTTCCAAACTACTGACAGGGAAAAAAAATTAAATCCCTCTTAACTGAAGAATAATTTCCCCATTTTCGGACAGACTGTACTCTTGCAGCTTCTTTAAGCCAGAAGGCAAAACTCGTGGATGTTCGTACAGTTTTGGTTCTGTTCAATTTCCATTCTTTTTTCCAGGGCACTCGGTGATGCTGAGGATACTGGATTGACTGGGAAGGTGAAATTCTAGTCTGCAGGCTAAAAGAAGTGAGGAGCTTGTCTGTTGTCCTCAGTATTGCAGCTAATTAGGAATTCCTCCCACTACCCACCTACAACTTTTCAGTTATTCCAATAATTCTAGAAGCATGTCTCTAAAACCGCAGCTGCCTGACATACAGCCTGTACACTTCTATTTGAATTTACTTATTGAGCTCTTTCTCTAACAAATGGAAAAACTGAAATAAATATTTTCAATATGAAATTTAAAACTTCTCTGAAATAAGCCCTAAAGAAGCTTGGCTTCCTGAATAATTTCTGCTAAAATTTGTCATCCATACAAGGTTATTTAATCTGAGTCAATATTAAAAATTTTAAAAAGCCAGGAAGATGAAAACTGTCATGTAAAAAGTGAAACTGAAGTTCTGTGAGGGCTGCGTTTCCAAACACAGTTATTTTTATTGGAATGGGTAAAGCTTAAAATATGGTAATGAAAACTTGGAGGTTTTTTGCCAAGATTTTTGCTTAACCGCTTTTGATCAGTAAGGTTTTCTCGAAAGTGTTTAAAAAAAACAGCCCATGTAACTACATGAGCACCAGCAATACATTTTCTGCCTTCAGTACTGTGACCTAATCAGCTAGGCTTAAAGACAAATAAAATCTTTAATGCAGTCAATGCAGTTTTTGTTTGAATGCCATGTGTTGAAACTACTTGATTTAACCAAGAGAGCTCCAGATGCATGCACTGCCAGCCATGTCAGTTATAACCCTTATATTTATAATAGGATTTCTGCATTTATCACCCCAATTACAGTGATCCTAAGTACTTTTGCTTTAGAAAAGGCAGAATGTTTTAAACAAGGGATATCTGCAAGGGTGAAAAACTGTTGATGGAGTACTAAAACTGCACATCTACAAATTTTTAAGAGTTGAAAAACCGAGTAATCATTCTCTCAACTGTTGTTTAGTTCCGCAACCTGTATGCTCCTACATACCCTACCATACAAGTGGGAGTAGTGTCAGCTTCTACCAGACTAGAAAGATATGTTACCTACGTGGAATATAATCAATGCACATCACGTATAATGAGTATAATAAAGGTCTCTGTAGCAACATTAAGAACAGTTATTTTTAAATGTTCTACCTTAGTCTCGCGTTCATGTTTTTTTAAAGACAACCGTTAACTGTTTCCACTGCAGATGCTGCTGTGAGCTAGTCACCCAATGAAACTCCTTTGTTCAGGCTTGAAAAGATGATCCCTGCCCTGTTTTTCCACAGATCACTTCCTTTGCAGTCAGTAAATATCCACTAAATATTGCATAATTATTTATCAACACACAGCTGGTCTGGAAAAATGAACCTGTAAGAGCTCCCTCTCCTCTTGAGAGGAGGAGGAAGGGGTATGGGAATAGAAAAGACCTAAGGAGGAAAACCTGAGCAGGTTGTGGCCAAAGATCTTCCAGACTGGTAGCACCCAAGCAATGGGAAAAGGGTCAAAAACAAGAGGCTGGGGAGGTACATCGTGCTTGGGAGCAGAGCTGGGGGAGGCAGAGCAAACAGGTAAGGTGGTGAGGAGGAAGAGGAGGAGGAGGAGGGAGCTGGAAGGCACCTCCCCGAGCCCCTGAGAACACTGCTGCAGGCACTGCTATGAAGGAACCACTGCAGGAGCAAAGCCTGGTTAAGAGGGAGAACACCGGAAAACAGTTGGGTTTATCTCAGGGATCAGAAATGGATGTTTCTGGAGGAGGAGCAGGAAGGATGATAGTATTTTTCTAATAAATGAAAGCAGTATATGGGTTTTTCTTTTGTGCCCCTCCTTCAGACCAGTTTCCCAGAGCTTCATCCCTTGCTGATTGCAGCATAAAGACCCAGTTAAGTCTGGCCTGGGTCCCCAGACCTTGTACCCAGCATTTTTTTTGTTATCTCAGGGTAATCCTGTCGCTTTCCCGTGGCTCCTCACCCCTACACAGAAGGCAAAGCTGTTGACAGGGGAATGCAGATTGCAGGCATGTAAAATGGGTAGAGAGCTGGCTAAGCTCAGCCCCGTGCTTGGTGTGGTAGTGGGGCTTCACTTCTGGAAGGAACATAAAGATCTTCCTTTTCACTGTTAAAAGAAACAACCAGCAAGGGCCAATAATAGGAATAATTTATACACTGCTGTACACAGGAGTGATATAGGAGTAATAGAGGCATATGCTGCAAGTCTTGGATTTCATTAGTAATATACAAAGATGCGTACTGGGTAAAATAAACCTTCCTAATTTGTTAATAGACTTCTGAGATGCTAATCTTTGTTTCATTAGCTTAAAAGCTTCAAACATAGTCTGACAATGCTGTTTGTACCACGCAGAAATGATCTACTTTGGAGGGAGCACAAGCCAGAAAGCATGTGAGTGTGCTCATCCTTTATCTGGTCTGTTCATATATAGCCGCCTCTGCTCTGTCTCAGGAGCAGCTTCAGGACAGAGGGTGTCAAAGGCAGGGGGAGAGAATTATGGGTGAACATGTATAAATTACATGGTAAGAAGGATGGCAGGAAAGAAGTGAGTGGGGTTTTGACAACAGGCTTGTCCATGGATAGGTAACAGCAGTAAGCTCTGTCCAGTCCTAAATCTCTTCAAGGGAAGCCTGAAGTCTTTCAGAGACTACACAAAGAGGTGCTTTTGTGCAACAGAAGTGCCTAGATGGGGGTGGGAACGACTCATCTATTTGAGGGTTCATTTCTTTCCTTGCTATTTGGAAGGGAGCACAGATTTTTTCAGCTCACTACAGCTCTGTTCTGGAGAGCAATTGTCTAGGAAGTTCTTCTCCAGGGCTATATCCCTTTTTCACTTATACCTGCTGCTATTTCACTGGGAAAGCCAGGGAGAGAGCCTGTCGATGGCAATTTGGCCAAGCTGCCCATACCTCTAGGAAAAGGGCAGCCATCAGCAGCTATGGGAATACTTAATGTCCTCGACATGGCTACTAGCCAGTCGGCTGGGGGAGGAGGAAAGTGTCTGAAGATTTAGGACCAGCTGCAAGGTCTGTTCAGGATCCGTGCCAAAGAGCAGCTGCACAGGCTGCAGCCTGTTATGCTATCGTGGTTCATAACCAAGGTAATTGTCTGTGTTTGATTTTACACAGGAGATTTGTGGGCATTAATACTTCCTCTGGACCAGTTGCTCAGCATATCTGATGCTGTAACACGAGCTTGCCTGCTCTCTCCTTGGTTAAAAGGGCACTGACAAGGACATTTTAAAAGTATGTGCCAAGTTATTTGTAAAACCCTCTCAGAACAGTGAAAATACTGCTTTTCCACAAAGACAGGTTCTCCTTTGCTTCCTACAGCTACTCTCATCAGCATGACTCTTCCCACTGTAACTTTCTAACATCTTCTGTTGGAAAGATGCATTTACTGGGGGAGGCTGTTCACTTGACGCAAGATAGGTGCCATTAAGAGCAACCACAGGTTCGAATTTAGGTGAAGGAAGAGGTCACAGGTGCAATGAAGATTTAAAAACAAGTTGTTGCTTCTCTACCACAGACCATCGACTTTTCCCTCCTACTTCCCCCGCTTTTAACTTTTAGTAGCATTAGCAGTAATAGCCCAGTCTGTGGTTGGTTTGCATTTTGTGTTTTGTTTTGTTGCTTTGGTTTTTTGACAGAAGCACTGCCTACAGAAGTAGGTTTTGGTCAGAATTCAGCAGCACAGCCCTGCCTCCCCTCCCTGCTCGTCGTTCTGGGTCCATATTTTGTTTCTGTGTCTGGGCTCAACTCCCAGCTTCCTGGGTGGTTTTGCTTTGAGTCTACCCCATCCCGACTTTTAGGGAGGGTATTGTAACAATTTGGATACTAAACATGGAGAGAACGGCAGCCCTGTTAGACCGGGATTCCTGCCCTAACTCTTGCCACAGACATCAGCCAAGTCGTTCCATACCTTCAGAAGGGATGTTGTCCCTGAATCCTATGAGAAGATGGGGCTCGGCTCTTCAAGTCTTAGCATCACACCTGTAGTATCAGAATAAACATACTTACTAAAATTATAAGCTGTTTAGATAACTTGCTTATGTGGGCACATCTGGGACAGCTGGAATAAATATTCTTAACCTTCATCCGCACCAGTGAGCTGCATATAGCTCTTGTTGGAGGCCATGGATGCAGGATGCTGTGTTATGCTCTATCGAGGGACTGCAGGGCGAGTGAGGGTGCTGCGGTTGCTCACACAACATTTTCTTTCCCTGTGGCTTGGTGACTCATCTTTTGCACTTCCTTATTATCCCATTTACCGACAGCATGAAGTACCCTTTTCTAATAGAGAAGCATTTAGAAACACTGGGCTTTGGTAAACAATATAAAAATGATTCTGGGTGTCAAGAGTTCAGGTTCACTGCTTTTCTGAGGATGCTTGCCTTCATGCCCACTACTTACACATGGGACACAACTGTTAATAGTTCCAGCAATACCACGGATGTACTTAGTTCTTCTCTAGTCCAGAGTTTGTGATGAATGACGAGAATTTGCAATATCTGATCCTTAGCTTCTGCGGATTTCATGCTGAGGACAAAACTTCCAATGACTGAGGTTGCCTTGGTTCATTCTGCTTTAGCTGGCGCCTGTTTGCTGGTTAGCTCATCGAAGGAAATTAAGTCCTGCATTGGTCTGGCAGACAGTGCATATATTCTTGTGCACTATGAAGAAGTAGCAGGTGGAGAACTTGAAAAACATAGCCTGTTATTTGTAAATGCAATAGAGATGGCAAGGGGTAATTTGCAAGATTTTGCTGGGCGTGTAGCTCTAAACAGGCTATTGCTAATCAGATACTGTGGACTAACCCAGCTGAGTGGGTGAAAATGCATATAGATGACAGTCATAATCAAAGAAAATACATTTTCATGTAGACAAGAGTGAAGGGAGCCCTCTGTCTTCTTGTATTGCAGATACTGGCTTTTATGATTTTATATTCTAAGACTTTTTGTTTGTGGTTTTTGCTTATTTATAAAACAAGCCTGGTATATATTCTTCCTGGGAATTACTTAAGAGCCTCAGTTTTTAACCACATAGAGACTGATAGCTGCGTCCCTCAGGTTTGCTGTGGCATTAAAAACCTCACTGACTTACCAGCACAATAAAGATACATGATCCTTTTTTACAGCTTCTTCTGGAGACTGAGAAGTACTCTTGGCTTGAAGAGACAAAATACAGTCTAAAGCTTCATTCCCACAGGTCTTCCGGGACATGGGGCTCTAAAACTTAGTTCTTTTTGAATAGCTAAAGATGCAAAGCCAGCCCATACAAAACAGATCACCATCTGCACGTCTGTGTGTAAAACAGAAGAGCGAAGAACATCAGATCACTAGATGTTGCCAAGGTTTGTCCAGTCAGGCTTCCTGTAATGTGATACTAACTCTCGCAAAAGAGGAGTACTGGAAAACCTAAGTGCAATTCCTTCACAATAATATGCCATTATAGCTTGTCTCAATGGTTGGCTTCAGTAGTACTTATTGATGTTAACAGGAAAGCTGTGTAGTTGTGTAGGCAAACTCAAGCAGTCATTACAATAAAGAAGAGTTTCAGCTTCTTGCTCTTTTGCCCCCAGATTGAGCCCCCATTGAGCGAGAATCAGCACGAGGAGACATGACCTTGTGAATAAAAATACACAGCATCAGATGACTTTTTTTAAATCTATGGCTATTGATGCAACAGCTGCCTTCACCAGGAAGCATAATCCTCAGTTTTTAGCAATATTGGAAGAGCACAAGTACATTTCCCACCACTCACTTGGGTTTCCTCACCTGTAGGTGAGTAAAGCTACAGTGAATTCTTTTCTATGAGAAAGGTCCTAAGAGGACAGCTGAGAGAAAGTAAAAGACAGCCAGCAAATGTTACACTTGTCTGCATTCAGAAGAGCCTGGAAGAGATCCACTTAAAACCAAGATTGAATCCAGCCATCAGATCCACTTGCCTTGGCCGCACCACCAAGCAAGTAACCTAGTTTCAGATTGTCTGTGTAGCCGAGACTTTTCCAGACAGATGAGATGAACATTTTTTTTTTAGCATAAGTTAATAGTTTTGTACCTTACCAGTCCCTCCAATTTTTTTGTATGTCTTCACTGAGAGCTGGGTTGGTTTCTTTACATGGGCTGCAGGACTGACCTCGGGTTGGTGCAGTATTTGCTCCTAGAGGTGTATCCTTATGTATTGTTTGGATTTCCAGTGTGTAAAGTGAGAGAGCCTCCCGGCATAGGGATGAAGAAATACTTTAGGGAATAAAAGCAACAAGTCAGATGTTGTCTCTTCCTCTACAAACAGTTTTCTTTTTTTGGTGGTAGGGTTAGGAAGTAGAGGGTGAGCTGCAGCCTTCCTGAGGTGATTGTACTGCCAAGTCACCCATACTTTGGTCGGTATTTGCCTTCCAAGTGCCTACATGAGATCAGATACCAGTAGAGCTTTATTGTTTCAACCATGCTCAACACAAGCTGTCCTTGTCAATGGATTTGGGCAATGTTATAATACTAATTTACTTTTTACTGGGGGGGAGGCTGTCAGGAAAGAAATAAAAATTTATTTTCTTCCAACAAAACTTACTTTCCCGGAGGCTCAAGGGATTCCAGCTTTATTTCTTGCTACAGGTATTAAAAAATAAATTAAAAAGGAGACACTGCTGACAGTTGCTGGCTATACAAACAAAATAGTTCTCTCTTCTGCATGTAGTAAGGGCTAAATCTAAGTACCCTGTATCTCCAGCAGAAGTTGGCTATCATGGATTCTTCCCCATTGTGCCAGCGATCTCAAGTCCTGGAGAAAGATCAAGGCACCCAAGCAGAAATACCCTGCATCCCAACAGAGTGCAGCACTATTTGACCAGTCCACAGCCTTTTTTCTTTTCAGCCATTACCTCCTCTGCAGGTGGGGTCATCTAAGGACCGTATCCCTGCCAGGGATTTGAAAGATTAATAATAATAATAACAATAATAATAATAAATGCTTCAACCACCCCTTTTAAGGTTTAATTTCTTAGTGAACTGCCAAACCTCCAAATCTCAAACCTCTGAGAAAGCAAATCTAGGTATTTGCTCTGAATTCAGCCAAGTTTAATCCCATTACTTTCTGTCAACCCCTACTGGATTTACACTGCCTCGTAAAGACTCTGCTAGAGACCAGTATACCCCTTTCTTCCTTCCTTCCAGCCCACCTGCTCTGCAACCCAACCCAGCACTGATGACATAAAGCTTTCCATTTTTAACTCCTCCCTTGCAGCCTGATGTCTTTCTCAGATGTTATTCTGACACCTGGTAGTGGTAATCTGTTCACACTCTCCTGACTCCTAGGGTGTTTCACATTCCATGACAGCGGGGTGCCCAGGTAGTTACTCACATATAGTAGCTCAGAGCATCTATGGAGTCAAGAACTGTTTCCTTTCCTCTTCTGTTTCCTTAGCAGGACTTGGACTTCTACATAATGATGAACTTCTTGGTCTATTCAGCACATTAGAAGAGAGATGGTAATCTTACTAATTTACATTACTAAGTTTCTTGGGTATCTTTTGGGAAGTCATCCCAAAATTTTCTGGAAGGAGCAGAATCTGTATTTTTTGAAGATACGCACCTCTGTTGCAAATGAGTATGAATGATCTACCATAGGATTGTTAGTAGGTACTAGCTGAGTATAAATAGTTGCATGTGTTTGGTTCTTTACTGCTAAATAATATGAGCTTGCTGCCATCTGTGTCCTATTTGTAGTCTTAGCATCTTTTAATCCCAAAAGAACTAAGCATTACCAAGTAAGTAAACAAGTGTTACAGGAAACAGGAGGAGAGAAATGGCTGTCACCCTGACAATCACAGAACAAAAAGTGACATGCCAGAAATGTCAGACAACATAATGTCCACAGAAAACCGTCCTAAACAGGCAGGTAGGATGTTTTATCTGGCTGCTGACTCAGAAAAAGTATCAACAGGACCTGAAAGGCTGGTTTATATGCCTTTGCATTTTAGTTTCAATACATAGGTTTTTAGACACTGTACATTTTGTTGTTCTGGGAAGCATCCATATTCTAAATGCTAACAATGAGTAAAGAGCAGGGGGTTTACTCGTAGCTATGAATTAAGGGTTTGGATCTCTGTGCAAAATGTTTTGCTCAAGTGCCTAAATATAATACCCTGGCTCAGGCACAAATCAAGTGCACCAATGCCATAAACCAGGCGAGAACATTACCAAAGCCCAGGGCTCAAAACTGAGTGAGCTCCTGCAGTGTAATGAGTTACTCGCTGAGCATCAGTGGAGCCAGATGCTCTTGGCCTGTCACATATTTGAGGAAAAATATGTTCATTTAAATGTCAGCAAAAAAAAAAAAGATATAAGATAATGCATTTTTGCCATGTGTTTGTGAGGGTCTAGAAGTATGCATGTGGTTGAACCCCCAGCCTCCCCAAACACACAGTGACTCTCCAGCCAACAGTAACTTGATTTTCTCTCCCAACCCTGAACTGAACCGCAACAGTCGCTTCAGATTAGAATTGAGCAAGAGGCACAAGGCTGTCAGAGGGGGTGTAAATTTAACTTCTTAAGTTGCAAGTGGGATCGAGTGAGAACCAGTATTTTACTGAAGATTTGCTTTATGGACTCACAGCGTCAGCACTTCACTAAAGAAAAGCCTATTGTCTCAGAGGGAGAGCTGAGCATTTCCTAGTGCACATTTAGCCAGTAAAAAATATCCTGTGCCTGGCTCACACTGAGCTGTTCCCCTGACCGCATGCTGGGCTGGCCAGTATTTTTCTAACACACCGAGAAAGAGCAGTAAGGTCTTCTCCAAGTTCTCTGAAGCATACAAAATACAAACCGGCTGATTTACTCATCAGTGGCCGGGAGCGTATTTCCCATCAAGGAGCTAAGTCACTCTGCAACCCTGGATCAGCAAGAAGCGAAGCAGGATGGCTGCAATCCAAGACAGTGCTCCTGTGTCTGCTTGCTCAAGGTCAGGGAGCTATTTGGACGCCTGAAGTATGCACTTTGCTGTATTTAGCACATTGTGGGTTGGAACACCATGAAAATATAAAAAGAAAAGAAAAAATAATGACGTAGAAGAAAATAATGACGTAGAAAAAAGTCAGTCCTGATGTAGGATTGCCAAGTTAATTTGGACTACCTAGATCTAATGTCTGTTTCTAAATCTCTGGAAATAACGCTATGAAAGTTTTAATCGGTATCTCTGCTGGGAAACTCTATATTTCGTACACATTCCCTTAAAAAAAGCATTATTAGCAGTCCCTTCACCCCACCATATACAAGCCACAGCATCCATATGACTCTGTGCTCTGACAGCAGCATTGACTGAAGAAGCCTAAGAAGCTGAGCAGATGATAAATAAAAAACACCTGAGACTCACAAAACCCTTTGAGAAAAATGATAAAACAAGCTGCCAGCCTGCACAGGCAACCCAAGTTCTTCTGTAAGGCCTTTACCTTTAGCTCACTTCAAAATACCTCGTTGAGGGAATTAAGCTTCTTCCGAAGGCCAGCCCTAATGGGAGGAATTAATTCTGTGGGTTATAAGCAGGGGAATAGCTCCAAGGACAAGAAGTTGTGGCACTAGGCCTCAAAAGATGATCTGGGTGGGTGTGGTGTTTTTCTTCTCTCCCTGGACAGTGCTCATAAAAACTGTATACTCATAAAAACTGTATACTTTTTTCTTTTTTTTCCTTTTTTTTTTCTTTTTGTTGCATACAGAATGTATTTAGGATATGTATAACTAGTGGAAAATGCAAACCACTCTGTTACAACCCAGGGTTATTACAGCTGCCTCAGTTTGTGGCCACTGGATGTCACTCCTGATCCATTTCAGACGACCGGCAGATTTTTACGAGAGCAAAACAAAAACCCTTCCTAATTTGGAGAAAATTAAATATTATTTTACTTATTGTTTATGAGAACTTGTCAGCTCATTTTCCTAAGTCAGCATAGCACATCTGTCACCTTGTCTATAGCAGTGAAAGAGGACACACACGGACTGTTTTCTTGCACTGCCCGATAACTTCCTCTCATTGGGAACAGACCTCGGGATCAAGGAGAATAAGCTGCAGCTTCTAGGGGGATGACACCATGTCAAGGCCAGTGTGGAGTAGGAGCACTCCTGTGCAGTCTGGGCTCATGAGCAGGGGACCCCAGGGGTAAGCAGAGGCTGCCAGGACCCCAGGAGGCAGGTTGGGGTGCTGGGACCCTGCCCCATGCTTTCCTGGGGCTGGCGGTAAGTGCCAGCTCATCGCCACCCTCTTTCCGTGCCTCTTTTATGGAAACAGTGCAGATCTGCTTTTTTTGGGGGGAGTAAAAGACTGATCCTGTATATTATAAATTTTAAAACCAGTAGAGGCAAAGCACCTGCCACGTTACTAAAGATGGGTTCTGTATAGATCCATCCCACTGTGTTGGACACTTGCATAGACATCAGGCGAGAGGTGGGTCTGCTTCTGAAGCCTTGCAATGCAGAGATGAAAGGACAGAAATATTCTTTTCAGTAATGTCTTTGCTCTGCTCTGCTGCCATCCCCACAGACAAGAGGGGAGGCAATCTGATAGGAACAGCTGAAATGGGGCAGTGGGGAGGGAAAAGAGAAGATGACATCAAGATTTGGATGAGAGACTGGGGTTTTATGGGAATGAAAGAGAAGTTAAGGAGATTCTGGTACAATCACACAGAAAGCATCATGAATCCAGAAATCAGCCTTGCTTCCGTAAGACCTCAGGGCAGATCATACACATTTACACACTCTGTGCAGTGCTGGAAGGTCTGACACCACTCATGAGCCTGACTGGTGTCCACTCTGCACCTTCTGAGTCCCACCTCATGCCGAGGTTGCTCAGCACTTCCCAGGAGAAGGTCCTGTTTCCCATTTGGTGTAGCTTCACTAAACTTCCGTCATTTGTCTGTTAGATTTTCTGCCTCAAGCTGAAAAACAAGGGGATAAAACTGTTAATCTATTTTTAAGAAAGAAAATTGAAAGAGAAATCATATATACTCAGTAGAGACTTCTAGAGATTAATAACTGGACTTTTCCAAGATTTATCCCCTTTAGGCAGGCAGGGGTCCTCAAGCCATTTACAGACTGGTGACAGCCTGGGAGGAGAAAGGAGAAAAGGACCAGACAGATATGGGATGGAAAGTTGATTTAACTCACAAGGTGGAATTAAGTTGTTACAGGCAACCCAAAATTACAGTCTTTGGGTTCCTCCTTGCCACCTTGAAGTGTTTGGAATGTAATTTTTGGGGTGGATATCTTCCCCTTGTGAAACAGTTTGTGGTGGGAAGTTGTTTAGAATGGTTCAGGTATTTTCAAAAGCAGAGGATTTATGAGCTCCAGGGTTCCCAAGCTCTGTTACAGGCTGTTGAGGAGCAGACCATGGGCTTAGAGCCTCCTCACTCAACCCAGGAGCCTGGTCCAGGGTGGATTACATCAGCCTGATGAATTCCTTCTGGTGACATAGCCAGATAAAGATAGCGGTGACTAACACGCAGATATCTAACGGAGCTGTGGATCTAACGGGACTGAGCTGGGGCTTTCCCCATCACCAGGCTCTGCAGCAGCCTCCCAGCCCACTGAGCTCATCGGAAACCTGAGAAACTTGTCTGATTTCTGCTGGGAGGTTCATTTTGATTTAATCAGTCTGGTGTTTTGCCAGCGTAAAAATTTCCTCTCTGAAATTTCCAACCGGTTTCAGTGAGAGCTAAAGGATAACCCAAGGAGGTCTTCTGCACAGATCCTCTTTGCCTCCTGTTTCCCTACACACGCAGAGCCATATGAATGCCATGGGGAAACGGAGTTACGCGCAGAGCTGTATTAATGTCATAGGAAATGAAAGAAGTACTTACACGTAACAGCAGAGAGGGTGTGCAGTGCAGGTGCTTCACTTAATCAGCTGACTTTGCTCAGAAAAAGAAGCAGCAAGACCATGTACGTGGGATCTGCCTTTTTCCTCTGCTAATGGAAAAGCTACTTTCTTTTTTAAGACAGGGAACCCAGTGAAGTACAGCTCACTTTGCCAGTGTGACTGGAGGGAAGAAGAAAAGCAAATCAACCAAAAAAATCCAACCAGAAGAAAAAAAAAATGGCCGAACTCACTCCATCCTTCCAGACTCTGGATTTCTTTACGTACCCTGGGAGAGCCAAGCAGGCAGCAAAGCTCGGCCATTGCACTTCAGTCCCAATACATTTCAATGCCTGTGGGGTTAAAAGCTTTTTAATGCAGAAATAAACAAACAAGGGGAATGGATATTTGGAACCAAAGCCAGCAACCTTTACACCATGCCAGTACATCTTTCAGCCCCATGACTGGTCCCATTGGTTTCAGCAGGATTACTCACAGAGTAGGAACCCACTCTGCCTGAGGGAGGAAACCTAATCCTTTGTTTTCAGCTGAAGATATAAACTTTGGGGCAAGGTTCAATTTGATTTTGCAGAGGCTCAGTTTGGCTCTCACTCAAGCTAGGGGAAAGGGTGACCAGTCTCTAAAGCAGCATATTGCAGGAAAGCCATTTATCAGTTCAAACTAGGAGACGGAATATCAAATTTAAATCATCTTTTCATCAGCTTCATTTTATAATCAAACTATATATTAGGCTAGTAAAGTTGAATTTTCATTACAAGAAAGCAAAGATGGATGGAGCTGGCCAGAACTTTCCGATGCACATTGGCAGGATCCTTCCTTTCCCGCTCCATCACCTGGCAGGTGATTCCCCAAACACCTAAACACTGACTGCATGCTTTCTCCCTCCTTTCCTGGAAGTGTTCCTTTGTCCTGTGGAAACTCAAATACGTATGATAGTATGTAAGGAGTTCTCACCAGCTCTTTTTATGGGCATTATGAAAGATACCAGATGATTATCTGAGGCCTCTCCACCAAACCCACAGCTTCAGGGGGACGCATGGAGGCTGGCAAGATAGGGAGATCCTGTGGCCAAACTGGAGAGAGCCGTTTCTCCTCCCACTTGCAGAGACCACACTTAAATATTTGTGGTATCATGAATATGCTCTTTAGTGTGTGCACTAATAGATCTTTGGAACACATCTGGCTGTGAACCCTTGGGCTGGTGCAAGGCGAAGTAAGGGGTGTTCAGTGTGTGTGCGTGTGCTCGGGGTGTTGGGTGGGTGTCTACTGGGTTCAGTGCTGTTCTGTTTGACCCTGTCCTGGTACTAACACAACCTGCCACCTCTACAGATGTGGGAATTTTAAAATGATAGCTTTATATCACTAACCTGGATGATTATAGCTTAAACAGTACATACAGGGAGGAAAAGTTGTTACCATAGGGAAAAAGCTAGGCAAACCAGACCTCTAGTGGCTTACAGGTAATGTAGCCTTACGCGTGCATGAAATGGAGATAATATATTCTCAAATTTGATTGTATAAACATAGCTGATAATACCCTGCTTTCCCTCAAGACAGTGATTTTATGCTAAAGGGTGTCACTTATGTAACATGGTGCTAAAGCCTCAATCTGAAGTCTTAATTGCATAATTCCTTCTTCAGGCACATTAAAACTCTCCCTGGGGAGGAGAACTTCTTTTCCCATGTGCGCTTGCTGCTCATGGTTTCAGGGAACTCTCTTCAGTCTCAAAAGCTGAGGTCCTTCCTAAGAAAAGCAAAGTTAAACACATGCTGTAGGCTTTACTTGTAGAGGTTCGGTGTAACAAGACAGCAGTCCCTCAGGGGGAGAGGGATTGAGGTTGATTGTAATGATTTGCTTCATGTCGAAAGGAAAAATTAAATAGATTTCTATTTAATGTGAATGTATGTGGGAGCAGAAGAAGTGATTTCTGTTTAAGTAGGTGTTAGGAGGCAGGAAAGAGTGTTGTAATAACAACCTGTCTCATAAGGCGAGGAAGTGAGATGTTGAATCTGTACCCAAACAAAGAGTGAACCTGAGTCACAAGAGCACTTTGTATTTATAGGGCAGCTTTCATGGGAGAATTTCAGAGTGTTTTACCAACCTGGAGAGCCAGGGATAAACATACGAACTTACACCGAGTCTGATTTTCCTTGGTGATGTCATGGAGCCGAATAGTTAAGGAGCACAGAGCAAGGGATTGTTTCAGTATGAGTAAGAGGACAGAATACGGCCCCACGTGCTTAACTTTCACATCTCTTCTCCCTTGTAAAGTAAGCTTTCATTCCACTTTATGGATGGGTAACTGATGCACAGAGATCCTAGGGAGTTTGTCCAAAGTCACAAATTGAGGAAGTTAATGAAAAAGGACCCAAGAGCTTTTGACTTTGTGCTCTAACCCCAAGGAAAACTTAATTTGGCGCTCACAGCTGCTTGATCTTCTGGGCTTCTGCATGAACAGGGAGTAGTTTGCTTAATGAAATAATATCCCAGGCACATATGAAGAGCAATTACTTGCTCTCATATAAACTCTCATGTATTCATCTAGAAAAAATGTTCATGACTCAGTCATCTGGGATGGTTCAAGCTACTCACCCTCCAGCGTGAGGCGTAGGCATTACAGTGGTGAAGTTAAAAAGGAAGACACATGACCTCAATTACTCACAAGGAGTCAAATTATGATCTCAGATACAGTGGTATAAATCCAGAGTCATTCCCCCCTGAAGTAATTGGCATCATACTGTATTTCTTTAACATACGGGAAATCAGAACACAGTCTATAATCTCGGTATGTCTGTAGAGCTTTATTCAGAAAGAGGCTATGCTCTCCAGCAACGGATGTTAGCAAAGAGAAAAATACAGCTGGAAAATGTGCTAAGCTTCCCTGTAGCAACAGCAACAAATTATTGACTAGTTTTAACAATGTACTTAATAATAATTTCACCTTTTTTGTCAGGTTTTTTCCATTTTTTTAGAAACAATGTAAATTAACTGATATACAGAAAAACTTCATAAAGGCCTGTCCAGTTAAACATTAGCTTTAATTCCTCTTTTTTGCTCTGGATATAATAAATTATGAGGAGGGAAGGGTTTGACTGTTAATAAAGGTGGAGAAAATTATGAATTTACAAATTTACAGATGGGGTGTGACTACAAACACAGATTTAGAATTAGGGACATTGCAAGTTCAGCAAAAAGAATGATTAATGAAACAACCACAATGAACTGTCCTGGTGGGACATCTGAAATTGTATGAAACTGTTTCCATCAGCGCAGAACAAAGGACCTACAGCTTGAAGAGCAGGGACACTGGGTTCAGCACAGCAGGAGAC
This sequence comes from Pterocles orientalis, assembly GCA_011057875.1. Lineage (NCBI taxonomy): Eukaryota > Metazoa > Chordata > Aves > Pterocliformes > Pteroclidae > Pterocles > Pterocles orientalis. Next base: position 81,858 of record WKFP01013965.1, on the reverse strand, counting down.
CACATAGCAAAATATTATAAATAGACCCTCCATTGAGTTTTCAATAACTGTGATATTCTCAACCTAATGGTTCTAGTAATTTGGACCTGACAAATGAGGACTCTGCCCCTTTGGGATTATGGAAAACCTGGCAGAAATGAACAGGGAAAGGATTCAGTTCAACTAGAGGAAATTAATTATAGGCACCTAACAAAGTTCCAGCACATCAGGCAACTCAGAGTTTCATAGAATCACAGAATGGTTTGGGTTGGAAGGAACCTTAAAGACCATCTAGTTCCAACCCCCCTTGCCATGGGCAGGGACATCCTCTGCTAGCCCAGGCTGCTCAAAGCCTCATCCAGCCTGGCCTTGAACCCCTCCAGGGATGGGGCATCCACAGCTTCTCTGGGCAACCTGGGCCACTGCCTCACCACCCTCATAGTGAAGATTTTCTTCTTGAGTTTTTACAAATATGTATGGTTTTACCATGTTCTAAGCCTACAGAAGCAGTCCAAACACATGCCAAATTATGTTGTAAGCAAATCATACCAGCAACCTTCCTTAAAACCTCTGGTCATGCAGGAGGAGTGCCAGAGTGCCACAGAGCATCCTGCCTGCTCTCGCTTCTGGCACTGGAAACAACACACCGTACGGTTCCAGTGCATGTAGCAGCACTCTGTGGGCATATATCGCAATTTCTGGCTTGTCTTTCAGTTATTACCCAACTCGGATTCCTTCCTGAAAAATCTTGGCACATACATCTTGTTGATAAAATTTCTAAGTATGCAGAAGACGTGCATGTGCACCAGTAAAACTACAGATTTTGCAGATTTAGGAAAGTGATAGTTTATATTACATGCATGAAAGCAAAGTAGGTATATTTACATATGCATAAAATGTAGATGTTTTTAGAATATGTGGCAGCGTATGTATACTGCAGCACAAAGCGGGGTCCAGGGATATTGTTAGGAGACACTTGAGTGGAGGTGATTAAGAAACTGTTTGCACTGGCACTGCTGAAATACTGGAACCTTCTACCTCTTTTCAGAGAGAGGCATTGTAACGTCTTGGAATGTTTTTGTGACAGATCCAAGAACAGTAAGCCTTTCCCAGCGCCAAGGACAGTCGAAATGACAGCTTGGAGTCATTTGCTGTGTGTAATTAACGTCTCTCCGTATCTGTATCAGACAAGACTTCTTCTGTGGTACTTCCACCTATCTGGGAAGCTTGACAGAGAAGGAGAAGAGGTGAAGAAGCAGCCAAATAGCACCCGATCCAGTGTGGCTGAGTGTGGCCAGCTGCTCCAGGACATTCCAGAGTCACAGCTGTGTCCTTGTCTGGTTTGGGCACTGGGTGCATGAAAAAGTGTAGACCAAAACACTAAGTACTTTAGCTAAGTTTCTGATGTTACTACAGTAATGAGTCTTTTTGAAGCCTACTCTACATGCAATTTTATACAATTTCAGTTCAGGGGTGATTTTTTACTGCAGTAGTAGACTGGGCCATCCCAGCACACCTGCAGTGTGGGCAGTGTTATCGACGGAGAAGGTGCTGTACGTGTACCACCCTCCCACGGTAAGCTCATCTTCCCTCTGGAGGGGCAGTTCTGCTTTCCCAATGGAGAAGTAGTTAAAATAGTACAACTTGGTAGTGCAGACAAATCTATAATCAGGAATTTTCACAGGAGATTCTCCTTGAGCCTGGCTGTGATGCTGCTGAGTTGTGACAGTGCTGATGGTGAAGCTGAGAGAACAGCGTACAACACGTACACAATTGTGTTAATATTGCTCAGAAAACCTCCACGAGATCTTCAGAGCAGCCTCAGGTGGGAGGGAGGTTGCTGTCAAGATGATTACTTTCGTCTGGATCCACTTTAAACGAGATGGGAAGGAACTGAAAAATCAGATCAAGTATTTCTCCTTAAAAATTCCTGTGTGTAGGGGTGCAAGATGGTTAAGGTGCACGTCATGAGTGAGGAACAGTGCTGATCTCTGATGTTGTTACTGAGAAGGTGCCCCACGAGAGACGTGTTGCAGCACACAGAGTGGCAAAGGTGACATGGGGGGTCACAGGGTGGGCTTGGTTCCTCTTGGCTGCCCTACAAAGTGCTGTTCTTCTGACCTAGGACCCCCATGGGCAGTGATGGTGGTGCTTTAGCTAACCAGCAGCATCCAGGCTATGGGTCTCTGAGTTGGAGAGAGGTGGCAGGGAACACGGCACAGTGTCTGTGGAGTGGGAACATCTGAAGGACCCTTAGAAATTAAAAGGTACCCTGTGAACATCAAAAGCCTGCTGACAGTTGTGGCTTTGCTGTTGGGGAAAGTCAGTCAATATAGGATAGTCTTCACAAATGGGAGGTTCTGGTCTTTGAGAAGCTTTAAGCAAAGGGGTTCTAGCTAGAGTTGCATGAAAAGGCAATATCATCTGTAGAGGTGACAAACCTCCTTTACTTTTGCTTAGAGAGTCTGAGTCTCCTCGTCACGGACACCATCCCTTACAGGCTCTGATGGGAGTGAGCACAGGGCTGCTTTCCAGCAGCACCATCCTCGGCCCTGGTCAGGATGGAGCGTGCAAAGCTGTATTCTGGGAAAGCTAAATCCCTAAAATTGCATGAAGATCACTCTGCAGTGCTGTTTTCAAAAGCCTTGCTATTGATCTAGCTCCTCTCCACCTGAAAACTATCTAAAACACGTCAGTGGGAGTTGTAGGGCTGCGGCAGAGCACTTTGAACTGGATTTTCCTCATACTCTGTAAATAGAAAAATGCTTAATTGGGTATTTACTTAATGTGCCAGAGCCAACAGGTGTAGGTAATTTGGAACTGCTGAGGACAAATCACCACATGTAATGTTACGACAGTTACTCCAGAGAGGAGAGAGGGAGGGGGAAGTGGCATATATTAGCATAACTGTCTCCTCACACATCCTCTCTCATCTTTGCATAATGTCCAAGTCCTGTGGGCCCCTGCCAGCAAAATAAAACAATGATCCTGGCCCTGTGGGCCTATTATTACTGATTTATAAAATACTTACAGCTAGTTGTGTTAAACGTGTCCTTCCGCAGCAAGCAAGAATTTCTGGGCATACAGCGGTGTAAGACTGCAGTGTCGTTATTACGCTGTATGAGTTACACATAAAGGCATCTTCAAAATGTCTTTTTTAAGGCATTTCAACTGCTTTATGGAAAGCCATCTGGAAATAAATGTAGCTGGTCTAATGTATGTAATGAATTTAATGTGCCATTCCTCCACATTAAGGAAAAATCTAATAGGGTGATTGAGTGGGGCCAAACTTCTCCAGGAAATTCCTTTATAATACATGATTGAGTTATTGTTTTTCTATTAGGGCAGCCAAAACATTCAGTGTCCTCGACGATACAGGATGTGTGCCGTAACTTTTTTGCCACTAAGCTAGGCACACGGTATCTGGACATGTGCCCAGGTATTTGAGTATTCCCATTTGAATGATTTATTTATTTTCCAAAGAAAGACTACATAAGTTATATAGAACTCGGTAAAATTTTTTTCAGATCAGACGACAGAACTAGGTGCCTGGATGCCAAATGAATGAAATCTAAGGAATCCAGAGGCATTTACAGCAAAGCTGAGATTTTCCTAATGAATACCTATAAGTTATGCTCATGAAACTCCTAAAACTTTTCTGGACAGAAACTGGGCACCTGACTCCCTTTGCAAATCCTCATCTCAAGTCTGCATTCAAGCCCCTGTAAGTACCCTGATTTTCAAAAATGTTTGCTTTCCAGCTGCAACCACATAAGCTCAGACAAGCTGCTGAATGTAGCACAAGTGAAAATTGGATTATTTTTTTATAAGCCTCAATGTGATCCTAGGAGCCTAACTTTAGATGCCTTTTAGAAACTGGGACCAGCACTTTTGCATATTTAAGTTGCACAGGACAAAGTGTTTTACAAACTTCTCACTAAAGATATGAAGCTACGAGTGCACTGATGTAACATAAACACACTGAGAAAATGGAATAAGATATTCCGAGCTGGTATTCGGAATAGTTGAAGCTCACTCCTCCCTTCCCCTCAGAAAAAGCTGTTGCTGTTTTGATATGGAGGAGTAGGAAAGCAAATAATAAGATTTTTTTTTTTCTGGAAAGACATGGTGTTTTTGAGACATCTACCTTCATTTCCAGGGGTTACAGCTATAAAATATAGCTGTGATTCTGTGATTCTGTGAAATATATATAAATATTACTGACATTACAAGAATATGCTAGTGACTTTGAGATATACTGGAAACCCACACATAAGTAAGTATATAGGTATATAAAGGAGGAGAACTCCAAAATTTTGAAACTGTAGCCTGGGAAAAGGTGGTGTGTATTAGTGTAGCCTCCTAACTTTGTCTACAAGATCTCATGGATCTTCTCCTGTAGAGCCTCTTCCCTTCTGTCTTCTTAATAGGGGAGGACAATTATTTTTCTTCTGTGAATAAAACATTTGCCCCCCAAAAGTAGTCCCAGGTCAAATTAGTCATATAGTGGCAGCTGGAAACTATCTTTGGCCTAGGTTTACAACACTGTGGAGGATATCCAGATACTTTACCAAATATTTAAGGCACTCAGCCAAGGTGTGGGAGAGGTAGGTTCAGATCTCTCTGGGGAAGGGGATTTGAATCCACCCCCTGGAAGGTAACTATCATCAGCATCTTGCTGTACAGGGAATGATGGGGTAAGAGACAATGATTCAAGCAACCTGAGATTTGAGCAGCTACTTGTCTCACTTGAGCTCTGTGCCCTTCCACAGCTCCCGAGCTGCAGGGAGCTGGGACAGGTTACTGAACCACGCAGGAGGCTGTGTTTGACCTCACAGGCTAGACCAGACCACTTCTACATTCAAACGTTGTCTGTTTCAGATGTGCAGAGGCGAGGTTGGGCTCACCTTCCCAACACCCTTCTCCCAGAGAACCCATGTTTGATGTCTGCATTAGATTCCCTATTAATCCTCCTTAAACTGAAACTCAGAGGTTATCTACTACCAAGCCAGGATCCTTACTCATCCTGGCAGAGGTTGGGTTCTGACCTCTGGGACATTAAATAAAAGCAAAGAGGTGGGTAATATTTATTGGCTTATTTAGTAACACAAAGTGAAAGACACCCACATGGGTAAAAATGGAGTGACTCAGTACCTGCTCCGTGCACGGAAAAGGCTTGACCTCTCCTTGTGATAACATTTCATTACATGTGCCCCACAGCCTTGCTCCTCAAGTTTATCTGGAGTCAGACAGCTCACCAAGTTAACCCATACTTTTTGTTCAGGATTCTGAAGCCAGCTGAGTGTTCATCATCCTTGAGGAATCCAGCCTGTAGAGGTTTGACTAATTTTTTTCATACACACATAAACAGATTCAAGATGTTCTTGTTCAGCCAGAGGATAAAGGTTTCTTCTGCTATCTCAGTTCTCCATCAGAAAAGCAGTCAGTCCCAATGTGCCAAGATTCTCCCAAAGGCGTAATTGCCATCATCTGTGTTTACTAACGCACGCTCACACGCACCCTGAAAAACAAGGACGGTGTCCTTTCCCAGCATGAACTCAGAAGTCCAGATAGTCCCAGGTTTGAACTGCTCCTTAAGCATACCTGCAGCCTGGACACGTCTCAGGTAGGACCAGAAGATCCCATCCACATTGCAGAAGTAACACTGGTCAGCTTCGATCAGCAGATCAGCCTCTCAAGAGCAGAAATGTTAAACCCATGATTCCAGTTTGGACAAGTATGGAGCATGACCTAAATCTCCTCTGTTAACTCACTTTCCTTCCTAAGCTGCCAAATCCCATTGTCAGACACTGTATAACTCCTGGTGTGGTTTTACACTGTTAGTGCCACATGTGGGTGGATGCTAAAAAGAGTCGTTATCGTTAGTGAATCCTCATCTGCTATAAAAAAAGCACTACAGTATCACTGAAACCTCATCAGAGGATTGAGCCTTATAGTTCCACAAAAAGCTCCCTGGAGCATCCTGGACCAACTAATCTGTTCCTCTGAGGCAGAGGGCAGGCTGTTTGTCCAGCACGAATCCAACCATGCTAACATTCTCCAAGTGATTTCACTGATCTTTAAATGAATAAAAGATTATTGGGTCTAGAATTCAAAGAAGTGAAAAATTTCCACCCTTCCGCCCTTCCCTGCCAAACCCCAAATATTTAAATTGAATGCAACTGCAACTGGACAAAAAAGAAGTCCTGAATATTTTGATTATCTGGGATCTGAGCCTTGTTACTGAGAAATCAGGTTACAGAAGATGGGAAAGAAAGTACGTCTTAGAAAACCCTTGATCCCAATGCTACAGCCTTGCTCTTATGTCGGTGTCCTAACAGGACATGAGGTCATCATCTGAGGATGAGAAGCTTTTCTACCCAATTCTTTTTTTATTTCTCTGTGAGAGCAAGAGGTCCCTGCCTATGCAGTCTGTGATAGCATGCCTATGCAGTCTAGCATAGCCTGCCTATGCTATCTAATTTATGGTCTAATCATCAGCACAGCTGTATTTCAAGCTGACAGCACATGCATCCAGGTTCATGGATGTCTGCTTTTCCTTATTTTTTTTTCCCCTTCTAGTTTGTATGCATGCACATCCACGCTCAGTTATGTCAAGTTTTGTACTTGCCCCAATCGTATGCTGTCACAGAGAATTTGAATTCTCTACTTCTGAGAGCCAAGAGCTTGTCAAAGCACTCCCCTATACAACTTTCTACTGATACAGTAGTGATGATTTGCTGTAAAGATTCTTTCCATTTCTTGGCTAAATAAAAGCTTAATAAAGTGATTATTCCTAAAATATATTATCATCCAGTTTACTAAGGATGCAAGCCCAATGCATTTTAGAGAGCAAGAGATGGGCTTTGAGTATTATTAAAAGATAAGTGATTTTAGAGAGATTTAGTTATTCATCTAAACAAGAACTTGTTTCCATACTCCAGGCAACCTGGCAGCTCTTAGGTAATCAGCATTTTTTGATGTGTTCGTCTACACTGTACGTGTCCCAAACAGAGCCGCGGTGCCTGCCATGCATTATATTTAATATATACAACTGCAGCTCTTCATTTTTTATTCCATTTGTTCATTCATCCCTGGAAAGCTGATGAAGGACATGGGGAATGCTAACATTGAAAAGAACAAAAATATAATACAATTGTTGCTCAGTACCATTGTTTCCAAGATCTCCCACGTTCAGTGGTGTGTCCCACATCTATATCTAACACTTTCATAACACATTAATTCAGTTAACACAACCACCATGTGTATGCTGGCTAAACATGTTTTAGCAGTTAAAAACAACAAGAAAATATCTACTTTTTTTTTCTTTCCTGGGGACCAGACTTAAAAACTGGTCATAAAGTTGTGAGAGTAAGTCCACCAAAGCTCTTCAAGAAAAGGACCTGTCCCACTGCCAGTTAGTGTAGGAAAAGTTTATCTAGGAGATGCCATTTGGCTACCAAAGACAGACCGGTGATATGTAAAACATCACAAGTGCCTACCTGCACCCCATGTCTATGCTTCATTTAGTCTGATATCTTGGAAGCAAATGGTCTGGAAATAGAAGCAGCCAGGAATCCATCCAGAATTGTCCTGGGAGGCAAGATCCGAATAATCTGGCTGCTTTCAATTTTCACTCGTGCTAAGGTAGTGCCAAAAGTGCCCTGCTCTGCAAACAGGTGCTGGTCTTACTGTCGGGGAATTGAAGCAGTGCTGTTAACTCCAGGGGAGAAGGGCTTTTCTGCTCATCAACACCAAAAGAAGGTGGTGGTGGGTCTTTAGCAAAGGAAGACCCAGGATGAAGATAAATTTCCCACATGTGAAGAACTGCAAAATCTTTCACACAAGAGACAAATTTAGAACTAATCCCAAGTTACCATATTTTTAACATGTTTACAAAATAAAATGCCAGAATTAGTGAACAGCTTTCCAGAGCAGCCTGGGGAAGGAGCTTGTCCACAGACTGCTACAGCTACACAATGGTAGCAAACGTCTTTATTAATAACTTTGCTTTATTAAGCAAAATAATAGGAATTATCCCCTCATAAATTTTTACAGTAACTCCTCCCTGCCCAGTGCTCTAGCTCATGAGGATTGTCGGTCTAATTATTGGAACATGTGCTTTAATGTGTTTTAATGTCATATTTTCCTTTAATTGTATTATACCATAAGCCTGCCCTAGAAATAACACTATTAAAGTTTCCTTTCAAAACAAAGATCAATCAAAGAGACAAGCAATTATTTCATTATCCTTAAGAAGCTCATAACATAGTGAAAGGAATGTTAAAAATAAACTAAATGGGTGCACTTGATTGAAAGAATAGATCAGCCCTAGTGCCTTTTCTCAGAGTAAAAAAATTATCCAGGATTATGTGTTCACAGCTTTGAATATCTTATGGATTCTCTGTTTCCAGACATTAAATAGGGAAGGCTTTCTCCAATAATAAACTAAGAATGAAATTAGCAACAGTTGTATCTGAACAGAAGCAAACATGGAAGATTAAAAGCAAAATAGAAGTTCTGCAGAGCAGGTGGGGTTAGGTGATGTTTGGGTTGACTGAGTCTTCTCCAGCCTGGCTTGGAGGACACTCCACATGTGAGATCTTGGCATGATCCCTGCCAGCGAGTCCTGCACTCAACCACAGGTCGAGACGGCATGGCCGCAGGCTGTGATCAGTTCCTACCAGCAGATCTCCAGCCTTTGGATGCTTCCAGCATGGTGTGGGAGGTAGTCTGAGGTGTGGTGCAGGAAGCCCTGCTGGGATGACTGCCCTGCAGTTGTGCAGCCAGGAAAGGAGGAAGGGGCCCTGCCATCAGTACATCGATACGTATCTCCAGATAACACCAATGATGGATGTGGTCCTCCCTGTCCTACAGGACACAGCAGCTGTTTCTTTTGAAGAGGGAGTGAGTGAGGTTCCCTTCCCAAGGAACCTCTTTGAAGGGAATTTTGCAGAGCTTGATTAATGGGCCCCACTTTGATTTTTTTGTTTTGTTATTTTTTGCAACTTATTGTAGTGTTGGAGCCTTTCAGAAGCTCAGATATTGAGGGAAAAAGCAGTGTGGAAGGACATCAGAGAAGAACTTTTTAATGGAAAAGCTTTCCCAAGGAACTGTTAAGTAGAAAAATCTAAAATTAATAGCATCTAGTAACCTTGAAGTAGCCTGTTTGCAGAAGGCAACGGTAGCTTTTCTGAGCTCCTAAGAAATATGTCCCATATCACAGTGGTGCCAGATAAGACCCTGCAGCACAGAAACCAATGTTTGAAAGAGCCAGAAAGAGAAAAGTTCTCATTTCATGGGCAAAGCCAAATGCCTTGCCTCCTGTCTGCCTTGCTTAGGGGAGAGGGAAAACAAGTGGTTGAAGAGAGATCTCAAGTCACCCCCTGCACCATCAGGCAGACCAGGTGAGCTTTATTGCTACCCCTGTGCTCCCCACACAGCAACTGTCCAGGGCCAGGGGAGCCACCAGGAGTGGTTTGCAGCTGGGTCTCTCTGAACAAGCTGTGCTGGAAGCTGCTGTTTGGACATCAGCTCTACCTACATGGCCATTTTTACCAGCATAAATCTCCTAGACTGGTGTGTTTTTTCTCCTTGCAGCAGAACTGGGCTGGCAGTGCCTGACATTGTTTGGACCTGAGCTTGGAGTGGGAATAGTCCAGCCAATACTGCTTACACTGGAAAATTATTAAAATATTAAATAAATTACAATATCTTCAGGGATATTTCTTTTTGTAGAACCAAATATGCCGGGCATTGAGATAAACTCCAGAATAGATGACTCTGTATATTGCATGAATTTGGATGTCTCTTCTAGGCTGGGCAGATTGTTTTAGCTCCCATTGCTCCCATTTCCCCAAGCGAGACGAGGAATGGGAGCAGCAGCATGTGGCCATGATGCCAGCTGTGGGAACAGACAGCAGACCAGGTACGAGAGCTTCATTCTGCTCACTGAAAGCAGCGACAAGGTTTTCCACAGGACTAAACTGGGTCCTGAATTCCAGAAACAAAATCCTGCTTGGCATCTTGGCATCACTGCATCCCAACATGGCACCCTTGTTGGTTTAACCAGTTTCTCCATCTGTATAACCAGTTCATCCTTGTTGAGCTGTACGTAGTAGTATTAATGAAAGTAGACTTTCTTTTGTCTTGTGTTCTTCCTGACCCTTTGCACCCCTTTTTTTCTTGTTTCTTTCTCTTGTGGAGGCCTCGCTGTGGCAATTTCTTTCACATGTTGAAACTGTTGTTTTTCTAACACAAAATGCTATATGTTTTCAAAAGCTTAGTATGGAAGACATATTTCTAAGTCACATTTCTTGCCAGAGGAGTAGTGAACACTAAATGTTGGCTGTAGACAGTGGTAGACTCAGGATTTGGTAGTTAACCAGTAAAAATATTAAAACAGGCAAAGTCTGTCATCACATAAGAGACAGCTTTCAACTTTACTGAATGTCTTTCTACTTACAAAGTTAATGGAAACCAGTCACAATGATAAAATCTGTGACTGTCTTAAATAGAGAGAATTCTTGGTTCCTTGTGGTAGAAAGAAGACTGGAATTTAAATTCTTGGGCTTTCTCTCCTCATTTTTAATTCCTTTCATTTGATTAAAAGGGAGTTTTAGAAAATTAACAGGCCAATGCAGGAAGAAAATAGAAACGTACATCTTAGTAAGATAAAAAAATCAACCCTTAAAAAACAAAATAACCAACCCTTGCCATTATGAGAAATCCAACAGCCCCAAAACATGCAGAACCGGAGCAGATAGAGAACGTAAACAAAACCTTGGGCAAAAAAAGGGCGAGTGCAGGAATGTTGCTGGAGGATGCCTAATAAAAACATGACGGGAGAAACCACCATGCAAACCACTTGCAGCTCAGGAAAAAGAATAGCAACCAGGCAGAGATGGGAGTTGCAGATAACAACATGGGGAAACTTTCTGAGAGACATCGGGGAGAAAAATAATGGCGTTGTTCCCATAAGGAGAAATCCAAGAGATCCAGATGTGCTGAAAGGTCAGCAGAGAGGAGAAAATCATGAAGGAAAGGTGTGAGAACATGGAGTTGAAAAGTTGCGATAGCTCTGGAGAACCTCACCGGTTACTGAGCGTTTCAAAAGGAGGAGGAACACAGCAGCTCTTCTGCCTCGCCTCAAACATCTCTGTCTGAAGAAGGACGTTGGACTACAACATAGCGCTGCTGCTGCAGCCTTACTACACGTCACGTCTGGAAGTAAACCTCAGCTCTTGCAGGCACTTTGGAAGAGAGGCTGTCCTTTTAGCTATTTTTGCATGATGCAGCACACTGCAGGCTCAGTCCCTTGCTAGGGCACCGAGACAACTGCAACAGCCCAAACAATAAACAACGGAGAATATTCTAAACCTCACAGCGTCAAAACTGAATGAACTTATTCTTGTCGGCCTAGCAAAGATAATATTGGCCATTGCAAGGAAGCCAAAAAGCAAAGCCAACTGGTATTTAGTGCAGATTTTTGTCTGCCCTCTGGAATACTCTTTCAGAGTGATGAAAGGGGAACTCATATTTTCTACCCTATTAAAACTTCTATTGTATAAATGATCTGGTCTGGTCTGTGCTAGAATGGAGCCATGGCTCCCTGATGTTTTACATGAACAATCAGAGAAAGAGAAAGACTCTCACCACCGCACATATTAGCCCAGTGACCTTGACACCTGCCTGTTAAGACCTACTGTTAAGGCCAGCTCTCCCCTGTCTCAAGTGGATCACCACAAGGTTATCTTGTGGTTTGGGTCTTTTCTTCATTTTAATAAAAAATTCTAAACCGGACTGAGAAATGTTCCCCAGTCACTGTTAGAACCAACATGGTACCTCCACCCTGACAAAAAAGTTTAATTTGGACAAACAGCCATACAGACATTTCTCCAAATAAAAGGGCTTAACTAATTTTTTCCCAGCAAACTCTGCCTCCAAATGTACATGCCCTTGTAGATTCTGATCCAAACATGTCAAAGTCAGCTCTGGATTCTTCTAACCAAACATTAACCATGTGTGAGCTGGATGTTTAAACAAATCCTTTAGGTGGCTATTCTGCTCTGTGGAGCAAGAGAGAAGTAATCATGCATACTGACTCAGCCATTTTAGGGACTTGTATCAGGGTCCATGATTCATTCCCTGGAATTTCTCATGGTCTCATTCACTGAAGACTATTTCTCCATGAATGAAAGAAGGCACCTAGTTAGTTACCTTCTCGTTACCTAGTTGGTAAAGTTCACTAACAGAGGTCGTAGAGATTAATTCCAGTCTGCGTTACCATAGACTTGGGTTAGACTCAGGATCCTTCAAGTTCCATTGTTAAGAGCCCCTAATATATCAAATTAAGACAGAAGAACTGCATGCTACTGCAGACATAATTGTTCCTGTTAGAGGAGCCTGAGCTTCATTTGGGAGGCCAAAACATCATCTGAAAGCCCTCAATATGAACTTGTAAAAATGGCATTCCCTAAACATGCAGCTCATCCTTGTCTTTCCTCTTCCCCATGCTCTCTTCTAGACCTGTAGACCTGTATGTTAGCAGTGCTGCTGTTAAAATGTTAAAAAATGCTGGTTACCTTTGCAGAATCTTACAATTTCACTTTAAAAAGGATCTCAGTAAATGGCCAAGCGTAGCAGAAGCACACAGGTATTTATGCTGCAACATAGCTCTTAAATGATTCCACTTAAATGTTGAAACTTAGTAATTCCAGTCAATTTTGAGCAATATTGATAGTTTTTCTAGTTTTTGGTAGTAATTGACAGTACATAATTACTAAAAACGTAATATTTTTACACCTGGACTCTTTTATGATAGTGTTACTCCTGTGCAAAATTAAATGTCAGCAAAAGAGTGATTCTAAAATGAAATTTAAAATAAATGTATTATTACACTGAGGAGGTAGTATGGTGATTTATGGTGGCTAGTCACACCTGAATAACTAAAGAATTTGTTTTTACAGGGAAGCGTTAAGTTTACTAAAGCAAAGGGAAAGTATTTTATTACAAATAGATTATCTTAGTGCTTTTACTCAGTTTGGTGCAAAACTTCATGTTGAAACTGGGATTTGACCGAAGTGTAACTGAGGGAAAAGAAAAAAAAAAAAAAGGAAAGAAAAAACAAGTTAAAAGTTATCAAAGCAATGTCTCTAAACACAAAATGCTGTGGAAGATGTCCAGAGCAGCCAAGGTCATTCCTCCACAGCTGTCGGTCCAGGATCTGCAATAAGATCCCATGGGGTTCCACATGGATTACTGCAGCGGTGGAGCTGGCAGCAGAGTCAGGGATGCCCCGTAGCTCTCCGGGGTGAGATCTGCTAAGGGCTAGAGCCTGAGGGCCGTCGGTAGTCAAACTCCTGCTGCCAAAGGCTACTGTCTACCTATTATAATTTATAGGACTGTGAGAGGCCACACAGCTGAGCCTTTGGCAAGGGCCAGAGGATGCTTATCTGCTTTTCTGACTGCAGTCCATGATGTGTCACTTATTTATTCCTTTCTGTCTTTCTATTTCAGCAACACAAAAGCTGTGCAGGAGCTATTTGAGAACCTCAGCCCAATAACAACAGAAAGATTCGGGAACATCTTTCAGAAGAAAAGAAGAGCATGCATTTCCTCTGCTACCCTCTGTCCCCTCAACTTCCCTTACCTGCATCCCTTGAGCAAGGATTCAGTCCATTGGTACAAAAGACAATCTTACAGAACTTTTGTGCTTTCTCCTGAAATGGCCTCTGTTATTTTTTTGTAGCTTCCTTATTTTCCATCAGTGCAGCTTCCCTTCTTTGCAGATTTCTTGCACTAGACTATTCATCAGATAGAAGGATGTAAAAGAGAATTAAAAAATAAAGCAAAAATAAGGATCTGTTCCCAAACCCAGTGAAAACAATGGGAGTCAAAGAAACTGGCGTTGGCAAAGCATTTTATTTTCCTCAGGAGAGTAAGAACGATTCTAGCCAAAGTTTTACAGAACAAAGATTCCAGTAATACGTCCAACACAACAAAACGTAAATTGACATCACATTTAGGTTCTTCCTTCCTTGCTAATAATGACACTCACCTCAGATTATATTTGATGAGTACAGTGACAGTCATAATTATTGTATTAACTGTGTACAGCATGGTCTTTGATCTTCCTATGGGATTTTAGGCTGACTACTGTACATATAGTTTCTGACTGCTGAAAGCTGAGGGTAACCCCTAAAAAAGATACAATCTCCTTTTTTTTAGCTTTGGAAATTACAAACAGAAGAGCCTGTGATGTAGACACACACACAGAAGGAAATGATCTGAGAGAGGAGACTTTAATAAGCTAAATAGGTTCAGCCTAATGTGCATTCATGTCTTTATTAATTTTAGTGGATGATTTTCAGAAGAGTGAGCCTCTTTTCCTCTGGTGTAGGCAATATGCAGCTAAACTCACCCCCTGCTGATTTGCTATGGGTAAAATCATCTAGAAATCATTTAATCTGAAAGCAAAAATCCTCTTACATATTTTCCCAAAGACTTCCTTGAATAGACTAAGCATAGGGAATCATATATGGAAGATAACAGTTTAGCTGAAGATTTTCTTACAGCATGGTCCCTGCATTGCTTCTCTTCCCCTCAGCTGCAAATGATGGCCCTCCCTCCTCCAGCTTTGACTAGTCTGTGCCCCAAGGAGCTTGCAGCTGGAATTCTGATTTAATAAATCAAGTTAGAGGATATCTCATGAGAGGGAGCCCTCACATGAGGTCACATAAATGAAAAAGCAGCTCTTGAGAAGCGGGCACGTGTTGGGATGTCGGTGCCAAAACACCGCTCATGAGGAGCTGACTGAATGTCAAGAACACTTCTGCTTTTATCCCATCTGCTCCACGGTGCTCATTCTGCAAGAGAGAGCCAGCTTCTCCCATGGCACACAGGGTAAGACAGGATCGTAGTGAAGGAGAGCTCCAGCCCAACACAGCACCCCTGCGTCTCACTGGCAATCTAAGTGCTATGGACTCTATTGCTTAACACCATCCTAACTGTGACCTACTTTCTTTTGGGAAGCCTGGTGTCAGAAATGGATTTCAACTTCCCAAGTACCAAATATTGCTCTTGCAATTAAACACTCCTTCTTTACTTTTTTTTTCCCTTTTGTTTTTTCCCCCAAGGCTGTTTAAAAGATCCTCTGATTAAAAGGCATCACATTTCAGTATTGATTACCCATGAAACTTGTAATTGATAATATTATTTTGCTTTGTGGTTTTAATAATACGCTTGACCTCTGCATTTGAAGGCTCATTTAATGCTTACAACTTTTTATCTGACTGACATGATCTTTTTTTCTGATTTCCTATTCACTGAATACAACCAAAAATCGTTTAACTGTAACACTTGCCTACAGTGAGATAAAAATAATTTTCTGTGCAACACATACCCCCCATGATTATCTTTGCTACATGACAGTAAAGCAAAGATAATTGGTGGGCTCTGATATGGTGATCTGCATGAGCTGATTTCCTTTTTGGTCTCAGGTGATCAGGTTAATCCATATTGGGAAAGAGTTTTTACCCTTTAGTGGCTCATTTGCCTCTGGAAACTCTTCACCCAGTAGTGAAAGATGAGACATTCTTTCTCCTCTCCCAGTCTTTAAGTGGTGCTGCTGGTCTAAAACCATTAATGTTTTTGCTACCATCCTCCAGCAATGTGGGAAAACAAAAGACAAAGCCTATTCATGTCATCAAGAAATCTAGGGGGGGGGGGGAAACAAAACAGGCTTTCATAATCAAAGAAATGTCCCTGTCCTTATACAGTATAAAGCAGGAGTGAAAAATGAAACATATGTGTGATTCCCCAGCAATAAACATGCCTGTAGTCTAAAAAGCAACATCAATATACACAGAGATAATCCACATGGCATTTTAACTGTGCGTATTTCAGTTGAAAAACAAACAACTTTGAGAACTCACCAAAAAACCCTCTCAATTTGAGGCATACAGAGCAAGTGTTCAAGCTGCACATGATGGATGCATAATGGTTTCCTCCAGACAACCAACCTTAAAATATCTTGGACCTTATTGTGTTATTGGTGTTTACAGTTTCTGCTGCAGGCAAGGCTAGGAGCCCCAGGGCCCCAACTGTGCTCTGGATGGCATAAACAGAGCAAAAAGATGGTCCCTGTCCCCCAGTTCCCGTCCCCCAGTCCCTGTCCCCCAGATACTGTGGTCTAAATGCAACCTCGTCTGTCACCTGCTCTTTCCTCTAGCCTATGGTTTGTGTTTGCTCTAGTCTAAATCTTCAGTGCGTAGTCTCTCTGAGGTAGGAACGTGTTGCTAGCATGTCTCGATGGCACTGGGTTTTGAAGGGTTGTTGAATGAATAAACAACAATACACTGAGTAGAGTTTTATGTCTGCCTCTTTTCTTTTTTTTTTTTTCTTTTCTTGAGAATGGACTCCAATGGCTTTTGGAATATTTACACTGAGATTGTTTTTTTGGAACACACAGAAATACAAGCCATAATAACCAACAAATTTTATTTTCTTTGCTGTTGTGTAATTCCATTGTAATTCTCTGGAGTTCTATTGAAATTCTTCTTGGAGATGCCTCTGCCCTTTGCTGGATCTGGCCAAGGAATTGAATGTGGGCTAGTGAAGAGCCTTAATATGATGGTGGAAATTGTCCATCCACACTATTGTGATTCCAGGCAGCCAGCTTCTTTTTTGATGCCTTTCTTAACGGCTGTAGCACTGAGTGGACCAGCACTAATGTTAAGCAGGGCATGAGAAGCAAATATATTTTCTGTTATATGACTTGCAAAAAACATTTCTCATGTTTCCTTCTGCCATTGTTTATTCTGAAGGAAATAAAGGTCTAAGCAAGTAACAATCCTACTATTATGGATCAGTTAGGGTTTAAACTTACCCAATAAATTCTAAAAACTATTTTTGTTTCTCAGGCAGATCCACCTGAAAAGTAGATTATGTCAGCTGTGTTTTAGCACACACTGCGGATCAAAGTTGTCTCCTCCCTGCTTTGCGCTTTCTACAGCATTCTGAGGATAGTGAGTGGTTAGAAATCTCCACCATCCATGGTCTTCCCCAAGTCCCTTCACTTCTACCTTTACTCTTTCTCTCCTTCCAGCCTCTCACAGCCTGTATTGCCACCTGTAACTTCTTGATAAACTTGCCGTGCAAGATAGCTTCTTCCCATGGACATCTTCTCTTCGAGAGCACAATTAGCAAACTGTAATAAAGGTAAATCTTCTCTGGACAAGCCTGGATGGCATCACTGTGCTGTTGCTGCTCGGCTGGCCTCCACACAGCCTCCCCTGTCCCCTCTGGAGCTGCTGGTTATGACAAGGGGGCTCAGCCCCACCTGGAAGTGGAGGTATCTACCCTGTTCCTACTTTCATCTAGCTACTCCAGACAGCGTCTGCTTAACTCAAAATCTCTCTGCTGCTCCCCGAGCAGGGCTGGAAACCCCACTACCAGGGCAGGGAGCCCCACCACCATCATGGCCTGATCTGTCAGGCACTGCAGTGACATTCACTTCTTTAAAAATGTGATCCAGGCATGTCTTAACCAAATATCTGAAAACTCAAAGTACGAGAGAGCCCTCGTACTAACTCTAACCTGAGGCTGGTGCTTGCATTTGTTACTGCCCATGAATGGGGTTGTACGTTGATCCCCTTGGATCGTCTTTTCCAAACTTCAGCCCCAGTAGCACTGCCCTGATTTTTTGCTGCCTGGTTCTGCTCCTGCCCACTCTGTCTTTTACTGAAACTGCCTGCAAGTCATTCAAACCCACAAAAGTCTGCTTCGTTTCTTCACCCAACCCTGTCATGATCAATTGTTGCAGCCACTTTGAGATTTCTGCAGAACGTGTGCCAGTTTTATTTCCAAGAATGCAACATCACCAACATTTTTCCGTTATTCAGATAGGTTTTAGCTTGTCATCGTCTCCATCTCGCTGGAAGGAATTAGACGCTCTTGCCCTACCTCTGATCTCGCTGACACTAATGTGATGACATTGACTCTGCAGAGGTTACTTCCCATTCCAGCAGGAAGGAGAGAGCAAGATCCGTCCTTAGCGTGCCGCCTCTCCTGCCATGTGGAGCGACGCTGCGCTTCCCAGTGCATCTGGTTTCAAAATAAACCCTCTACAACAGACAAATATGCTAAACCTTTGAAAGCCTCATTTCCAGGTTTCAACAACATTCTCTTCAGAAACGAGCACTTAATGGAGTTCATTTAAGGTTGTTTAAGCCACAACTTGCTGTCAGCACTATTTACCACTTCAGTGGCTCGGCTAGAGCCTCAGCTGTTGTAAGCCAGTTCAGCGCTAATAACGGAGCCTTCCTGATTTACATCAGCTGAAAATCTGACCGAGCTTCTGCCAGGCTGACAGCCTTCCTCTGCTGGGTTCCAGTAGCTGTTTATACACTCACTCGGTGCAGACAGTAGTAAAAGCAGTTTTTCTTCTGACGCTCCTGTCTGTGCCCTACTTTTAATGTGAGACCAAACAAGCGTGGCAGATGTGCCGGCGTGGTGTCCTCTATTGACTGGGCACTTCAGCAGGCAGATGGCAGGATTCACTTTCACGGCCCCAAAATGCAGCTGGATGAGTTCATCAGTGGTTCCTTGTATTCCTCTTTCAGGGACTGTATTCAGGGTATTTTCTCCCAGTCCCAGTTTCTCCTTTGGGAACTGATAGAGACAGATCTCTTCATCACACTGCAGTTCCCTTCTCTGTCTGCATTCCTTGACTTTGCTCATCTGGGCTGAGAGAAGGCACCTTTCTTTTCCCAAGCATTGCTTTTTAATTCTCTCTGCTTTTTTCCAGGCAGAACAGCTCAGCTCCTCTACAGCCACTGGGCTTCTTCGTGCTGCTGTAATTTCTACTCCAGCTCCTTTTTGACTCCTCTAAACTCAACTTCCACAAACCCAAATTAAAGAGACACAAATCTTCCCAAAGCCATGGTGTGGACCCATCGCCAGTTAACGCAGGTTAAAATTACCAACATTTTTTAATTCAAGCCGTTTATCGTCTTCCAGGGTTCTGCACTGGTTAATGCTGTATCTGGAGAAACCATACCATCAACTCACATGGCCAAAAACCCCACAAAATGGCATCCATCTGCTTCATAGTAAACTGGCAACACAACAATAACTTCCAGTAAGCTGCAAAGTGGATGGTTTTAGTGAGTAAAGCTACTATGCCTTCTGTCTTTCATTTCGATAGTAAATTTAATTTTACTATCTTTCCCCCCAATTTGCCACAGAATTTTGCTGAGAGCCATCATCACTGAATTGCAACATGGGAGGCTTCGACCCACCGAGTTATTAGGTTGATAAAAATGTAGTTTTCGCCTCCTGCAGAAGCCCAGCTTTTTTAATAGTGGGAAGTGACTGCTTGCAGGCAGATCCAGATGTCCTATTTTAAAAGCTGCCAAGGGAATGCTGACTTCCATAGGCCATCCCCATTATTTACTAGGTGGAGAATGGTGGCATCACTCAACGGGTCATGCTGAGGGACTGGGCTGGAGCACAGGGCACTAGGAATTTGGAGACTGCTCTAGTGGTTAGCAACCCTGCCCACAGCAGGGCGGGTTGAAAGTAGATGATCTTTAAGGTCCATTTGCACCCAGGCCGTTCTATGATTCTATGGCATCCCACCAGTGGCCCTGGGGACACGTGGTGAGCTGTCGTTTGAGAGAGAGAGAGCTTGCCTGGGAGCTAACCCAGCTCTTGGGGTAGAGAAATCAGGATGCAAAGGGGTGTGGAGACTTGTCAATCCACCACGTGTCCCCAAACAAAATGTTGAGAGGCAATTTTTGAGATTGCCAGTGCTGAAATGTTTTAAAGAAAGAAGAGTCAAGTCCCCAAATGCATGGAATTAGTTTAATAGTAAAAGCACTGTATTTGAGGCTGTGTCTTAATATCCTTTCTGAACTTGAAAGCTTAGGGTGCATTTTTACCGTATCGGAAAGATACTTTTCTCAAAAATAGTTGTTTAAAAACAAAAATCTGGGATTTGTTCCTTATTGCATGCTTGCAGCAGCTGGAACACTAAAGGAAAGTGTTATGTATGGCATGAAAAAGTTGTGAGAGCTGACAACAAGAAATCTAGCCTAAGAGGGAGCTGTTCCTACCAGAACATTTGTGATTTCTGAATTTAATCTTAATGTACACATCTCACATTTTTGTGTCTTTATGAGCTATTTTTAAAGGGCATATCAGGATATTGTGCTCCAGCACTGTATGTTAATGGTTTCCTGCCTCCCTCCAGGAAAAATTGAATATTTCTTCTCTGAGCTTTTCACACACTCTTCTGCCAAGTCAAAGCAGAAAGGAAAAACTGTGTACAATATTTTATTGGGCCAAATGTCAGTTTGTTTTTCTGAAATCTTTACCAATCTTCCTGGCATTTAATCATCAAACAGAGGGGAAAAAAAAAGACAAACAGAAAAACAATAAGACTTTCATTTCATGCAGCAGTGCCTGAGACATCCAACAGGCCATGACACACAGAGCCACTTCTTTCATATGTAGGAAAGGGGGTAGTTAAGCACACTAGAGAAGGTGGATAGCATCTGGGTAAAAATGAAAGGGATGGAATCACTTTGTATTTGTGAGCCTTTTAAATCAGTTTTCTTTAATCTCTGCTGAGCCTGGCTAAAGGCAGGGTCCCCCCCATTTTCTCAGACCTTGGTTTTACCCACAGAAGATGGGTTTTTCCACATGTAAAAAAAGATTTCAGTTTCCACTCCACTTGGAAAACTTCCTGCATATCCAGCTCAGTTCAGTGTTGTTTCACTAGGCAACACAGCACTAATGTGAGCTCGTCCTTTTTGCATATCAGCATCATTTGGTACTCGATATATGAAACACATGAGCACAGACGCCTTGGTCAGTACAACTGGATTGAGTATAATGTCTAACAGAGGCCAAGAGTTTGGAAGCTTCATTTTCGTCCAGTGCAGGGGCCAGTGCTTGATCACCCCACGAGCGATGCTCTTGAATCCCAGCTGCCCAGTGGAGCTCTCCTGGCCATGTCCAAACTGTACCCTGGCCATACCCTTGTATTAAATCCGGGCATCCCAAATGCCTGCCTCTGCACCTTGTATATATTTGCTGTACCCCAGTGAGCCCCAGTGCACACAGAGCAGGGGCAGAGCCTGGGCAGACCCCTGCCTGGATGGCTGGAGGTGCAGAGCTACTCCGTTATGTGACTGTATGCCTCTGGGGATTCAGGCTTCGGCTCCAAGGAAAACACTGTCTGCCCAGGGAGTCCCTTCCATAAAAGAGAGACAGAAACAGTTTTACTTTTCTGCTTCCTGAGGGCTGTGGAGAGACTCAAATAAGCCATGCTCCCATGCATTTTAAACAAAAACTAGTTTTTAATCCAGATTTGCTTTTGACAGGGACAGCTCTGAACCCACAATTACCTGCCAGCAAGATTTTTGTGACATTAAAGAGTACATCCAGAAAGGCTCAGGTGTACCAACAGCACATTTAAATGACTTACATGAGTTGGAACTCTTTTGTAGTTTCAGTCTCACCACTTCTAAGCACAAAAAGGACCCTGGATTTTACTTTAAAGGTCTTTACTCCAGACTCTCAGTGTGCTAGCAACCTCTGGGATCACTTTTGTCCACTGGGTATTACAAAGGGATTGAGTTTGGGACCTTAGCCTACGTCAGGGATGTGCCTGGGAAGCAGAATCCATCCTGTTTCACCTTGAGCATGACACAGGTTTTTTGCATTAATGCCATGTCCAGAAGAGTGGATTCTCCCCCAAAGACCCTTTGGCAATGGGCAGTTGGCATCAGCTCCCATTACCTACTGAACCTAACTGCTGTCTTCTATTGGACTTCTGTGAGTTGCTGCTGCTGTAGCAGTTCTTCCCTCTGTGCCGGGAAAACAGGGCTTCACTGCTTTGCCTCTTGGTACTGATTTCCCCTGCTGTCGAGAGGACACTGAGGTATGTCAGGGACAGCACAGTAAAACAGGAGGGCAGGTAGCATATCTATTCACATGCTCACATGTTGTTCCTCCTGGTGCATAGGAACCTCCAATGAGTTCCAGCCAAATGTCTACAGGACTCTTGCACTGAAATCCCAAAGAAACCTACCCTCATGGATCTTCTTAATTTTTTTGCAGGGCTGTACGAGCAAGGACTCATCAGAGGGAACTAAGAGTTACTTGAAAATAAGACATTCACCCAAGAGTACAGAACAAGTCAGTAGAAGAGCTTGAAAACTCCTTCAACGTATTTATTTTTATAACATCATATATTAACAATTACTTAGGAAGAAGTTTTTGAGTGTTAATATTCATCCAGTTAATAAAAAAATAATCATTCCATCAAGCAGTGCAGTTGGCTTGATGTTGAAGGATTCCTAAGACTGACTGTCAGCACCCATAAATCTACAAAACCCCTAAGTTTACTGAGGCTCACAAGCCAGGGCTGCAGCATCGTGTTGCCGTGTCACTGTAGCAGTCCTCGTTCTGCCATAACAGCTATTTCTTCATCACTGCTGCCTCTACCTGTCCCCTACCCATCTAAAAGCAACAAGCAGTGCCAGGTCCCTAAAGACCTTGTCTAACACCAGCCCATAGACTGGAGGGAGGGCAGACACCTCTGTGTGAGTACTAACCTGAAGGTATTTTTCTTGGTAGCCCAGAGGACATCTCACCAGCTTGCCAGGAGGATCCACTGACCCATAGGGCCAAGTATCATTGGAGAAATGAATTTTTCAAAGTGCTAGAGGGAATATACGCCAATGACACTGCAAGTAAGTATTTACAACTTTTCCTTTGGAGTATCACAAAAATGTGTCCAAAGGGTGAGATGCTCCTTTGCCTGATGTTCTACTCTTCTGAAAATATTTCACTTTAAAGTGCAACTTTCAACAAAGAGCTTTTTGCCATGCTCAGATCTTTTCCATCTGGTGTTGTCTGTGCAGGATCCATTCATATTTTAACCTTCTTGGCTATTAGCCCGTTGAAGTGATGTGGCTAGGATAAAAGAAACTGTTGAGATTACATTTTCCCCTTCTGGCATTCTAACACTCTTATGTTTTTTAGTAATAATCCTGTTTACAACAGAGAGGTTCCTACGGAGCTACTGTATGTTAGACATAGTCAAAAAATTATCCGCAGGCAAAAATTTGCCTTGAAATATATTTCAGCAGAAGTTTATTTTTTATTGAACTCAAAAAGCGTCTTAAAAAATGTCTGCTTTCCTCTACTTGTTTTAGGGGGGAGATGGAGAATAACATTGGGAAAAAAAAATAATTTCAGCTAAATATTTTTTTGTTTTCTGTTTAAAAAAAATCTGGATTTGGCCAAAAGAAAAATGTATTTTCAACAGAATGTCAATGAGTTCTTCTGTACATGGATAGGTAATAAGAGGATGGCGTATGGCCCAAACAGTGTGCAATCTAAGCCATCTTTCAGCATTTTTAAAGCCTTAGCTACCACAGAAGTCAGTGTTAATTCAAGATTCCCTTTATCTCAACTTTTTTCTGTGCCTTCAGCCCCCAGCTAAAGGTTTGTCATGGATGATTCAGGGTAGAGGAATGAAAAGTACATCTCACTGGGCTTTGGCAGTGGCCTCCATCGTCTCCCTGAGAAAAGCTTTTCTGGAGTGCTACATTCCTGCAGGAAATTAAGAACAACCAACCAAGAGATGGGGACAAGCCCCTGCCTTCTCCTCAAGACTTCAAAGCTCGCATGAGGCTTGTGGTCTTCATTCTGCTTTCTGCAAAGACACCAGCTTGGAGTCCGAGTTCAGCATGTGGACCTCTCCAAGATCTGGAAACAGGAGTATCCTGTGTTTTTGTTTACTCTCTCCCTGTTTAAAACCTACCGTCATTGCCTTTTTGTGATTGTGATGAATGTATATTTTTTAAACCACAGGGAATTGTGCAGCTGTCCAGTACCTTTCACCCAAAGTACTTCACAAATATATAGCCAGGTTTTACAATAACTTCATATTCCAGGTTTCCTAGATAGTAGGAAAGCTGACATCCAAGTGGCTTTCCTGCAGTCACACAACAACACTGCACCAACTTATGAACAGAATTTAAAAGTCCTGATTCCAGCTCTAGCTTCATCTCTCAAACAAGATTTGTTATTTCTGCACTTCTTATTCGTCTAAGGTTCCCATCACTGCTAGCCAGAGATAGACAGGGTCATTTACAGCTCTGCACTTCTTTTTTTCCTCGAAAGTTCTTCCCCTCTTTTACATGAATAAATAAAATGTATAAATTTGAGCAATCAGAAGAGAAGCTGTGCAAGGACAACAAAGAGCAATAGGTTCAAACACCATCTGCACATATCAGATCAACATGAGCTGCTCCTGATCTGGCACATCACCTCTCAGAGCTCCATCAGAGGTCACCTGCGGGGGCTCGCCTCCTTCCTGTGCAATATAAATATATGGGTATGTATACCTGTATGCATTCGGTCGTTTTTATCACTAACTGCCTCCGGGTGTTTGCTGAGTGATGGCTACCGCCATGCTGATGGTAAAGCTCAGAAGAAGAGCAGCAGGGATGGTGGGAAGCAATAGGCTGTGTCTGGAAAAACTGGAGGCAAATCCAGTCCTGGTCAAAGCAAATGTAATTTGGAGCAAGAGGAGCGAAGCTGAGCCTTTTCACAGCAAAGTCACTTTGTTGTTGTTGTTTGGGTGGTGTCCTGAATTCCTGCCTTGCCGTGGCAGAATGAGATCCAAGGCCAAATATTTATTAATAGTGCTTGTTAATTAATAATAACAATAGCACTAGTTGAAAATTTCAGGTCCCATACTCACCATTCACTGCCAAGGTAGTCACTTACCAAACTTAGTTCTAAAATTAGAAACAAACAGGCCCCTTCTAAAGGCAATAAACAGCATTTTAATTGGACTAAAACCTATAAATCTGTCAACAACTAGTTACTCTGGCTCCCTTGTGTGATCAGCAGCTTTGAATGCCCTGCAGGGTCTTTCCCAGTGGGTAATGATGTAATCTGATGTCATCACAACAAAGGTGTGATCTAACAAGGTGGGATGGTGTAGCAGCTCAGCTCTCGGCTGCTGGGACCAACGCGCCCAACTGATCATGCTGGAGGGAGGGTGGTCCTCCAGCCCAGGATGGACATCATCAACACGGCAGGAGGGAGAGACTTGTGCTGCAGACCTCTGATTGTGTGTGGTCTGTGAATATATCAACATGAACTAGTACCCTAGGTACTTCTTAAATCAGAGCCGCATGAAACACATATTGCAATGCACTTCCCTTTGCTAAAATGGAACATTTTCATCTCTTTTTTTTGTGTGATAGAAGACTTTTAAAGTAAATCCCACTTGGCTCAAAAAGATGCCAAGTATTATCATCATGATGCAGGAGATCCCATCCGAAGAACAAGTGCTGATGTCCTGGTAGCATCACCCCTGGCAAGAACCTGCCTGTAGGAAAAAAAAGCAAATACAGTGGGTGGTATTTCAGATGCCCCAAGAGTTTTGGAATGGAGAGGGAGGTCACAGCCTTGTGGCAAAATGCAGGACTTAGACCTTCAGGATTTTCTCCAGTTCAGGAAGAATTCATGCCCTGATCCCTAATGGGAAGTGTGTGATGGACAGAAATGTGTCCCAGGTGACACAGGGCTGCCTCTGAGATCAGGGCTGCAGCACTTTTGGGCTTAGATGGCCTCCTGGGACCCAGATGGCCTTAATGTACCATTCAGCAGAAACTAAACTGCACCAGAGACAAAATCAGCCTCACAGTCAGCAAGAGGGGAAATGAGGATAGGACACAGGTGACCACAGAGTTCCTCCTGCCCCCTCATGCAGAATGAGCTTCAGGGTGAAAAACGAAAATATCTCTCTTTAAAAAAAGGGCTTGAGGGGAGGGAAAGAAAAAGCTATTTTAAGTACCACCTTGAGAACAAATCATAAAAGCTTGCAGAAAGTTATTATTAAGCAAAAAATAGAGGATGCTTCCACTGCAAGAGCAGAGTGTGCTTCCCTTGTGAGGATGGCGTGAAGCTCTTACAGGCAGAGTTCCTGAAACTGTGGGAATAATCCTCAGGTCTCAAAGGACCTGCAAGTGGTTCTGTGACTCGACATTATTCTGTGAGACACCTTCACTGATCATGATGGCAATAATCTCCTTGGAGACATCTGGCCAGTTCTCCATCACAAAGGTGAGGACTTACAGGGAGCATGAGCATCATTACTGCCACGAGTGGGGAAATCCCGGTGGGTTTGGGAAGCAGGTAAGTAGTGACCAGTATTACTCAGTATCACCCAGAACCACCCTCTGGATGTCCAAAACACCAAGACCTGAGACGCACAGATGCAGTGGGGCTGAGTGGGGCAAGACAGAGCAGGGTCTTCCTTGTCCCATTCTCTCTCACATGTGGCTTGGGTAGGACTCAGGAGGTTTCTTGTCCCCAGTAGCAGAGGATGTGCTTGCATCCCAGATAGTGCAAGCATTTCACATCAACAAGAAACATGACAAAGGAAACTTGATGTAGTGATAGCTGTATGTGCCACCTAGCCTTCACTACATCAGCAATCAGTACACTTTCAGAATACATATATATACACACATACATACTTATAGCCTCCTTAAATGTATATATTGCTATCTCCCAAGAAAAAAATTGCTGGCAGCCTTTCAGCAAGCTATCCTAAATTATAGTGTTAAGTAGATACTGCCTTTTTTGAGGTGTGTGGCACTTTGCAAATACATCCAAACCATTCCTGTGGAGTTATTGCTCTTAAAATCCTTCGGATGCCTTCCTACCTGGATAAAATAATACCTCAAACTTCACACGCTGAGGGTAGAGGAGGGCAGTCAACGACAGCTGTGGTGATCTTAGCTCTAGAAATCATGAACTGGCTACTGAAAATCAAAAGTCTGGCTTAAATAGTCATGAGATTCTAAAAGCAGTCATACATTCAAGAGTTTCTTCTTTTTTTGTTTTTGTTCTGGTATTGGACTTATTTACATCTGCATGTATTTTCCCTGTTTTTCCTGCTACTGTGACCATTAGTGCAGTTTCCAAAAGCTCAGTTTCCTAAATACCAAAAAAAAAAAAAAAAAAAAGGAAGGAAGGTAATGTTGCCCTTGCCTCCCAATCTCCAACTTAAAAAAAAAAAAAAATCTGCTATCCATCCCAAGAGACCTGGGATAAAATCATGAGCCAGCAACTTTGAGTCTTCCATTGGATGGCAATGAGCAACCCAAGTTGCTGCTTAGTCCACTGCATGATGGATCTGGCCCAGTCTCCCTATGGAAGCCCTAAAGGAGGAGAAATCAGGGCAGGACATGCTGGGAATGATCATCTAGAGGAGGCTTCCCCAACTTATTGATCCATTACAGACTCATTTTTAATTTGTATTTCAGGAAAGGTGAGGGCAGAAGCTGCCAGGACATCCCTGCTGCTGCTTCCTGGGAGAGGGGCTGCTCCGGAGGTACAATTGCTCCTCGTGGGCTGCAAGAGCTCACGTGGGGGTGGCACATGGGGGCTGGTGATTCAGATGATGGGGAGACTCTGCCATCTCCATGCCTGGATGTGTGGAAGGGAGGGTGGGTGTGCATGGATGAACTGTTCAGCCTTTAAAACACAAACCTGGAGGGAGGTGGGAACAATCCTGTCCTGCTGGACCAAAACTGGGAAAAATCATTGTACAACCTCCAGAACACTAGAAATAATCAGCAGTAGTTACAGATCCATGCTATTGTTTACACTTTACTCAATTTCTATTGCTTTAACTTTCATCCTGAAAGAAAAAAAAAATATTTCACTATGCAAAACTGAGTATTTTACCCTAAACTATCTTGGTTTGAGGTTCTTGCACAGCTTTTTCATGCTACCCAGCACATGCAGCGTCACCTGCTACGACCCTGGGACAGGCTGGGGGGTGACCGGGTAACCCCCACCAAGCTGTGGCCATTAACACTGCTGTGAAGCTGGTCCCTGGCTGCAGATATGCTCAATGCCTGTCTCAAAAGAAAAATAATAATAAATTTCAGCAGCGTGCCTGTGAAAACAGCTGATTCTCTGGACTGTTAAAATACCCTGTATTTATAAACAAAAGAGTGTTTTCATTTTTCTTGTCCTAGAAAAACACACTGGAACATTTCACCACCTTTTCCTTTCATTTTAATTAGCAAGGAAAGGGGGAATGTGAAAGAGCAATTATACAAAATATATACTGTGCTGATTAGGGATTTCATTTCTGCAGCACGGAGAAGGTATCTTGAAGTTCACATTAAATCTCTCTCCTCCTCTAATGAGATATGCCTTATCCAACCCAGAAAGATACAATTAACTCAGGAAAGAATGCAGCTGCTTTCTCAGGGGAAAAAAAATAAAGAGAGGAGGAAGGAGGAATTAATGTTAAAAGGTGAAATGTGAAGGGCTGATCCTGCAGACCCTGAGTATGAACCTGACTCGAAAGAAACATCCTGGTTAACTCTAGACGTTTAAACAAGCTCACAGCCTAGCAAGGCCCAATCCTGGCCCTTAGCACTTGTGGGATCCAGCCTGAAAACAGCTCTCTTTCCCCCCTGGAAGGGCTGAGCCCATCTGCCTCCTCTCGCCCAGGCAATGGTCGTTTTGGGACTTGGAAATCCAAGGATGAGGAGCCCAGGAATCGGGACGGGGGGCTTAAAAGCACTCCTGAAGACCACCCCCACTGCAGCCTGATCTCTGGCGGCTGCAGAGACAGAGTCAATCCCAGCTGACCAGCCAGCCCCAGCCACCCCTTGGCCACCCCTTGGCCACCCCACTCCCCATGGGGATGTCTGTGCTCAGGTTCTGCCTGCCTCGCACTGCAGCCCAGCCTTACTGTTCATATATGTGATGTTGGGGTGTTTTGTGGTGTTTTCCCTGACATTTATTATTATTATTGTTTGAGGAGGCAGGGCATCCCTCTCTTCCCCTTGCCCCCCTCCCTTCCGTGCAGCCCAGGGGTGGGCAGAAACCAGCTGGAGCTTGTGCTCCTCCAAATCCCTCCCCAACATATAGCAGGGTCACAGAGGGAATAAAAAAAAAAAAGAAAAAAAAAAAAAAAAAAAAAAAAATCATCCTCAAGTGGGAAATGGGAATTTGCCATAAAATAAAGAAATGCATAGTTAAATAAATAACAGGCCTGTGGCTGGTTCTCGTGTTCGGCTGGGGCTCTGCGCAACGCAATTAAAAGGAAAATGGATTCCAGCAGGAAAAAGAGCAACTTCTCCTCTTCAGATAGACGTCTTTCTGATGAGACAAAACCTTCGCCTCACTCGGGAAGGAGCAGCGCTAAAGGCCAAGGCAGTATTTACGCTCACAATTAATTTCCAGCCCTTTCAGAGGCCGTGAGCAGTTCACATTGCCACGGCAGCGATTTAACACAACATGCGCCTTGGGGACAGAGGTGCTGCTGGGGCACCCGGGAACACGGCGCTAAACCCAGACCTCGGCAAAGCTGGAGGAGGAGAGCTACGAAACCTGGCTCATCGGGGCCGGGAGGAAGTTCTGCAGGGTTTTTTATCGAGTTCTGGGGCTTGGGTTGGGTTTTTTTTCCTTCCTGTGCTGTTCTCCACAGCCATTGCTAATGGCAACTCCTTTGTCTTTAATCCCAGGGAGGTTGCTCCAGCACTTTCCCCCCCAAAACGCCCACACAGCCGACTGCTCTCCACCCCTCCTTCCATTAATTGATTTGTACGGATCCTCCTGACAAAGAAAATTGCCTGAGAAGCCCAAACCCTGAAGACAAGTCACAAATTTCAGAAGCCAAAGATTTTCACGAAATGGTAACAGCCAGTGGGAGCCGGGAAGCGTTATTGCTTCGCCTCCTTGTTTGAAAATTAAGGGTCTGAGGTTAAATCAAAGTTTCTCTCTCCCTCTAATAAGATGACAGCCCAGACCATTCGACTGACTGCTGAGACACCGACTCCTCGCTGGCTTTAGATTACTCAAGTGCTCAGAATTTAATCTCAAATGGCTGTTATTGGATTTTTCCTCGGACTAGCTGGCTGACGAGTGCAGCAGGAGAAACCAGCCCCTGCGCAGCCTCCCAGCTTCGGGAGTTGGAAAACCTGCTGCTACGTGATGCTCTTCCAGGAGCTTTTGCTCCGGCATCTTCTAGGAGGGAACAAGCACGGCTCAGGAGGAAAGAAAACACCGGTTAGAGTTTGTTCAAGACAGGGCTGCTTCTCGTTGTGCTGCTTCTTCCGCACAGAGGTATTAATTGTAAGCAACAAGCAAGGAACTGTGCAAGAAGTGATCCCTCCAGATGTGTTTAAGCTCACGGCGAGGCGAGGCAATTCTCCAATGTACACACGGATCTCGGAAGGGTAAATGTTTCCCAGCTTCTCCCGGCGTCTTCATGTCATTTACACAGCGCCGTCAATCACGGCTCTCCCAAGAAGGGGAGCAGTGTAAACTCATGTTTAATGCCAGATTTACACACATTTCTATCCCGCCAGTAAATGAGACCATTACATATGTTGTGTCAATTGATTTTTATAGTCTTGGCTTCGCGCAGGGGAAGTGCAAAGGGATGCAGGCACTCAAAACCGGACCCGGCTCCTGGTCTCTATGCATCACCCCATCGAGAGGCGCATCCTGACCTTTACCTGGTGGCATTACATTTCTCCTGGCCATGGACCTTCTCAACTTTACTGGCCCATCCCATCTCTGCTATGCAAATCTTGCTCCCTGACCTGTTCCTCCTCACGTGGTGGGATACATCTGTGTCCTGCCTTTCACAGACAGACCAAACCCCAGAATCTGACTTTTTTGGGTGTAAGCCCATGTTGGGATAAAACTCAGACTTTCACCAGCCCTTAGCACTGGGCTGGTTGCTGGGGGCAGATGCTCACTGTCCCCCCCCTCCCCAGCAATGCCACCACACAGCCAGGATGCAGCTGACAAGTTGATTTACCATCCTTTTAAGAAAGTCCTTCTCACCGCGTCTTGCCAAAATAAAGTAACCTTCCCTCGCTGAAATTATCCTTTGTAAATACCCCCCAAGGAGTTAGCAATTCCTTTCTCCGAGATGACTCATCCTCCTACACAACGGACCATGAAAAGAGCCATCACGCTGGCGTGTCAGCCTGCTGCAGCGACGCCGGCACTCCCCTCTCCCAACCAACCCCAGAGGGTGGTTCTGGGTTCTACCTGCTCCCCGCAGCATCACCCACCCTGCCCATGCCCATGCCCTGAGATACCACCCAGACCCCAAGGATGATCTGCAAGAAGCATTTTGCAACCACTCCTATGGCTCGGGGTGCTTTGCCTTCATCAAAATGCACAGCAGCACCTTGCAAAGGCTGGAGAAAAGGAAGATGATCCTTTCAGGGGTGGCTTTACATGTCGCCCCCAGGCCAGCAGAGCCTTCTGCCTTGTAATTAACCCTCCAGCCCAAATGCTGGCTGAGCTCCACCAGCAAGGCAGCAGGGGCAACGAGTCCTAAGAGCAAAACTCTGGATTTCGGCAGAGCCGATGCTCTGCATCACCCAGGCCACACCATAAAAAAAAAAACAGGCTGCGGATGCAGGAGGCAGCAGAGCCATTCAAACCAGCCACGGGCAGTTTAACAGAAACAGAGCTGCAATCCAACATTAATTTGCAGCATCCTGGGCTGAACACTTCAGATAAGCAGAGCAGGAGCCAGGGAGATGACAGAGAAAAGCTTGTGTCGGTGGCACATCCGTGCGTGCACGCAACACCCTGCCTGTGGTCTGCTGCTCGCTGCCGACGACCCGGATAACATAATAGCAGCACGCCGAGGTGTCTTCGCAGACAGACCCCCTTCTCCAAATCCCCAGTAAATTTTTTTTTACCTTCCCTGCAGGGTTTAAAGCCTCATCCTGCTCCATTTATTCTGAAAGGGAATTTAGTGCCTTGCCATAAATTATACAAGCATTGGACATAAGCATCATTTATGCACAAATCACTGTTCCCTAGAACAAAGCGAGTATCAGCCTCCTGACAAAACACTTTTTAGTAGGATTGGCAAACGAATAAAACCTCCCGATGAATACCGACGTGCTGATGAAAAAGTCCTACTGATTTTAATAGAAAATGATCATGTTCCTATAGGATTTTTTTTGAACCATCTCGTTGAATTTAATGGAGATTTTCTATTCTGGTCCACAATTATGCAAGAGTTAAAATACCTCCAGAGACAAGGAGATTATCTATCACATTCTATAGGATTGCAGAGTAATTTCCATAGAATCCTGTTATGTTTCTATAGAGCCTGACAAATTTAATCCCTATTGAACTTTACAGGGACTTTTCCATAAGGGACAAATAGACACTGACATCTGTTAGCTGCAAAATGAGTAATGCCCAGAAAATAGAGGCCTTACACACCACTGCTGTACTCAAAATGGTCGGAAGATGTCTTGAACAAGCAGCTTAATGGGGAAAATGCATTAAATTGGTGTCACGTGGCTGCATTAGTACAGTTGTGTCGCAACATTTCCTTTATACACAATGTCATTTATACAACCAACGCTTTACCAATTGCATTTGCTACCAACGTGCACTTGATCTCATCATCCCATGCTGAGACTTTCCTGGATCAGCACAGAAAGAGCAAGAGCAATGTAAACCGAGGGAAAAACTGCCAGTTTAAAGCACGGAGCTGGCGACGTGCCTGTGCACATTCCTCTGCCCTCGTGGTACTAATAAATGCATCGACTCCAAATCTCTTTCTCGTTGAACTCTACCGCGGAGCTGGAAGAAGGGCTGCACCTCTCTTTTCACGCCCAGTACTCAAGGAAAAAAAAAAAACAACAAAAAAAACAACATTCAGCTGAGCTATCTGGAGACTGAAGTCTTAAATTTAACTGTAAGGTAGCAACAGCACGGAACAAAACAAGCAGGGACAGCCTAAGGTTTCCTGCACCAACACGATAATTTGTCCTAGACTGGTTCCGGGAACAAATTAAAAGACACGACAGCCCCCAGGGGTCTCTGCCCACCTTTCCCTGTGCAAGCTGGCATCTGACACGATGCACGTTTGCAATACGGGTGTATCCGTATCCCCCCCTCATCCCTTACAGCCAGCAATCCCTCAAGAACCCAAGACCAACTTCAAGAGGTCCATCAGGAGGTCCTAATTTGGGATGCATCACCTCTGCAGAGTCGCTCTGGTTCTTGCCTGGTCATTCCGGCACACCCCAGATACCCTTACGGAGGTTGTCGGTGCTGTAAAGCTCACCCTGGATAAAACAGAGCTTGAGTGCCCCTAAGGCAGGCTGAAACCCTCGCTTTGTGCAAAGACGGACCTAAATAAACATCAATCACTGCAGGGATTGTGGTCAGCCCTTGTAATAACATCAATGGCAATACTAATAGAGTACTAATAGCCAAATTAACCTTCAAATTATACCGCTGCCCGGGAAAAACATCCTCAAGCAGTACAAGAAGCCTCTTAGAGAGAGAGGGCACCAGCAACACAGACCTAACGCTGCGGTCAGTGTGGTTCTGCGGTGGAGCTGGGGGGGACCAAGCCAAAACTGAGCCCCCAGAGCCACCTGTTGGCGGACACTGCAGCCATACCCATGGCAACGAGAAGAACAAGCACCTCCATATGGCTCCCCAACTGCATTTTCTTCCCAGAGAAAAGGACAACGTGGTAACAGCCCAGCAGTAAAAAAAATATGGCTTTAACATTTTATCATTTGCCAAATGCTAGCGGGGTGTGGACCAGTGGGTGCAGGGAAGGCTGGGGGTTGGTTTTGCTTTTTTCCTTCTTCTGAGCTATCTGCAAAGGAACGAAGCCCTTACTGATGACAGGAGAACTCTTTTTGCTAGTTCACGCCTGGAGACTCCTCCATGACATTTCTAGCGTGGCAAAAATCAAGATATACGTGTGCCTGGGTACATCTCACACCCAAGGCACTGCCCTTGCCTCTTCACACGAGCACTTTAATCAAACCCCGTCTTTCCAGAAACCAAACCCAGCTCCAGCACATACACCGTAATCAAGATGCCCCACGTCCCTTTTAAGATCACATCACAGAGTTTGCCACCATCCACAAGGAGAAAGCCTCACTGATGCTTCAGTCCTAAATGTTATAAGATTGAAAAGTGGGAGAAATGAGGGAGGCTTGTATTGCTAATACCTGAAAGGAAGCAACAGGATAAAGCCTTTGATCCAGGCAGGCAGCCGTGGCTTTTCACACACACACAGCTCACAGGGAGGAGTAAAAAGCCAACGATGGAGAAGGAAGAACATGCCAGACCTCGGCACGTAAAACACAGGCTCAAAGGCAACTCTCTGAGTAAGCATTTTGGAGTAAATCAACAGAGTGGGATCTTCAAAAGCCGGCTCCCATCAACCCCATGGGTACAACACTGTGGGGGGAGAAACCCTTCTGCAGACCCCATCAGGTCGCACAGCCCATAAACCCCAATCTGCACGCAAACACCACCTGCGTCCAACACAGGCAGCCAAGATGCTCTCAAGGCTGGATGACAGGCACGCCCATGGGCCAGGGAGAGGATTTGTCCAACTCTAGAAAGAGTTGGGAACCACATCCATCTGGTCAGGCTGGACCGAGCCCTCTTGGACACCCTACCACCAAGTCATCACATCTCTCCTTAAAGAAGAGGGTGGAGATAATCCACCTGGCAACAGCTTTCCATGCTCCTGTCTCTGAAAGGTGGGGAGTATCTCCTGTGATGCATGCCATCCAAGGTTAATAGGAGCGGATGGTTACACAAAAGGACATGCTTATTCCCCACTAAACCGCCAGAAAGCCAGGCTTAGCCTACTGACCTCCTTCCAGCCTACTGACCTCCTTCCAGCCAGGCATAAAATGAGGCAGTCACGCCTAAAATTTCATGGTATAAAATAAAGGTGATAAAAATAATCACTCCTATTATAATGGCATCCCCAAGTGCCAGGTGGATGGCAGGAAAGGCAGAAGCCATGGTAAGAGGGATGGGTGCCCTCCTGCAGCCAAGCTGTCGTCCAGCCTTCACACCACACAACCTGGTCACCGTGGTGACAACTGCGCTGTCAGTACAATTGGGCTCTGCTAATAATATTGTGATGTGAACGGCTCTAGGTAGCCTAAGAAAAAGCTTTCCAAAGTGATGGCATCCCCACAGAGCCCACGGACAGGGCTGAGAGCAGGCGTGCTGCTCCGGTGACTAGGGCAGCTGCTCTAATCCAACATCCAACTGGTCGCTCCACAATCTGCTGCTGGGGCAAAACATCACTGTAAGGGAAAGTTCAGCAGAAGCTTCAGCAAAATAAAGCTTTGCTTTGCCTTAAGTCTTCCCTCCCCCATGGCGTGCCATGGCTCTGGCCAGGACTGTGGTGGTACGGAGGCTCGGCATCACCGGGATGGTGATTTGCAGTCTGCTCAGACACAGCTGTACATCACTGGGGAGAATGAACCTACAGTTTTATAAACTATTTATTAGCCCTGTCCTGTAGCGCTACATCAATATGGCCATCGGTGAAGCAAGGCAGGAGCTATAAAAATACCATCTATCCAAAATAAGCTTCATAAAATCAAACAGAGGCCAGTACAGCCTAGGATGGGATTGTGGCTTGACATATAAAGGGCCTCTCAATCTTTGAGATAGACCATTAAAATCCTCGAGCCCTTTTGGTTCACAGAAGTCTAAAACAAAAGGGGAAAAATAATGACACCTTTTCTGGCGGAGCAGGAGAAGGCAGCATGGTAGCCATGTAGCATCATTTGTTTCCACTGAAGTCAGATTACTCCCTTCTCCCAACAAGACAACTACCAAGTCCAGGAAAAAAAAAGAAAAAGAAAAAGCGTAAAATAAAAAAAAAAATAAAATAAAAGCTTCTTTCCCTCTGCCTTTCCCACCCACACACTGCTTTTCCCCAGGTGAACAGTCTCTCCTCCCTCCGGCAGCAGCGATGTGTTCTGCTGGGCACGGGGAAGGCGGCGCAGGGGTGGCGGGGGGCACGGCACGGCTGAAGCACACTGATATCCCAGCCGGCTCTCCCCTCCAGCTCCCCGAGGCAGCGGGGGAAGGCAGAAGGCAGGTCAATACATTGTTGGAGATGATGATTAACATTTCCAGCCAGTGCTCCCTCAAACCGCCTCTAAAACACGTCTTAATAAACTGCATTGCAAATAGCCTTGTATTTCTACCTCGCTGCATCTGCCAGGGCGAGATAATACGCCGACCTGAGAAAAAAGTGACACGCTGGGAATGAGCCGTCGAGAGGTATATGACATGGCAAAACCTTGCTCAGCACGTTGCTCCCGGCCCCGAGAAGCCGGGATGAAGGCATCCCGCCCAGGATGTCTGGGGCTCTGTACCAAACAAGGGGTGCACTTCAAGCACAGACAGTATCAGCTCGCCTGGGGTTTGGGGCTAAAAGGGCTGGAGGGGGAAAACCGCTCGGAACTGCTATTGACTGTGAAAATCACTGTACAATAGAAATATCTGAAAGCTAGGCTATGATCGTTGTTTTTGCAGAGGCAGGCACCATGCTTTAAAAGGTCAGAGGGAGGTGAGAGTGAGTTAAAGCATCGTTTTCCTGGAAACACAGCTCTGAAGCTTTGCCAAACTCCACTCTGTGCCTCCCTGGGGGAACCTGCCCAGCCCAGCACAATCGCACCCACCCCGGCTTTGGCACGGACAGACCCCTCTGCATCTATACAACAGCAACGGGCTCCAGGACAGGTTGCAGAGTTGCTGAAAAATTTGGCTGGAACAAGCACAGCGCGTCTCAGCATCACCTTTCGGGGGGATTTTGGACCTCCGCTTTCCCGCACCGTGATGCTCAACCCCACGCAGAAGCCAGACATCATCACCAATCCAAAACACAACCCCACTCCTCAAAGCAGTGAACAGTCAGTGAAGCTCGCACACCTTCCCACCCTTCCCCTGCAGCATCAGCTCGCTTCAGCAACATCAGAAGAGAGAGAGAATAGCTTGGGTTGGACACCGGGGGAAAAAAAGAAAAAAAAAAAAAAAAAAAAAAAAAAAAAAAAAAAAAAAAAAAAAAAGAAAAACCAACCCAGGAACATAAATTGGACACAGAAGGGCAGATGCAGACTGAACAGGAAGCGCTGGCCCAAGGCGAAATGAAACAGCTGTTGCCATTGTTCTGCCTTTGCAAACCCCGCACAGCCCGGGATCCGCAAAGCAGCTGGGAGCAATTACCGCACATGAAAAGAAGGGCACAGGATTAGGCAAGTGACGAAAAAGAGAGGGGACCGCTAGATTTATTGCTGGCGGAGTGAGGCAGCCCCTTTCTGGAGCATCGTGCTGCCCCTGCCCTGGAGCCCCCGGGAAGGGCCAGGGTTGCCTGGGGATGCTTTTCCTAAGCGATGCTTTTGCAAAGGCGAAGGAGGTGATGGAGGGGAGCAGATCCAGGGATCTGCCCTTGGGATCTGCTCGGGGCCGCCCCACAGCTTCACTTCTTGGTGGTGGTGGCTTGGTCCCGTCCCCAGGAATCCCACCGAGAGCCAGGAGAGCCCGGCTAAGCCTCCGGACAAATTTCATCATCTCCTGTCTTTGTATAAGCAGGAAAAAAAAATAAGCAAACAGGACATGAGCTTTACATTCATTGTGAAATTTCTTCAGCTCTTCCGAAGAGTTGTAAAAATAAAAAAAAAAAATTAAAAAATCCCTCACAGTTTTCTTTTCGCAAGGAGTGATGAGTATAAGAAAGGTTAGTCAGAAGGTAAAGCATGTGTTTGCCATCTTAGCTCCTGATATGGAAACCATATGCTTAAATACACCACTGAACATACTCAATATAACACTCTTTTTTATTAAAGGTGGTTTTATAAAAGCTATCCACCTTCCATTCACTGGTGACTCCCAAAGAGGTCACATATTCCTCATTGCAACTATCAATACGTATTTGGGGTAAATCAAACTCCAAATAGACTGTTTCTGATTATTATTGCAAAGAGAGCAAGAGGCCATCTTATTTTCCTTCACTGATAAATTAAAAGAACTGTAATGGGTGATTTCTGCAACCTGTAAAAGGGCAAAACCACCTGTGACTCATTTAGTGTCGCTTTAAAGAAAATTTATTTGATTAATTTGGGCAGAGTATAGAAAGAATATGGATTTTTTTTTTTTTACTCTACTGCTCAAGAGAAAAAAGCAGCTGCAGAAGAAAACCCTGACCCAGAATAAACATTTTGGGAATGAAAAATGCCTAAAGTATTATTAGAAGTGCAGAGGCTGCTGCCTTGCTCTTCAGATAGCTGATTTTTGCCTTGACAGCTTGAAGACCTCAACATCAGATGGATCTAACAGGGACAACATCATGGAAGGAGGGATAGGCCAGAAGCAAAATGTGAAAAAAATGGAGAACTGAGGGTTAGGCTGCTCCATCACTCCTCTCTTTTGGAGTCAAAAGGAGCCAACCAGCCACCCCATGGGAGTGACGCTTGCAAAGATGCACACAAGATTGTTTTCTTCAGGTTACGCAGCCAGGAACAGCACCCTTTTGTCAAATGGGCTGTTAGTTAACACAGCACCTGAAAACACCAAAGTAGAAAAAGTGGGGAGAAAGAAGAGGGAGAAAGGATGGCAATTCCCCATCCTTCGAACCAGGGGTGATGGTAGCAACCACAACATTACCACCTCTGTCCGGCCTGACAAGCAGGAAGTGGAGAAAAGATCAAAAGCAAGTGGAAATCAAAAGGATTAAGATACTGAAATTCTTCTGTTTTGCCACAGGCTGTCACCCTAGCTCCACATATCGCTCAGCCAGACAGGAATACTCTGTGCACAGCAAAGAGAAATAGCTCTACCAGTCCAGAATTTTGCTCCTCCTGAAGTTTAATTGGCCTACAGGTTACCCACAACCTCAACTCCCCTGCTTGCAATTCAGAGAATAATATTAAATAGTAACGATAATAAATACTAATAGATTAATCTTTATAAGTGATGCCAAATTCTACAGGGCCTGGGCTTGGCAAGAGTGGTCTGCCTCAGATGTGGAGTATCTAATGACATCTTTACTGTTGCAGGGTTTGCACACAGCAGACAGAGATGTTGTTTGCACTTTGACACAGGCTAAGTTACTTACAACCATGGATATAACCAGAGACTCACTTTGGGCCAGCCTGGGCCCTGGCCAAACCGTGTTTAAATCAAAGGATGAATTTGCCTTTAACGTCTCTGGACTGCTTTTCGCTCACCCAGGGAAGAGACGGGAGGCAGGCAGTGTTCCAGCCGCCCAGATGAAGGGTAAAGCACCAGGGCTGATCTACTGAAATCGTGAAGGATCTTTTAATCTACTTCAGTGAGCCGTACAGCAGGACCTTGGCAAGCCTGGTGGTCTGCTTGGGTATTTGTACTTGATGACCCCATACCATTCCTTGTTCCTCTCCTCTGGGCTATCCTAAAGTCACACATTTTGTTTTATAGAGGTTGGAGTCTGAGATCTCTGCTCCGTTCTCACATCCATAACAAAGAGGGTGAAAGTGCTTAACCCCTCTGCAATCAACAGACATTGTATACCTCTACCACTCCAAGGATCTGAGCCTGATAGAGTTAGATACCTCTGACGATGTGGATCTTCCTTACAAGTTGTGACTTTTCCGATTGCATTTGCTCACCACTAACACCAGCCCTGGGACAATCCCATGGGAAGAGATGTCCATCACCCATATCTAGCATGTGCTGCCTCTTCCTCTGAGAACTCTTCGTGGGTTAGTCAGACTAGATCCCTAAAGATCCTCAAGTGGCTGACTCCTCTTTGAAGATCCTGGACACCCTCTCCAGATGGAAAGAGGATAAGGAAAGTGCCAGTTTTGTAATTTGCTGTGGAAAACATAAGTGGACCTTCGAGCTGTAAATGAGAAGAGAGGAAAACATGAATTTTCCCAGGGCACTTGTGGGAACAAAGCAGTAAAGATTTCTAGAACCAAATAATGCAGTGTTTGCTCTTCTAAGAAAGAGCAGAAAACTGAGAAATAGTCAGCAGGTTGTTTTACTGTTGAAAGTCTATTTTGTTAAAATACTGCTCATCATATATGTTTTCTGCTCAATAGGATCTTAATTTGTGCCTAGTTTACTAACTAGAGCCATCCTAATTTATCCAAATACCCTTATTTGACTTGATGGTCAGATCTTCACAAATCTCTGGCCTTGCTGTAATTTATGCAAAAAAAGATTTGATGGTCTCATCATGCCTTTCAGTTCCTTTTCCCACAGAGGAAAGTGTCAGGCCTGAAGCCGCTCAAACGATTCTGATATGTTTCTCATACACTCGCCATTCAGGTTTGTTTTGTTTTTCTCTCTGGCTCTTTACTCTGTTCTAATCTGGTTTTGTCAAGCAGAAGTTGGGGAACAGAGAGCTGGGATTATTACTGGACGTGTTTCTCTAAACCTGATATTAAAAAAGGGGGTCCATTGTTGCAGCAGAAAACAATACTTTTTATAGTGCTCAGCTAATTGGGCTTTTACAAAGTAGCACTGGAACTACAGAAAAAAAAAAAGAGGAATTAAATTTGACTTTATGGTAAATTACTTGCATTTGGGAACTGCGTATTGTTAAGTATGCACATGGGGGTGTATGCACATGACATGTGTTTCCTTGTGCTGTTGCATCACACCACGCACAGGAATCCTCCTGTCTGATTTTTGCCCATGGTGCAGCTACCTCTCCAGTGGAAGTTTATTGAATTTGCAGGTGATGTAGTGGCTTAGGGAATTCAGTCTTATTTTTTCCTTCCTCATCACCTCTCTCTCCCTTCTTCTATTTTCTTTCATTATTTTGTTTTCTGCTATGTGATCCTTCAGTCAAATATCCCACATGCACACTCATCACTTGGACAGCTTTGAGCACAATACATGGGCATGTCTGGGCACTGCATTAATATATCTTGTTGTTGTCTCTCTGTAGATTATCCTCTGCTACTGTAATTCGTGATTCCAGCCCTTTGTGTACATGCTTCCATTCTGAAAATTTAATATCACTGCTAATTAAACAGTGTTTTGAAAAGTCGGCTGATAGCTCCTCGCAGCATCTAGGAATTAACCTCACCTGGGAGCAAGCTGCTGGTGGAGGCTCAAGTGGAGCTTAGATAAAGGCGGGGAAGGGAAAAGACATCAAAGAACTAGTCAGCACCAAAACCTCATCCTCCACAAATTCTAGGTGTGGAAATGTTTTTCAGCCATAGGGATCCTCCCTCCGCTGGATTTCCAAATAACTGTAATCATCAGAATTCCCTCTTTCACCTCCCCCTGGCCTGATTATCTCATCTCTCTCATTTGAACTTGCTTGTTACGAGCCATACATTCATGTCCTCCACGCTTTATTACCTTGATCCCAAAAAAGGCTTAATTTGGTTCAGATGGTGCTGATTTAGCAAGGCAGGGGTTAGGGACAGCGTTGTCCTGGTGGTCTGCCTTCACCCGTGATCAAGGTTTTGTTCCTAATCTAAAAGGTCCCCTTGGGATTTGTTTCATGTGTCTTTTCCTGGAGCTCTTTCAGAGGCCACGGGTCAGTACTGGTGTGTGCGGAGTTGTTTGGTAGCTGACCAGTGCTTGAAATTTGTGTCAGTTTGGGGAATCTAATGTTCAGCAGCCTCCAATTATTTTTGTCCCCATAATTAAATACACGTCTTAGCAGAAGGCATGGAATAAACAAAGAAATCACAGCCCATATTAGGCTCTCTCTCATGTCAAAATCCAGATCCCAAAATCACTAATCATTCTGGCTATAGCTTTTAGGATGTTGACAGAGCGTATATTTTGTGATAAAGAGTGCAGTATGGATATACAGCTGAGATAAGGAGATGATTTAATTCTGAAACAGATAAGAAGGGTAAATTTCAAGGTCTACACAGGAAATTCATCCAGCTCTGAGGGTGGAACAGTATCACTCCTGAGTATTATTAATGCACCTCGATTCTTTGTTCTCTCTCCCTTTTTTTTTTGTCCACAAGTCTTAATAATATGTTTGGAAAGTTATTAATCGTACAAATCAAGACTTAGGGTTAAAGGCAACCCTGTATAAATATCTTATTGTTTATAAAAAGATTATCATTAAACATCTTGTGGAACAATTCTGAACCAGTGCAGAATCTGAAAAAAAGTGCAGGAAAAAATGGCTAATGTGTCGAATTTTTAATTAAATGTAAATATAATTTGTAAGGCTTATGGGTTTTAAACAGAGAAAATTTACTCTGCATAATTTCCTTTCTGGTTAACCTTATAGACAGAAGTATAAGTAGGGTTATTCAGAAGAATTTTGTAGCTATTAAACCAGTTGCCATCTCTGGATCCATTGATGCAGATGACTTCAGCGCATCCGAAGTTTCACCTGAAGTTCCTAATTTACAATGAGTAGGGATTTTAAGCACTAAACTGAACTTTGTTAAACAGCCTAGTTTACAGCTTGTTTAGGATGTCAGCAGATTTTTCATCTTTATTACTGCAGACAGATAGCAAGGCTCTTATCTGTACAAACCTCATCAGAATGGCTCAAACACGCAAAAGTGAATTCTTGGTTATTTTAAAGTGACAAGTAAATATAAACCAGTTACAAATACAAAGGCAGGATAAATATGCCTGACAATACAGCAATGCTTAAATTACTGCCAGCTTAGTATTAAAAGTTCTGTCGTGGTTTCTGGTTCAAAGAGTCCCATAAAAATCAGAGTTAATTTAAAACTTAGCCATCCACGGGAATATTTCTCATTCACACAATACAGGCTCTCTTGTACAGGACTGTTCATATGTTTCAGCTATGGAGCAGTTTTCAATATCAGTTCAAGAAAGTACCTATATTCAGTCCAGAAAAGTAATTAAGCACATGCCTAGCTATGTGCTTTGGTTAGGCATGTGCCCATAACTTGTCATAATTTCACCTGTCACAGCTTTTTGAGACAGTTGCTTCATTATTTCCATTCTTTTTTTTTAAAAAGGCAACAAATTCCTAACAAGATTGTGATACCAGATTATAGTAGATCAAATGTTACCCAGTAAAAAACTACTGATTTTTGTACCAGGTCATGGAGAGTCCACCAAACATCACTGCCCAGAGAGGCTTTAAAGTCCTGATCCATCTATGGAAATCTTTCCCTGATTTCATCAGGAGAGTCACTGGTCTCTAACAGGCAAGAGGGAGGAAGGAAGGAAGGAAGGAAGGAAGGTATGCTACCAGCAGGCTGATGGTCCCCAACACTGTGGGCACTGCAGGAGATCAAATGCAAGGGGTTACAAGGCTGATCTCCAGGGTTGCCAGCTGGCTGTCCACTAAGCATGGGGACCACCAGCACCCAAGGGACGACACCCACCAGCATGGGCAAGTCTGATCAAACTGATTTTTCAGTCAGCGCTGTCAGAAATGAAATATGCTTTCACCAGCTGGAGAGAGCAAAATAGCCATTCCCAACCCATGTTCTGTCATACAATGGCTGTTAAAAATGGGGCCTTTGGAGATCTCCAGTCTAAGCTCACACTCAAAGTCACTTCATCATAGACTAGGTTGCTCAGAGCCTTGTTCATCTGAGGCTTGACAATGTGCAAGGATGGGGATCTCACAGCCTTTCTGAGGGAGGACCTGCTCCACTGCCAAATTAGTCCAGCACCTTTGTGCTGTGGCTACCACCATTCTCTAAGAGCAGCAAGACAGATCCTGGCCCAGCTTTTGGGCTGTTTGGTCCCAGTTTTCAGTTACCTGTTATTCTACAGCTGCCTGCTCTTGCCATCTACTCCTCCAGCTTTTCCCAAAACTCTGCTGCTGCTGCAGCTTACACGTAGCTCCTAGCTCACACTCCAGAGCCACGCAGAAGCCAAATAGTTCCTGAATAAGAACTGCTGGCCTTTCCCTTTCCCACTCCAGAGACCTTTCCTGGTGTGCCGTCATACGGTGAACACATGCTGTGTCTGCGCTGCCAGGAAGCTGTGATCCAGAGCACTGCTCCCAGCTTGATCCCGGCGGTGGGGAAGTGGCTGGAGTATGTCTCAGGTCCCCGCAGCCCACCTGCCGGGTTTCCTTCCCACCCGCAGTGGGGTGGGAAGGGGCAGAAAGTGTAGGCTTGTGTCTGGCCCCAGCATGGAGCAGGGGGCAGCTGAGGTGCGTGCCCAGAGCAAAGAGCAGGGAAGTTTTCCTACATTGCACATTTTTACTGTAGCCTCTGTGCCCAGAAACAGGACAGGGCTGGCACCAGACTAGTTGGACAAGGAGGACTGGCAGAGATGAAAGCTTGTGGTCTTCTCTCTTCTCAGCAAATATCTTGTGCTGCTCCTTCTCTTAACCTAACGAGCTGGTTTTGGATGCCTTTGCCTGAAACCAGTGTCTTTCACAACAGGATGTTTCCTCCTCAAAACGTGCCCAGTTGTGAGGTGGGTCCTCCAGGCTCAGTGCACTCTTGCCCAACAGGAACTCAACTCATGGGGGGAAACCAGGGCTCCCCAGCTTGGTTGAGCTCTGCCAGGGCTGTGCTCTGACCCTCCCCATGGCAAGAGGGACTCCAGCATGGGTGTTCTTTCTCTGGGCCTTCTTCCACCAGGGGAAGAAAGGAAAATCTCTGTGCCAGATTGCAGCAAAGTCTTGGAAAAGTCCTTT
This sequence comes from Pterocles orientalis, assembly GCA_011057875.1. NCBI lineage: Eukaryota > Metazoa > Chordata > Aves > Pterocliformes > Pteroclidae > Pterocles > Pterocles orientalis. Next base: position 37,373 of record WKFP01013965.1, on the reverse strand, counting down.
CCCATATCCTCCCCCCGAAGGAGGCGAGCAGGACCCTGCTGTGGGGAGTCACCAATAACCTCTGTCAGGCTTGTGGAGCTCTGCCACAGCAGAAAACACCTTTTCTCTGCAAGGAGCAGGGAGCCAGGACACAGAAAGGCACGTTCCCAGATGCTTGTCTGGAAGGAGCAGCAGGGCTGTGAGGAGGAGGAAGAGGAGGGTGTGAGAGAGACCAAGGCTAGCCTGTGATCTGGGTGTGAAAGAATCCACAGTTGAGCAGAATCAATAAAACAGTGCCGAGGCTTGCGACGAAGGGAGCAGAGAATAGGATGGTGGAGAGTAAAAGAGAAGGAGCCCCCCTACAGCTCCTGAGAAGAGAAGGGTAGGTAAAAAGGGAACTCCGATACCACCAGGCCCACGGGAGACTCAATGGGTTGTCTCATTATTATGGTGAACAGAGAGAGCTCATGAGCTGGGAAAGATAGGAAGCTTTTATTTATTATTTTTTTTAAAGAGTGCAGCCTCTAGGAGGGTTTTTGCAGCTCAAATGCTTTTATTTTGTGCCAATTACTTATACAGGGTCTGCATTATTCCCGTAATCAGTCTAAATGAAAGTCAAACATGAAAGATTCCTAACAATGAGCTAATTGGAATGCCATTACCATTCAGATTTAATAAGGTATTTGTAATAATAAACTTGCCTCAGTCTATAGAGTTGTCTTATTCCTGCTCAAATCTTGCAAGAGTGTAAGAGTTGACATTTGTCATTCGTTCTGCAGGACATTGGATATAACATTCAAAATGCTTTAGTCTTGCAGCACTTAGTAAATATCAGGGACGGAAACAAAATCTATAGCCTGTTATTGTTCTGGCTGTGTCAAGCTCAGAGTTAACAGGAATTGTGTTAAAACTCAACAGCAGATTAGATCCCACATATCTTTCTTTATTTGCAGTCCAAACATCTTGTGGTTTAGAATGAGTCACTCAATGTCCTCTTTTGTAGCTGCATTCATTATTTGCATTGAGATCGTGCTGAGGAACTTCAGTCTGGTTCCAGCGCTGCCAGGTACTACACAAGCAGAGAGGGGTTTTGCCTTGCATAGCTTAAGATCTGAGCAATTAAGTCAACTCAAGCTCTATCTGGAAGCCAAGATGTCCCATCTACAGAGGTAAAAGCTAATTAGAGTTCCGTGCATACTTACTTTTGAGAACAGTTCACAAATTTTTTTTTTTCACATAAAGCATATGTAGGCTCAAAGACCTGGTCTCACTGTGCAGCCAGGGAAGTTTTGTTCAACTGTAGTTCATACCAGAAAAACAAGACATAATCTTGGTGGGTATTTCTTCTATTATGAAGGAAAAGATCTTGGTTTGAGCACTTTGTGCAATCTGTGGGAATTCCCCTAGGAAGAGACTGAAAAGACAGAGGTCCAGCAGGTGTGTGTGTACATGTCGGAAGCTGAAAGATAAAGCCAAATCAGCCAAAAAGCCAACAAAACCACAAGGCAGCACAGTTGATACAGAAAACAGTGGGCTGGGGACATTCTTTAAAATCAATATGTTGCTTCCCCCATCCCTCTTCTCACCCCGGAAAGATTCTACAGTCATTTTTCCTGCTAAAGACATCCAACAAGCAACCAAAGGGGCAGCAGAATGCTTAATTCCAGTTTTAACAGAAAAAAACCAAAACAAAACATAACACCAAATTTCCTAGTGGCATATCTTGGCGTGAAGAAGCATTACCTATCCGATAAACTGTGCTGCCATTAGCCTCAGATGAATTATGTTCTGCTGACACTCTGTGGTCCCAACAGCTAGTCCTGAATGATCTGACTCAACAGAAAACTTTGCACAATAGCTCAAATAAACGTCAAATTGTTGGAAACTGGCAAAGATCATGGAAATTTGGAATGTTCCTTTTTGAGGGCAGTCTTTTAATACAATGTGACACTGGGGATTCAGCTGAACATTCATAACGTCCAGGAAATTCTAGGCACAGTTGGTAAAATGACCAATGCTCTTATAAACCTACCTTTTTTTTTTCTCTCAAAACTGTAGGTACTTTATGCCAAAAGGTTTTTGGGAAAGACGGGACAACACTCAACAGCCTTAAGTTAACCATATGCCTGAGCATTGTGTTGGATTGCTGGGGAAGGGCGAGGAAGCATGAAAATCAATAGTTTCCCTGCATGTTTTCATAGAAGACAGTTTGTCTAAGAGTTAAAATGTGAGCCTGAAATTCAGACATTCTTGTTCTTGATAGTCTGGTTAAACTACCTTGTCTTTTTCTGATTCACTTTGCACATTAGAAAAAAAAACGATGCTTGTTACTCAGATCACAGCGATGTTGTGAATCTTAATTTTTTGAGAGGTGTTTTGGGATCCTCATATGAAAAGTGCTATAAATATATACATTCTTAGTAGTTTTTAATTTACTTCCTTTACAATTCCTTTGAGCCAACACATGTTGCCAAAAATGCAATATTCTCTAAGATGTCTTTTATTCCTCTATCTGTCTGGAGTCCAGGACATATCCCAGCCTTATAAAGCATCCGATATTGATGTATCCGCATGCAGTGTATATATATAGCTAATACGATCAGACGCTTTTTTTTCCCCCTGCAGGAACCCAGCCTTGCTCAATGTACAAGATGGACGTGCTTAGCAAATGAGGCAGCTGTTCAATTTTTATTTTTATGCTCATTGTTTGCTGAGCGGCCACATGTCTCGTAGAGTGCATACCATCCAACCTTTGTAGTGAATCAGACAAGGCTCCACCATAACTCACTCCCTTGGAGTATCCAACTCCTCCTTGCTCCCTGTTCAACATACAGATGTGATCACGTAATCAGGGACTGGATCATAAGAAAGCTTTAACTTTGTCATTTCCAAACTTCCAGCCTCGGATTTTCTTTCTATGGAAGTTTTTTTATTGACAATACTTAAGGATGTAAACCTTTTAATAACAAAATAATCCCCCAAAGAATCACAACACATCGTACAATTAAACAGCACCACTGTCCTGCAGAAACAAGGACGTCTGCACCTGAGTGCCAGCCAGTCCCTTTTCTTGCGTTACTGAAAGAACCAACATACCTCCAGGGCTGCTCCTGTTTTTCTCTTCTGCATTGTGTCATGGAATGCATGCCAAATATACTTTCATTAAATTTCCTAATGAAGTTTGCAGCAGATCTGCCTGTGCAATAAGAGATCGACTTTTCAGTGTTTGATCACAACAAGATTATCACCTGTACTTCCCCCTGCCTGGGGGAGTTGGGGGGAGATGGATAAAGCATCAGCATTTTTTATATTCCCCAGTTTTTGAAGTAATGGATTTTCAACCATTTTACAAAAGGACTTTGTTCTTTATTTCTGTCATTTGAGATAGTATAGACACCTTTTAAGTTTGTTAAGTTAGACTGGCTCTCAACTCAGTAGTTTAATTTAGCCTCTAAATAGAATAATCCCAACAGCTTTTACTGGTTAACAAAGCAACCTGGGACTACACTAGAAGAACAGAGACATTTCAGTTTAGGAGCAGACTGGAGAAGAACAGAGAAACTCCAGAACTGGATGCGGATCTCCCTATGTTTTGCATCTTCAATGCCAAACATGTACAAGGAGGTGGCAAGAAAGCAGCAATTTAAGTGTAGGCAGAACAAAAGGCCAAAGGCTTAATGTTGCAAAGTCTTACACACACTTATCTTTACACTCATGTTTAGGCCCAGTAATTAGCGCCTGGGCTCCAGGAGTCTTCTGAGCATGCATTAGACTATTGCATTAACATGCACTGTGTAAAACTGCTGCAGAGAGCAAACTCCAGGAGTGAACGAAGTGTGCTGCAGAGAGTCACAGGCTAAGCAATTACTGCAGGCAGTGCCTAGGCAGACAAGATAGACTGTCATCCCCTGCTTGTCAGAATTTATAGTATAATATGATATAATGAACAATTATACAAGCATGGGTGGCATTTTTAAATCTGAGTCCCACGTTTAAACCATGTAGATGATGGCTGGGGCAATGCTGGAGAAGAGTGGAGAAAAGAGAGTAAGTCCCTCAGGATTCAAGGCAGGAAAACACCTGGAAAAGTATGTCTAATGAGCTCACTGGACAAGAATAGCCTGATGGGTTGGAAAACTCTGGAGCTAGGCAGTGCTTGTCGCAGTACCCCATCTTACCCAAGCACGAGGTTATCACAAAGTGGAGGACCAGGAGATGCATAGAAGCAGACAATATTTTGGATGAGGTTTTGAGCAGCCTGGTCTAGTGGAAGGTGTCCCTGCCCATGTCAGGGGAGCTGGAACTAAATGATCTTTAAGATCCCTTCCAATCCAAACCATTCTATGACTCTATTATTTTTGCAGACATTGCAGCTGCAGGTCCCTTCTTTAAGCTGTAACTGTCACTTTGTGTTTCCCCTGTCATTGTCCCATTGCCATTCCCCAGGATATTGTCTGCCTTTTTACACCCCATTCCTGGCAGGACTGCACATCTCCACTCACACCCCACGGGGTGCCCCACCACAGTGTGCATATTGCATTAAGCAAACACAGGGCTCAGATCTGGAGGATCTGGGTCCTTGACCACAGTCCCCATGTCATTAGCGTGCCCCTAATCATCTGTCCTTACCATATAAAGCACAATGGGGCCCACTATTCTGACTGGGTCCTCTAGGATATCTTCTCATATAAATAGTAATTACTAGAATTATTAATCATTACTGTGATTATATGATTATAATTAATAATCATAATAATGAATCATAATTACTCTACTAAATGACAAGCCCTGCTTCCTCTAGCAAGCTTCAGAAGCGGAAAGAATGAGCTGTTGTATATATTTAGTGAATCTCAAACACTTTTGTACTTAGAAGTCCAAGCGTCTCTGTTTGTTTAAGGACTTCCATATTGTATTTCATTTAGAAATCTGCAGCTGACTTGAATTGTGACCAGTGGAGTGCTGCTACCATATGCAAAGTCCTTTGCTCAAAATCCAGCAGAATCATGAACAAACAGAGATTGGCAGGGGGAAGGAATGTGCATATGGATATTACTTGAGGAATGGTGAGCCAGATATGCCTAATATTGCATTTTTCCATCGTAGATTTACAACTGAAAGTAATTGAGTTCATTGAAGAGCATTTTCAGAAAGCCCAAATAAAACAGCAAATGTAGAGGCTGCAGATACTTGAAACAGAGATGGTTCATCATGCCCCTCCACTTGTCTCTTGGAGTCTTTGGGCATGACTGCTCTGGTGCTGTTATCTCAGGACAAGGGAGGGGAGTGTTTAAAAAACATGAATCCAGTTTTTAAATTGCACTTAAAATGCAGGGATAGTCTCCCGTGATTATGTGCATGCCCCAAGCCCAGGTGGCTAAGACATCCTAAATGTGAGGCTCAGTATTTTGTGTGAAATATCTGAAATCTGGTCAGCAGCACATGGCTGCTTGTGTGACTCGTGGCAGAGGGTGTGGAACAAGTGCCCTTGGGGAAGCTGCTGGAGTCACTGTGTATTTTGCATAGTTACCTTTGGTTACTGGGCTGGTGTGAGTCACCAAACTCCTTCCCAGGCATAAAGAAACTGATCTTGCAGAATGTAACATCCACCCAGGAGATGTCATTGTTTAGGATTAACACTTCAGTCTGGCATGCTCAGAAGGGGAACAAGGGTACACACAGGCATGATGACAAAGTAAAGGAATCCTGTCAGGTTTTTAAGACAAAATGTTTGCTAAGGTTTAGTTGATATGATTAGGTTCAGTGCTAGTGACTTTAAAATCTTAATATCTGTTGGTATAGCTGGGCACATGTATTTGAGGTGGTAGATGGTGTATTTCTGAGTTATTGTAGCAATTACTGTCATAAGAAGGGTGCAGTTAGCAAGCGCTGCAGTTAGCATTTCTATGTTACTGGGTAGAATGCTAGTATAGAAAAACTTTTGCATTGCCTCCTAAGTTGTTGACCTTTCCATATTTTTAATATATTTTGGAAGGAAAGGAGTAGGAAAAGGGCCTACCTCTGTTTCTGTGTCAGGCATGAGCCTGCACACAGCTCTCCAAATTTAGTTACTATTAACAGAAAGTGAAAACATCCGTACAGCAGCTCCTCTGTAAGCAAAGAAAGAAAATAAAGCTGATAGTTAAGAATATTAAAGAGTGATCATTTGGGCCACTCATAATTAACAAAGTCTCCTTTAGGTGTGCACTGGTTTAAGATCAACATGTGGGTTTAGAATTAGGTAAGCACAAAGGTGAAGGATTGATTTTTTTTGTAATATCTTTGCTATGTAAATATTGACAGGTTAGACCTTCCAGAGAGAGTATGTGCCAGACATCACCGTGATGCTGAGCAGACTGATGCTGACTGTAGTCTCCTTCCAGTGATAACGGGTCTGGTGACAGGGGGACACTTGAGGGGCAGAGAACAAGTGCATCCTCAGCCACTTTGTGCAGGGGTACCACCTGTTAGCCCATGTGAGGCAGGGCCATTCCTGCTGTTGTTTATGCTTCTTTTCAGAGATAAAAACCTGTGAGCTTAGAAAAATAAATTAAAAAGATAAGTAACTAATATGGCTTAATTACAACAACTGCTCTCAGGCCTGAACTTGGAGCAGAATTTAGCCATTACTTACCATATTCCTATTTGCAATGGGTGGTAGGCACTAGGTACTGTATTTGAGGAATAACAAGATGAAGGCATAAATCCTGATTTAGTGTCTAATTCCATCAACTGCTGGCTAGCATCAGGCACCAAAATAACTTCCTGGGTCTGGGCTCAGGACTCTCCACTGGGAAAGCAGTGTTCCTTCAGGGAGGGGTCCTGAGAAAGCCCAAATGAACAGCCGAAGGCAGGACTGACACCCAGTGTCTTCAGGCAGGATGGGGTTTTTTTGTACCACGTGCTCTGAGGTGGTGGGAGCGCAGAGGAGATGGGGCCTAGGGCAGTCAGAGCTTCTTCAAGCAAATATGTGGACATACAGATGATTTAATTGCCAGACTGTTTAGGAGAACTTCTAATCTGTCTTCAACCATTCATACTGACGTCTCTGATGTGTGATACCATCTAGATTGAAAAGCGAATCCAGTTAAAGCCTAAATACTCCAATTACTTTTTTAGATGCCTGGGAGCAGCTAAGAGTTCAAGCACATGATGCTCTTAAAACCCCACGAAATTAGAGACCATGGGGCAGGGGGAGCAAAAGAATGTTAAAGTACATTATGTTTTGAAGGATGTGGTTTTCAAACTGACATGAATGATTTTTTAACTAGAAGTGTAACCTAATATGGGTCAAGGTTTCCAAACTGAGGTGTGCATTGTGCCAGATACATGCAAGCAAAAAAAAAAAAAAAAAAAAAAAAAAAAGAAAAAAGACTGTAAAAGCACCTTTAGTTCGGAACTGCTCTAGGGCTGAATGCAGTTATGGGATGGGAACATCCAACACAACATAACGGAGCCGTAGCCCGATGGAATCACACGTACAGTTTAAGCGAAAGCTCCCAAATATATGTTCGACATACATTATGAATGTAGAAAAAGCCAACCCGGGCCTCGGTGGCCTGAAGCATCCACGGAAACCGCTGATTTTGCTTTAGGAGCTCTGTTGTATTACACTCTGTATGACTTCCACAGCGCGCACATCCCTGCGAGCTAGGATGTTTGGGAACACACATCAGCTAGGGAAGGAATTCGGCGAGATTACACTTGTCAAAGCGGGATACTGGTATTTCTAGTCCAAGATGACATTGCAAGCAATTATGTACTTCGAGTCCTCGAAAAAATGCACGATTTAAAATGAAATACGTATTAATTAGTATCCTAAATGACACTTCAGTGTGCTAATATTGAAGCGCTATACTTCAGAAGTTTGGAGAATTATTTCAGAGTTGTTCCATCTCTTTCACTGCAAACTCCTTTTGCCTCATCAGAGTTACCAGGAGACAAAATGTGTCGGGTGGATGGAGAGGCTGGGAAAGGGGGTGCGTAGTGGATCCCCCCGCAAAATCCTCTACTCTTTGCAAGCTCGAATTTCCCCAAACGACAGGCGACAGTGAACACACACACACACACACAAAACCCCCGATCGAACCACTGAGCACAGAGAGAAGAGGGAGCTGGCTCCCAGCAGAGAGAACTTTCCCCCAGTCTCGACCTTAGCGACTGGGTCCGCAGCTTCCAGTTGAGGGACACCGGCCGCCCGCCGTGTTTGCGGTGTCCCGGGAACTCCCCCCGCAGGGCCGGGCAGGGGCTCCCAGCTGCGGGAGGCCAGCACGGGAATTCAGCGCATGGCACCGTTTGCTTCGTAAAAAGTCCTCGGTTCTACAGAAAATAGCGACGGTCCGGCAAAACGCCTCGTGAAATGAAAAGTCAAACGCGTCTTGTCAGGACCGCAGGATTGGGCCCTTCAGGAGAACGTAAAAAGGAATAATTTTTAAAAATGAGTGTCTGAATGAGAAATCAAAACTCCTCCAGTGGTAACAAAAAGTGCCAAGGAGAACTAGAGATAAATAATAATGTGTTTTTCTATTTTTCTTTAGAAACAAACCTTTTTAAGAATTATTTTAGGTTGGCTGGGTTTTGTTGTTTTTGTTTGTTTGTTTGTTTGTTTTCCCGTACCGACCGAGGTGCGCTCAGAGTCCAAAGGAAAATTGAGGAAAGTCTGCAACTACAGCCCGTCCTTGGGCACGATCTCTCCAGTCGGAACCCCTCTGCCACCTCGGTGGAGGACCGCCAGGGACAGAACGGCCCGACCTGGCTGCAGAGGAGCGGCATTGATAGGGGACAATGATGGGGTGTCGGGGTGGGAGGGAGAGCGAGGAGGGCAAAGCCGGGGAGATGAGACAGCTCCGCGCCGCACCACGCAGGGCAGCGGATGCCGCGCACCCCTGCGCATCCCCCGGAGTCCACTCGTGTTTCCCCTGCCCCACTCGGGGCAGTTAGCATCCCGCCCGGGTGGAGAGAGGGGGTTTATGCAGGGGACGGTGCATTTCTGGTTTGATATGCATCGGCTTCCACGAAGAAAAATAAGCACCAGGTGCACGAGCGTCCCCCGCACATTCCCAAGCAAACGCAACCTCGGCCCCGTCGAGGGAGGCTCGGGAACCTTTTCACTCAGATCCGAGACGACGAGCGGTTTCCGTGGGATGTCCAGAGCTCGGACACCTGCAGTCCCTGGCTCTGTTTTTTATAATTTTTTTTTTAAGGTCTGGCGAGTTTTCATTCACGGGAAGCCTTCGTGGCTTTTACAGAGGAGATATGGTCTGAAACCCGCAGTTTCAGGGGCTCCCCGGGTACCCGGTGCCAGGCAAACCCCTTTTATCTGCCAGTTCAGCACCCTGTAAGCGGGCAGGAACTCCCCGGCGTGCGGTACCGCCGGCATTCCGCGCGTTTCCGAGCCCACGGGAGCCCTCACCCCACGGGACAGTCCCTTTCGGGATGGAGCCAGCAGCTCCAGCAGGCGGGCGGGGAAGGCAGGGACGTTTAAAAACGCCTCTCGCCCATGTCACGCCACGCACGACTGCGAGAAGTTGCCATACATGGCGTGTAGCAGGCCACGGTTTTGTACGAGGTGTGAAAATACATGCAGGGGCTGGATCCGTCTTTCGGGAGCCGTTACGGCGGTTTCCCCGCGGTTACCTGTTGGTTATCAGACGTGTAACTGCGCTGTGTTGGGTGTTTAAAACACTGGGCTTAAAATAAGCGCTGTGCCAACGGGTATCGCACTGAGGAGGATTTAAAACGCGTGTGCATGGATTTCTGCGCCTACACGCGTGTGTGTGCGTGTGCGTACACACTGCGTGCCCACACACTGCGTGCCCGTCCAAAAATATCCCGAAAGCCCTTACGGGCTTAATATATATATGAAGGGGCCCTAAGGCTCCTTGTGGCTTTTTCCCGAGGTCCCCGAGCGCTGTCGTCCCGCGGGCCGCCTCCTGCATGCCCTGGAGGGGCCACCGGGCCCTGCCCAAAGCAGGGTCCGCCGGCGGCGCCTCGGGCTGCCCGACGGCCGGCAGGGGGCGCTGCCGCCCCGCATATGCGCACCGAGGCCCGCGCCCGCGGCTGCCGCCGCAGCGCGAGGGGACGGGCGGGGACCGGGAGGTGGACGGGCAGGGGACGGGAAGCGACCGGGCAGGGATCGGGCAGGAGCCGGGAAAGGACCGTGCAGAGACCAGGAAGGGACTGGGCAGGAGATGTGTGCGGAGATGCCCGTCAGGGACGCGAGGTCCGTCCCGTTGAGGTGCACCGTCGTTACCGCGCTGCTCACTGCGCCCGCTCCGGTATTTTCTCCCTCTTCCCCCCTACGTGGTGACATTTAAAATGACCCGGAGCCTGGCAGATGGGTGTAGATTACACCTTCGTGTGTAAACCGGGGATTTGCTGGGTTTTTTTTCCTGGTGTCCCGGGTGACTATCGTCATTTCGAAACCGCGAGTCCGACTTTCCCGAGACGAAAATATATGTGCAAAACAAAACCGGGACTGCTCGCAGCTGGGGAGCGCCGGGCTGGGCTTGTGCATCGTCGAGAGCAGGCAGCAGGCGGCAGCGGGCCGGGGGGGCACGACCAGGTGGGAGATTTAGGGAGAGAGAGGCGAGGATGCTCTGAATTAGCGTCGAGAAGAAAAAGCCAATGCGACGGTCCCGGATTACTGTTCCCCGACGGGAAGGAAACCGCGCAGCGAGGCCGTTTCCCGGTCCCTCGCGGCCGCTGCGCCCCCCGCTCGCCGGTGAGCCAGACCCTAGATAGCACCAGCGCTGACCTGGCCTTGCAGAGACGAAATCGGGGTGTGAGGGATAGGGAGGCCCGTATAAAGCACCCTGTGTGTCCTCCCCACTCGGGAGCCCTGGCTGCGTGGGGAGCCGGGCCCCACTTACTTGAGGCTCTTGGTGCTCCGGGGAGGGGGGGGGCAGGGCTGGCAGCGACACCCCCTCAGGCAGAATCCACGGGCGGAGACCCCCGGGACGTCCCGGCGAGGCAGGACCCCGGTGCTCCCGGAGCTCCGCGGCCCGTCCGCGGCCCGGCCCGGCAGTGGGGCTGCACTCCGCGGGCCGGGCTACCGTCTCTCCTCCACATATTGTGCTTTTGTGAAGGGCTCGCAGCATGCTTAGACATACTGAGTGGGATTTAGGACATCCAGAAATTAATTAAATGAGGCATTTCAGCCTCTCCTTTAACTCACGCAGCCCTTCTCCTCCTTCCTGGGCCATCTCTCCTCCCCGCTGTGGGCACAGATACCTGGGACCGGGGAGAGAAGGGAGGGAGATGGATCCCGCCTGGAAAACGAAGTTAAAGGGAGACTGAAACTTCCCTCACAGCCATTCCCTCAACCCACCGAAGCTCAGCTTGGAAACAAACCGTCTTACCCCGAGGTTTTCCGCATCTTTAGGCCTTTTCCTCGCGTTTTCTTCTTGGCTCGGCTTTTAAAAGACGTGTGTTAGTTTGGAAATCCGAAGCCTAGTGCCTTTTGAGGCCAGTCATGTAATTTGACTGCGAATGTAGCGCACCCCTCCCTCCGAGAGAGGCTGCCTCCAAGTGCGCTCCGAGCAGATCGGGGATTGCTGGGAAGGGAGCCCCTGCCAGATTTTTCTCCTTGTAGACGCCAAGAGGACAGCGAGAGCAGCCTGTCAAGGCGCTGGGTAGGAAAAGTTCAAGAGAAGAGCTTCGGGAGATGCTCCCGGGGCAGTCTCGGCTGGGCACCGGGTCCCCATGGGCCGTGGGCTTCGCGGGAGGCGCCCACGAGAAATAGCCACGGGGGCGAGTGGAAGAGTGATATAGAAATTGAAAGGGAAGAGGAAAATCCTGGGAAATCCCATCCCGAGTCCCTTTGTTTTGGTTTTTTTTTTTTTTTTTTTTTTTTTTTCCTTTCCCCGG
>WKFP01013964.1:372236-387390 GCA_011057875.1 Pterocles orientalis | reverse complement strand
AAATCTCGGAAGATGTGCAGAGAGCAGCAAGTCCCCACTACAGCTTTTCCCTGCGGCCAGGTCCCAGGCCCCGGTGCCTGGCACAGACTTACAGAGAGAGTGACTTCTTGGGGAGCACTGCTGACAGTCTCCAGCAGAGAGTCTCTCTTTGAGGTGAGCTGTACAGTGATGGCAGTTGGTTGTGTTTCTGTGGATCGTTGGATTGACACCTCGCTCTGAGACTCTTGGAAAGGCCACCAGTGTCCTGGGGAATCATCCGGCTGAAAGCAGAGGACAAGAGCAATGAACATGAGGGCGTGATGGGGCCCACTGCACTCCTGTGCAGCCAGAAGCGCAGGTGGCCCTGTGCCCGTGGCTGTGCTTGGGCTCAGATGAATGGCGTGTTGGTGAAGCGGAAAAACTCCACAACTCATGAAAGTTGTAAAGTAGGTATGTAGTTTATTCAGCGCTGAGGCGCATGGGGGATAGCTCCACCAAAGACATGCATGCCCTTTTTCCCTCTATTTATTCCCTAAAATGTTGCATATGCATTAAGTTTCATAATACAGTCATTGATATTAATCACCTAGCCCTGCCTAGCCCCACATCGTGTTATTATTACCTAAAGAGTCCTTCTGTGCCCTGGTCTCTTGGTCTCAGTCCAAAGAACCAGGACGGTTCCCAGCTTGTTTAGAGGACCAAGCAGTTTTCTTTATCTCCGTGGCCTTGCAGGTGTTGTATTCTTTCCTCTCGTTTCAGTTAGCAGTTCCACCCCTTATCATCACAGATTTGATCCTCTCATCCTGTCTTCGCAAGCACGGCAAACGTTAATCATATATTGTCCGAACAGCTATCCCTTGTTAATTTTAAATCCCCCTGTCTCACTACTGCTGCTGGTGACTCAATGGAGTGAGACAACACTGGATTTTTAGTAGGTCCTTTCTCCCTTGGGCACCCCGGCACGGACAGTCCCAGTTAAACCAAGGGAGGGGAGAAGAAGAGAAGAGAACGCTCCTTTTCCTTGTAAGGAGAACATGAATCAGAAACATCCCTGGGAGTCTCTAAACAGGAGCCCCAGAGCCTCCTCGGACAATCTGGCTCTTGGCCTCCGTGTCCATTTGGAATTTTATCCTATGCCTGGATTAACTCACTTTGACTTGCCCGCATATATCACTTTCACCTCTGGCTTCTCCCTTCTGCACAGGAAACGGTGATATTTTGTCTTACAAAAATGCTAATCGAGCCATGCAGCTGGGCGTTTTGAGAATTATGATTGCAAGGCAAGTGCCTGTGTTTCCCCTTTGCTATTGGTGCAAGAGCAAAAAAAAAAAGAATTAAAAAAAAAACCCTAAACAAACCCAAACCACGAGAAGTTTCCTCTTGGTGAAACTACTCTTTGAGAATTGATAAAATCAGTTTGCATCTGTGGGAGCTTACAGCAGCTTCCTGTTGAAATTAAGAAAAAAAAAAACAAAGCGGCGCTGGCTGGCAGATCAGCACTGGAAAGTCTCTTGAATTGGTTGGCATCTTCCAAAGCATCAGTCATGGGAATAACCATGCACTTTTTTTTGGCTGCAGAGGGGAACTCATCAAACTGTGTCTTTTCACTGAAATTAAGGAGCAAAGACACTGGGATGTCTCCTCTAGTGCGAGGTTTGATATCCTCAAAGACTTCACCAACTACAGCCTTGAGCACTGGCAGTCCGATACCCAGGGGGTGGAGAAGACGAGGAAGTTCCTGCTGGAATGGCTCTCGTTCCTCTGCAGGTAATTCTCCCCGGACAAGAGGATCATTAACACACCCAGCCTGTATCTCACACTGTGCCCTTATGTTTCACCGCAGGTGTATTCCAGATGGCTTATTAGAACATCTACCTCAGAAAAGTAACGAGCGGCTGCCTGACTACGTGGGGAGAGACTATCTGGAGACGCTAATGGCCAGCCAAAACGTGGACTATTGGAATAAAATAAGGTAATAAAGCATTGAATTCCATTTAAATTGCTACGAAGGGACATGGCAGAGCCTCCCAAAGCCGCTGTGCCTGCTTGCATCCTCCAGAGAGGGAGCGATGAGCTCTCCCATGGGTTTAAGAAGTTGTAAGCAAGCAGCAAGGGTTAACCGGTGCTTTACTTTGAGGTTTGAACTGAGCTTGGAGTTAAAGATCTCTCTCAATCCCTGTGCCTGCTTCAGCAGGTCATCCAGGACCCGCTGCAGATCTAGAGTAGCTGACCTCTCTCATGACACGCTATTCATCCCAGGACAGGCACAGGAACCAGCAGAGATGATGGGATGTCTCAGCGCAAGGATGGGACGTCTCAGGCTTTCAGCATCTGATCCCTCCTGCTCTGCCTGGGTGGTCCCATGCTGCCAGGCCCAGAGAGATGCCGGGCAGGAGGACAGTCCCCAGGGCCAAGTTCAGAGACCTGAGCGTTTTCCCCATTTTTCATTATCTAATTTCTGAGTCCATGCAACAAAATGCAGGAAATTCTTTTTCCCCACATCTACGAGTCCTCAGGCACTGGCTTGAAATGACTTTGCAAGCTCAAAGCCAGCTCAAAGCAGAGGTGGAGCTGCCAGCTGCTGTTTCCCATTTAATGGAAACAGAGATTAGCAAAAAATAGAGCTCCAGCCTTCTCTGGTTTTGCTAATCCTCATCCATTTTGTGAACAGCTGCCTTAAACCACGTTACAAGCACATCAAGTTTTGATCAGAATTTTGAAATGTCATTTTTTTCAAGCGGAACCTGCCCACAGCTTTATAACCTGCGGTCATTACAGTGCCGTATAGTAAACATTTATAGCCACAAGAACTCAAAATTCTAAAGCAGTTCAGGATTATCCATTAAAGCTGTTTTTAAGGAGAAGCTAAGCAGAAGCAGGGTTCCCTGAGCGCGCTATTTCTGCTCTTCTGCTCTAGATTCACGTCATTGCCAGTGGTGAGGCTGGTGTTCCGCTCACTAAACTCCGGAACCTGTTTTGGCATTGACTGGCGGTGACTCCCCGGCAAGAAGGGAGTCTGTGTCCCCCCAGTCCTGGGGTTCAGGGTTAGAGCTCAGCACTGGAGGTGCTTCTGTGCAGCAGCCCGGAATTTTGGGGAGGGTGAAGGCTGTGTTTGACCCATCTGACTGCAGCCACCATCACCGTAGAGCCCCAGGGACATGCGGTAACTGGGTACCGGTGGCTCTTGTACTGAACATAAACCTCTCCTTATTTTTTGTTTTGTTTTGTTTTTTTTCTTTTTTCTTCTCTTCTCTTCTCTTCTCTTCTCTTCTCTTCTCTTCTCTTCTCTTCTCTTCTCTTCTCTTCTCTTCTCTTCTCTTCTCTTCTCTTCTCTTCTCTTTTCTTTTCTTTTCTTCTTCCAGCGAGCTGCTTCTGGGCCCCGTACCTACCAGCTTCACCTTCCTGCCTAAACACAAAGCAAATTCCTACAGAGAGGGCTGGTGAGGCCCTTTCTGGTGGCATTGAGTCAAGCAGAGGTGTTGGGACGGCGTGTGTGGAGGAGTGGGATTCCTCAGCTGCACTCTGAAACGAAATAAAATTTAATGTTTTTAGAATTCCTGCTGCCTTCACACCCCCACGTCCCTGCCACACGTCCTGCAGTAGATGGATTTGCACAATTTGCAGCCAGAGGTGCCTCGTTAACAGAGAAAACGATCTGTTTAATTAACAGGATCCAGGCCAGGAGAGATCTCTGGCCTCCCGTTCACAGCAGGAGTCCTCCCGACTCCCCAAGACTGTTCCTGTAGCGGCAGCGCGAGGCCACTGGTCCTACCAGGACGTCCGTGGTGGTGCCAAATACTCTGAGCACGAGAAGGGGATGGACTCACCCCATCCCTGGGGTCCCGTAAAGCCCATCCAGCCCCAGCAGCACATCAGCGGATGTTGGGCAGCTTCTGGTACTTGTTGGGGAGCATGCAGCAGCACGGGGACCATCCCCTCCTGGCTGTCACCCACCTGGGGACAGCATGGCCCCTCCAAGCACCGGCAGTAATCACAGATGTGTTTGCTGTGTGGCACCGGGAGGTTGCAGATGCAGCTTGGTCCCCACGCAGCGCGGCTGAATCCACTTGGGTTGTGTCCCCCTGAAAAACACCATTGAAAACAAAAAGCACTTGCACCCACAGCCCCTGAGAGCCACCTCAGGGGTGCCCCCAGCCCCCCTTAACCCTCTCTGCATGGAGTGAGCCACTGCCAACCCACCTCCACCAGCTACCTCCAGCACTGCTGCTCTGCCTGGTGCTGCCCTGGGGTGTCGGGGGGCTGGGGGACCCCCATGCTCTGGGAAGTGCCTGGGACCCCCCAGCTCAAGATGCAACACCTCCCACGCGATGACCAGCAGGGCAGAGCGTTGCCCCCAGCCCCCAGTTGAGGGTGGTGCTGCTGATGAGGAAGAGGAGCTGGCGCAGGGCCTGATGCCCCACGCTGGAGCCCAGCCCGTGGCAGTCCAGTGTTGCAAAGGAGCCCAACTGCTGCAGCAGCTCAGGCAGGATGTGGGCACTGGCTGCCGAGGACTGGCGACGGCCGGGAAGGCGGGAGGAGGACAAGCCCTGGATGGGCTCGCTCTCCAGCATTGCAGCAACTAAAGGGTAGAAAAGGTTCATCATGATGAGGCAGAGACCAAGCAGCCAGCCCAATACTCCTTGGCTCTTCATCCCAGCCGCAGATGCAGGGACCGATGACACCTCCAGGATGTCTGCTCCTGCTCCAGGAAGCTGCAAAGTGGGGCTTGGGGGAATAGAGCTCCCCACAGACACAGCCGAAGGTCCCTGGGGGGTGATGAGCCCACTTTAGCTCCCCAGCTCCTTCTTCCAAGGCAAGATGCTCAAGGAGCAGATGGTCCCTCATAGAGGGGGGCCCCCAATACAGAGCCTACCTTCCCCCTCTGGGTACAGCCTCTGGAACAGAGCAGGAGGTTCACACCGCTCAGCACAGCTCTCCCACCCTTAACCAGTACCCCATGAGTGCCCTGTAAGCCACCCCAGCCCTGGCTGTACCAATCATGGGCTTGAGGCACTTCTCAGAGGTCCGGATGAGCTGCTGGTAGAGCTGGACAGCCAGGGCACTCAAGCTGCAGCAGGAGCTCTGGGGGTCCATGTTCTGCAGGCGATGCTCATTCAGGGACAAGGATGGACACACACGCTAACAAGGGCTGCAACGCCTGACTCTTCAACGCCACCAGCGTCCCCTCCCGCGGGGACAGGGCTCAGGGCAAAGCCCTTCCCAGCCTCCAGACCATCCCGCCCTGCCTCGGGTTCCACCACGCCCAGCTCTGCAGCCTGCCTTCGCCCTCCTGCTGCAGCAAAATCACCCCGAATCACCCCAGGAATGGCGAGAGAGGGAGCTGGGGCCAGGAACAGAGAAGAATTACAACAATAATAGGAAGAAGAATACACAGTACCAGCGCTCACCACGCAGAACCCAATGCTCAACCCCTTTCTGAGCGGCAAAAGCCCAGCTCCCCCGATGGCAACATGGCATCAATAGCCCCTTGGCTAGTTCGGGTCACCTGCTCTAGTTGTGGCCCCTCCCTGCTGCTGTGAAAATTAACTCTGTCCCAGCTGAACCCGGGACATTTATGCCCGCCATTACTGCCTCCCCGGTGCAGAACCCAGCACTTAGGCTCGTTCCATTTCATGCCACTGCTGATTGTCCAGTGCTCTGATCTATCTACATCCCTCTGCAAGGCTCTTGTCCCCCAAGACAGTCAACAGCACCTCCCAGTCTGGGACCACGAGCACACTTGCTAAAGGTGCATTCAACTCCTGCATCTGGATGGATGATAAATGCATCGAACAGCGCTGGCCCTAGGATTGAGCCCTGGGGACACCGCTGGTCACCTGTCCCCAGCCAGCTGTAGCCCCATTCCCTGCAACCCTCTGAGCTCTGCCGTCCAGCCAGTTCTTCACCCAGCACCCTGTCAACCCGCTTCTCTCAGCATTGCCCAAGGTGTCCAGAAGGATGCTGGGAGGGACAGTATCAAAAGCCTTACCAAAATCCAGACAAATTCCATCCACCCCTTTCCTTCATCCACCGGGCAGGTGACCGTCTCATCGAGGGTTATCAAATTAGCTGATGGCACAAATTAGATAGTGGCACAAATTAGCTGATGGCACAAGGAGGCTGCGGAAGAAGCTTGGAGCCCGCACAGTGTGGCTGAAACAGCTTGTGCTTTGTCCCCCGTGAAAAATGCCATGGAAAACAAAAGGCACTTGCACCCACAGCCCAAGGTGCTCCCAGCCCCCCTTAACCCCTTCACTCCCCAGGAGGACCTGGGGAGGCTGGGGGACGGGGCTTAACACGGCGAGCCCCCACATTCTGTCAACTGCCAACTGCCAGCAGGGACCATGGCATGGCCACCACTGCGGCTCCCAGCCCGCAGCCCCCGGCCCCCCCCGATGCCCCAGCTCCTTCAATCTTTTGTTATCCCTGGAACCTTCTCCCCCCGAGGCAGGGACCAACCCCCACCCCTGCAGCCCGGGGATGCTCTTGGGGGCAAGAGCGGAGGTGACGCTGGCCCTGGCTCCTGTTTCTCTTTCAGGCTCAGCCAACCTGTGCCCGCTACCCGGACAGGAGCAGCCCTTCCCTGCAGCCTGGGCACCCCCAGTGGGGATGGCTCCCCAGGCCCCACCAGCAGGTATGGCACCCCCTCTGCTCTGGCACCCCGGCAACGGCGGCACCTTCCCCATCCCTGATACCCCTGCACCCCCAGCATCCCCACCACCCCCGGCCACTCGGCAGTTTTGGCACGGGGGTTCAGCAAGCCCAGCGGAGCGTCCCTGCCCTCACCTGGCTGATGCATGCCCAGGAAATATCGCTTCTAGAGAATTCCCAAAAGACTCGGGGCCATCTCTCTAGGTTCCCCTCCTAGGAGCGAGTCTCCTTCCTGATTCCCAGCCCCGTCCTGTTGGCACAGCCCCTCACCCCGTGGGGAGTGCCCCAGCCACCAGCTCCCTCCCTGTGTGGCACAGAGCTGGGGGACATCAGCGATGGGGGCTGGCTCGGTAGGTGCCACCGGAGGGTCCCCCCGGCCCAGCACGGCTCCTCTCCCCTACACAGGGCTGCACAGGGCTCCATGTGGCTGCTGCATCAACCCCCAGCTGCTCCACATGGAGTGGGCCACCACCAACCCGCCTCCGCCGGCCACCTCCACCCTCGGCCATGTTGCCGCTTCTCTGCCAGGTGCTGCCGTTTGGGTTTCCAGGGGCTGGGGGACCCCCATGTTCTGGGCAGCCCCTGGGACCCACCAGGGCCAGCCACACCACCTCCCACCCTACAACCTTCAGGGCAGAGTGGTGGCCCCGGCCTGACTGATGCTGCCAGTCCCTGGCCACCAGCACAGCGCGAGGTGGCCGACACTGAACACCTGCGGGATGCCCACCCCCGTGGGGACACCACCGTGCAGCAAGACCACCCCGCACCGCGGTGTCCCCCCCAGCCGCTGTGCTGCCCCCAGCACACAAGATCCGGGGGACACTGCTGGTGACCCTGACGTGTCCGAAGAGAAGCTTCTCCAAGAGGCCCTCAGGCTCTTTCCTGGCTCCCTGGACACGCTGGGGGTCAGCCAGGCCGGTGTCACCCGCGTCCCCAGGCATGTGTATCATTGTGTATCACCCATTCTCCCCCCTCCGCTGGGACAGGGAGCAGGCTGCGCCTTTGGTCGTCGGGTGGGGGGGAGCAGTATCATTGTGTATCACCGATTCCCTCCCTCCTCTGGGGTCGTTGGCGGGGAGTGGGCTGGGCCTTTGGTCATGGGGTGGGGGGGGCAGTATCACTGTGTATCACATTGTATATTTGTATATAGTAATGTTTCCAATATTATTGTAGTTTAGTTATTAAATTGTCCTTATCTCAACCCACGAGTCCTCTTTGCCATTTACCTCTTTAATTCTCTCCCCTATAATTGGGTGGGGGCAGGGACTGTGTGAGCGGGTGGGTGTGGTTTGGCCCCCAGCCAAGGGCCAACCCGCCACAACAAACCATTCTCTCATTCTATGATCATGGGAAGCATTCAAGGTCAACACTGGATGGGTTTTGAACACTATCTCATGAAAGAGGTTCCTTCTCAGCACAGGGGGGTGAAGGTAGGTGACCTTTCAAGGTCCTCTCCAACCCCAACCATTCCATAATTCATGAAAAGCCCCAGGAACACCCCAGTGATGGTCCCTGAGCTCCCTCACACCACCCCACAAACAGCGCAAGCCCCCCCTCCCCCCCCTCCCCTGGAGACAGCCTCAAACTCCAAGCTTATATGCAAAGACTTTTATTAACTTCAAACCATGAAAAGTAGCCAAAACCCCCAGCGCAGGACTGCCGTGGGCCCTGGCTGTGCCACAAACAAGGCACCTAAGTATCAATAAATAACTCCTCAGAGAAGAGCACAGAAAAAAACTTCTGAACCCCCAGCCTTCGTTACCCCCCACACCTCGTGGGGGTCAGACATCCCTCCATGGGGCGCTGGCGGAGGCAGAGAGGGCAGGTGCAGGGGGAAGAGGTGGCTGGTGTCCACCAGGAGCTGGCTGGGTCCCCCTCCATACTGGTCCTGCAACTGCCTCTGTGGGGACACAGTGCTCACATCCAGGGCTGCCCCAGCGAGGGGGCCCATGGGGGAGAGCCCCCCCAGAGCACTGCTCCCCAGGTCCCACTTACCTCCATGCTGCTGATGAAGCTGGGGCTGATGCACTCCTTCAGCCCCACAGCCGGGGTGTAAGCCCACAGGATCTTCACAACCTGCAAGGAGGTGATGGGGACCATGAGCAGGGAAGGGCTGGGCACATGCAGGTTTGTTCAGCCTGGAGAAGAGAAGGCTCTGGGGAGACCTTCCAGTGCTGAAAGGGGGCTAGAGGAGAGATGGGGGGCTCTGGATCAGGGGGTGCAGGGACAGGCTGAGGGGCAACGGTTTGAAGCTGCAAGAGGGGAGATGGAGATGAGATGTGAGGTAGAAATGTTTTCCTGTGGGGGGGGTGAGGCAGTGGCCCAGGCTGCCCAGAGAAGCGGTGGATGCCCCATCCCTGGGGGTTCAAGGCCAGGCTGGATGAGGCTTTGAGCAACCTGGGCTAGTGCGAGGTGTCCCTGCCCATGGCAGGAGGTGGCACTGGATGGGCTTTAAGGTCCCTTCCAACCCAAACCATTCTGGGATTCTGTGATCCAGACACTTCTGGGTATGGCGTGGTCCCCAACCCAGTGCTAGTGCATCCCCACATCCCAGCAGCCCCAGCACAGGACAAGTCTGAAAAGTCTGAACCCCCTCCCCGTACCCACTGAGGTGACAGCACCATGCACAGGCTGCAGAGAGCTCCAGCGTCCTCCTCCGTCACCTTCTCCACCTGCTGCAGCTGGGCAGCCTGGACCAGGGGCTCCAGCACCTCTCAGGCCACACCCCGCTGCAGTCCCTCTGCCTGCAGCCACTGCTCCAGCTGGCTGATGTTGTGCCTGCCCCGGAGACCAGGTCAGGGGGTGCACCAGGGCCATGCCCCAGCTCCCCCAGATCCCCCCAGCCTGCACAGGGACTAACCTGAGCTGGATGCCGCGGCTCCAGGAGCACATGTCCTTTCTCAGCAGTAGGTAGTTGAGGGTGGTGTTGCTGATGAGGAAGAGGAGCTGGCGCAGGGCCTGATGCCCCACGCTGGAGCCCAGCCCGTGGCAGTCCAGTGTTGCAAAGGAGCCCAACTGCTGCAGCAGCTCAGGCAGGACGTGGGCACTGGCTGCCGAGGACTGGCGACGGCCGGGAAGGCAGGAGGAGGACAAGCCCTGGATGGGCTCGCTCTCCAGCATTGCAGCAACTAAAGGGTGGAAAAGGTCTTCACTGGCAAGAGCTCAAGTCACACCGCCCAAGGTGCAGAAGGCAAATGCAGCAACTGGGAGAAGGAAAACCCGCCAGCTGTAGGAGAAGGTCAGGTTCAGACCATCTAAAGAACCTGAAGGTGCACAAGTTCATGGGACCTGATGAGATAAACCTGCGGGTCCGGAGGGAGCTGGCAGATGAATTTGCCAAAACACTATCCATCACATTTGAGAAGTTGTGGCACTCTGGTGAAGTGCCCATTATTACAGTAGGTCTTAAACTTTGTATACCTCTGGCTTGCAACAGCTGTGCTCTGAAAAACTGCTGTCAGGTGCTTTTTGTCTAAGTATTTCTATCTCACATGATATATACGAAAAAATGAAAATAACTATTTTCAAAAGCAGGACCATTTGAAGAAGATAATTAATCTCTCTGTGGTACAAAATGAATTCTATGTGATGGCAAACAAGGAAATAAGGAAGTGTTATTTACTCATATTTCTACTCAAACAAAAAAAAAGCTTCTTATCTTGTAAGAGAAAATATTCTGGTGAATATCAAAGATCTTCAAGATTTCTAAACGACCTACAAAACACATTAGGAATTCTGACTGATATGTGAGAAACCACACGATAAAGAAGCAAACTGTTCAATAGATGGTGTTTTGTGCCCATCAAGCAAAGTAATACTGTATGCAAACAAAACTAATAAAAAGCATTTATTTGCCTCTTAAATGTCCAGTACTTCTTTGTAAAGTAAAAGGTGTACTTATGGGCACATAATGCACATGCATTCCTTGGGACTAGTAGATTGTGCACAGTTAAAAATTCTACCTCACTGAACGTGTGTATAAGTTCTAAATAAGAAAATTTAAAATTAATTAATCCAGTTTCTCAATATGGTAAAGCAGGTCTTAAAATACATTTTAAAATGTTTTGGTTTTTACAAAGCTCAATCATTTTAGTGGCTGAGAAACACCTAAAATGCATGTATTGTAACTGGGCCAGAGCTACAAAGTAAGGTCCAAATTAAAACATCTTTAAAACTAAGATATGATCCCATCCAAGGTTTTGCTTCAGCTCATTACAAGACAGCTGCAAAATCTGGATTCTGATGCAGTAACTTCCTCAGTACTTGCAGTGTCCAGATGTTTGGTGGGGAGTGTTGCTTGCTTGGGCCATTTTATCTATTTGGTTTTTGTCTTACTTTTAAAAAATATTTTTACATTTTTATCTTCATCCTATATCTGAGTATATCTTTTGAGACAGTAAGCTTTATGCTAACTGAATTTGAAACATTGAAATTCCTTTAATCCTGTTTTTTTTTTAATGCAATAGAAACAGAGGATAATCGTGACACTGTATAGGGACTATTCTGCATTAATTCATTGTGGTATTCTACTACTCGCCACTATCTTGAATTCAGTTTTGGAGTGATCCAATGTATCACATCAGGGGCTGGAAATCTTCAACACATTGCTACTGCCTTGTAAGACTAGTTAAGCTAACCATTGCAAATTTTAAAAATGGAGCAAAAATATTCTTCAAATGTGAGTTTTCAGTTAAAAGGTTTATCTCACTAACACAAATTGTGTCATGTTGATACTCAGTCAAAAAGTGTCATTACATTAACAGTGGATAAAGGAAGAGCAACTGACATAATCTACCTGGACTTGTGTGAAGCCTTTGACACTGTCCTGCATGACATCCTGGTGGACAAATTGGAAAAATATGGATTTGATGGATGGACCACCCGCTGGATGAGGAATTGGCTGGATGGTCACACTCAGAGAGCTGCGGTCAATGGTTCAATGTCCAAATGGTGACCGGTGACAAGTGGCGTTCCTCAGGAATAGTACTGGGACCAGCACTATTTAACATCTTTGTCAGCATGGACAGTGGGATTGAGTGTGCCCTCAGCAAGTTTGCCAATGACACCAAGCTGTGTGGTGCAGTCGACGTGCTGGAGGGAAGGGAAGCCATCCAGAGGGACCTTGACAGGCTTGAGAGGTGGGACAATGCAAACCTCATGAAGTTCAACAAGGCCAAGTGCAAGGTCCTGCATGTGGGTTAAGGCAATCCCAAGCACAAATACAGGTTGGGCAGAGAATGGACTGAGAGTAGGCCTGAGGAAAAGGACTTGGAGGTGTTGGTGGATAAAAAAATTGAACATGAGCCAGCAGTGTGCGTTTGCAGCCCAGAAAGCTAACCGTATCCTGGGCTGCATCAAAAGAAGCATGGCCAGCAGGTCGAAGGAGGTAATTCTGCCCCTCTACTCTGCTCTTGTGAGGCCCCACCTGGAATACTGCATCCGGCTCTGGGGCCCCCAATGCAAGAAGGATGTTGAGCTGTTGGAGTGGGTCCAGAGGAGGGCCACGAAGATGGTCAGAGGGCTGGAACACCTCCCCTGTGAAGACAGGCTGAAAGAGTTGGGGTTGTTCAGCCTGGAGAAGAGAAGGCTCCGAGGAAACCTTACAGCAGCCTTCCAGTACCTGTAGGGGGCCTACAGGAGAGATGTGGAAGGACTCTTCAACAGGGAGTGTAGTGACAGGACAAGGGGTAATGGCTCTAAACTGAAAGAGGATAGATTTAGATTAGATATTAGGAAGGGATTTTTTACTGTGAGGGTGGTGAGGCCCTGGAACAGGTTGCCCAGTGCAGCTGTGGATGCCCCATCCCTGGAGGTGTTCAAGGCCAGGCTGGATGAGGCTTTGAGCAACCTGGTCTAGTGGGAGGTGTCTCTGCCTGTGGCAGGGGAGTTGGAACTAAATGATCTCTAAGGTCCCTTCCAACCCAAACCATTCTATGATTTTCTATGACTCTATGATTCCAAGATAAGTTGGTTTTAAATGCAGAACCAGGTACTTAATGAAGACCTCACAGTTTGTAATATACTCTCAGATCTAGCCAGAGCAGATTTTCATTTATTGTTACGACGTTTTTGTTCATCCTTTTGGAATTGCTTAATTCTAACATGTCAGCTCCACTCTCCATTTGTTACTGATTTGTTGCTTCTTTTACATGTGATAATCATTCCAATGAGTTGAAAAGTGCCATTGTTCTTGAATTACAGTACTTTCTCTGAACCTTTAATGGAAATGAACCTGGAAGGGCAGTTCCTTATTATTTAAGCTAATGATATCACTGAAGTAAGTAGCTTAACTATAGCAGACTACACCACAAGAAAGCTTGTTTTGCTTTCTGATGAAATTAAGCCCAGAGGAGAAAAACAGCGATGAACTTCTAGGCCAGCTTACCTAATTCAGAAATCAAGGACATTGTGATGGCAAGTACCTTTTACTAAAAACAGTGAATATTCTACTGACTCTATATTGTAGGCTTTGCAAACAAAACCTTCATCTAGGAGGGCCTGTATTTGAAAATAATTTGTTCTGTGGCATCTAGACAAAAAAAGAAAATTAATTCCCTGCCTGATAAACATAGCACTATTCTGCAGAAGTGTACTGCAGGTGGTGAGCATCTGGAGGCAAAGCTGGGAGCACCTCTCAACCCAGAGCTGGAAGATGTGACACTTCTGCATTGTCTCCCTGCTAGAAAGTCACGGTCTGTAAATAGTATGCATTGGGGTGGGGAGGGCAGGGCCATTCTTCGTGTGTCTCCCGTGCCCGACCATCAGTGTTCACTTGGAGCTTGCTACTTTCAGTCAGTAGGACTTCCTAACAGGGGACAGTTTCCACATGTGAGGCAAGGAGGAACAGTGCCTTCTAAGTCACAGGGATGTTGACAAAGCTAAGCCTGAGCTGCACAGGAACAGCGTGCAGACAAATGTTTGGCATCAGAATTACACTTGGGCTCCAGCAGTTTAGCTGCTCAAGTCTGGTGAGGCTCCACATCCAAAATCACAATGCTCTGACTTCCCTATAGAGATGTTTTGTATTAGCCATCAATCTCTGCTCAGTTTAACCTGCTTCATGGTTAGGAAGAACTACTTGCAGTACCCTGCAAAGGTGTAAATATTTACTTATAAAGACAGCATGAGATGTGTATTTTGTTTGAAAAGGAATGACAAAATTACGGTATCCGGAGCTAAGCAGGACTTCCAGCTTCTGCAATTTAGTCTGAAAGTATGTATACTGGGCAAACTCCTACTGACCTGTCTAATACAAAGAATTTTAAAAGGAGGGCTCAGGGGCTATTTTGTGCCATCTTTACTAGCAATGCAATACTATTTTATTTCATAAGTAGCCTTACTGATCTCTGAGGGAATACTCGTATGGTAAACTACTCTTTAAAATAAGTGAAATTAGATCACAAAGCAGAGCTACGTTTATACTCTTGATGAATCCAAAGCAAGTGGCCTTACAGTGGGCCAAGGAATTACTGGCCTTTTTTTTTTACAGCTCTGCTCATCTAATCCATCTCAACAATCCGGGCTCAGCCTCTGGCACTTAGCAGCATTGTCAGGGAGTGTACAGAATGTACTTCCAGCACCAGAGGAGAAGTAAGAGGCTCCTCATTTGCATTCTTTATGTTTCCTATTTAAAGAGTGCCTCTAGTGCATCTGGCAACCTCCATTCACCTACATGTAGGGGCAGAAGCATGTTATACTTCATGTACTTTTTCCTGGCAATGTACTCAGTAAGAATTTTTGTACTCCTTTTAGCACTTAAGCAAGATCAAAGGTGATGTTTTCCTCATTTCTTAAATTAACTTTTAACTCCAGTAATAATAAATGTTGAACATTTTGCAGAACAATCAGATATGCATAAGTTAATGCTATGAAAAGAGGATCGTTCCTTTTCCTGAAACACGATAGTCAAGCATAAAGGATGGAGAGTTGCTTTGGGTGGTACCATGAAGTAGAGTTGGGAATACTGGAGTCAGATGGTAATAAAGAGAAATAAGCATAAGCTGAACAATCAGTAAAAGTTCTTAATGAGTTAGCATCCCAAGAGGCACAGGGAAATGCTTAACATTTAATGTTTAACGTTAGACTGCAAAATGCATTGAATGAGGGAATAATCCTGCTCTGGCAGACGAAGGTACCTATAATGCAACTAATAATTTCAGGGCAAACTTTTCTGCTAGCATAAATAAGCCAAACTCTGCTGAAGTCAAAAGAGACCCACCCTTTCATGTCAACAAAGGATATTGTCTTCCCTGCTACTCTGAATATAGCACAGTTTTGAATGGGGATCATTAGTCCCTGTGAAGCAGAGGCTTCTTTTTCCTTCTCTTCTCTTCTCTTCTCTTCTCTTCTCTTCTCTTCTCTTCTCTTCTCTTCTCTTCTCTTCTCTTCTCTTCTCTTCTCTTCTCTTCTCTTCTCTTCTCTTCTCTTCTCTTCTCTTCTCTCTTCTCTTCTCTTCTCTTCTCTTCTCTTCTCTTCTCTTCTCTTCTCTTCTCTTCTCTTCTCTCTCCTCTCCTCTCCTCTCCTC
>WKFP01013964.1:328588-361614 GCA_011057875.1 Pterocles orientalis | reverse complement strand
CCCTTCCCTTTCCCCTTCCCCTTCCCTTCCGTTCTCTTCCCTTTTTTCATTTATTTTTTTCTGTAAAAAGACAGCATTCCCGTATAGGATGCCTCAATGCAGGTCAGTTGTGACTGGCTCTCTTGTACACGTGAAAACCTGGTTGACAAAGAGGTTGTTTGGACCTTTTGATAGAGAGAGTAATTCAGAGTTGTTTAGAAAGGATGAGGATTGTTGCAACTTAAGTTGGAGCTAATATAACGAATATTTACGCTCTGTGTAGATCAGGATGACGATCCTTGGAACTGTTGAGAAAAAACTTTAATCACTGAAGTATTGTTAGATTTACTCTTGAAGATGGGAACATATGTATTTTCCAGAGTAGTCAGCCAAATTATTGATTAGCACCATCCAAAAGTAACCTATCCTAATTTTAATACAATTATTATAATAAAAAATGTACCTCCAAGTGTCTGGATAACTCTCCCTAAATTAAGACCCTCACTCACTCAGCATGCATTGTAAATTTAAGGAACACTGTGTTTTTAAATCGAAGGGAGAAAAGAACTAACCAAAAGAGATAAAAACTAGCCAATACACAATATAACTGAAACCGGGGGTGCTACCTTTGTGGAAGGTAGCCTCCACCTAGCATCCATCTCTACGCAGACATGCAATAAAACAATATCTCAACTCTATGTGTGGACTGGCTTGTTGCACACTGGCTGACAAACTCCAGTTTTGGGACAACAGGATGAGGGGACACTACCACAGAAAATTAAAAGCATTGAGACTCAGATACAGAAAAATGTCATTCGGTGCACTCTCATCTATTCCTGAAACCAGCAAGCCTGAATCAAAAGCTTAAAGTTTGGGTTTAGAATTCACACTTCAAACTGAAGCAAGTTTGTTTTGTTTTGTTTTTCGAACTGATCAGAAAGAGGAAAAAAAATCAAAAAACAATGACCAAAAGGAAAGCCTGACCAAAAATGAAGGTTTTTTGCATATTTTTTCCCAATTTCACTGTTAACATGTACTGCTTTCATATAGGGGTCTGACAATTCCTATTCCTCCTATTCCTGTACTTCATGGGTGGTGTGTGCCACAGCTCTGTTCCCCTGAGTCTCTGAAAGTGCAAAACAGCCCACCTCAGTCTGCCCCTGCACCCTTCTTTCTAAGGGAAAGAAGGGCAAGCAGGGGGATGATACACATGCTGGTCTCAGAAGCAGCTGGGAGGTGGCCACAGTATGTGTGAGGATCTAGGAGCCTTATTCCTTGGTTTAGATGCATTTATTAAGTGCTCTTCAATCACTAGCCAGAACCCAAATCTACATCTGTCCTAAGAGAATTAATAATGTTCATTAAGGCAATTACATATAAAAAAGTTAAATACTAGGAACCTATTTGATAAAAGTTAGTTAGAGAGATCTTATACAACACAGAATTTAAGCTTAAAGCTGACGTTGAATACACAGGAAGAGTTCTTAGGCTGAATGATGTAACTTTGTTTATATCAAACAAGTATTTTGATATGCCAAATTATCAGTATCTGTAAAGGTCTCTGCTACCTGTAGTTTATAATTTTCCCTGTCCCTTCCCAAATTTAACTTGCAAGCAAGCAAGTCCTCATTGCTTCCAACGAATAGGATTGTTGTGATTAGGAGATCAAAATATGAATGTTTTATAAACAAGAGAAAGAAGTACTCTGCTCCATGAGATTTTGTTCTTTAAACTTGAGGGACTTTAGACCTTGCTTAATCCTACAGCAGGTACAATACAAAAAGCTACAAAGTTCACAGGTGTAGCTGATCCCTGAACTGGATGAGTTGTCCTCTATGTCCCTTCTTCTGTAAGTACTATAAATGAATTGTGTCCTAGTTTTGCTGTAGTTTTCATCCCATCAAAACTGAAAACCCATTTAGCTTGGAACAAATTATTGGAAGTGGAAAGAACGTTTTCAGCACAATCAGAGCCTTGGCACTACTCCATTCTGCCTGAAATTTGTATTTATATTACAACACTTGCTTGTAAGATAGACTGTAGGGAAAGTGTGCTACTCCTGGACTTTAAAATCCAGTAAAAATAGATGGCTATTCAAAAATCCTCATAGGAAACTGTAAAATGATACCTATATCTTTAAATCCATGGTGAGTCTTTTTCAAGGCATGAAGGAAATACTTCTCACTGCCCACAAAAGGTACATTCTTGGGACCAAAAGCTAGATTTGAAAATGTTCACTGTTTGCTAGAAAAAGCAAAAAACAAAACCTGCTTATCTCCATTCAAGTAGTTTGATATACGTGAATTTATAATCCCATCTAAGATAGGGTAAATGCCACATATATAATAGAAAATCCCATACAGAGCCTCTTACAACAAGAACATCTTTCTTGTCATAAAGCTCATAAAATGGCTGTAAGCTTGCCCGTAATACATAGCAGCCTTCAGGATGAGTGTACCAGACAGTCACCTATTTAGGCAATGAAGTTAATTCTTCATTCTGACCTCTATGGATTACTTACTAGCAATGACACTACAAGGACGAGATGTAATTCATGCCTGAATGATCATGATGCATCACAGGTCTTCATTTTGACTAGGTTCTGGCTTTCTGTATCACACACATGGACTGAAATCTTAGGTGTGCCTTAGATGAAAGTAGTTCCAGTCCCACTTGACTGCACATTATAGAAGAATTATTTGTCTGAGAAAGTGTACTTGCGCTTTGGAAGAATGCATATCACAGCTGAAACATAATGTGGCAGGTCCAGAGAAGGGCAATGAAGGGGGTGAAGGGTGTAGAGCACAGGTCTTAAGAGGAGTGGCTGAGGGAGCTGGGGTTGTTTAGTCTAGAGGAGAGAAGGCTGAGAGGAGACCTTATCACTCTCTACAACTAGCTGAAAGGAGGTTGTAGTGAGGTGGGTGCTGGCCTCTTCTCTAAAGTAACAAGTGATAGGACAAGAGTAAACGGCCTCATGTTGCGCCAGGGGAGGTATAGGCTGGATATTATAGAAAATTTCTTCACTGAAAGAGTGATCAGGCATTGGAACAGGCTGCCCCGGGAAGTGGTGGAGTCACCATCCCTGGAGGTGTTCAAGAAACGTGTAGATGTGGTGCTTAGGGACATGGTTTAGTCAGTTATGTGGTGTTGGGTTGACAGTTGGACTTGATGATCCTTGAGGTCTTTTCCAACCTTAATGATTCTATGATTCTATGATTGAGTGATTTTTTTTTAATAATTAGATATGACTTGCTGAAAACAAAACAAAATAAGAATTTTAGATAGTTTACTGTATTCTAAAACCACTGTTCTAAACATTTAACAATAGAATCCAGGCCCTCCAGAGGTAAAACTATTGTAGTGTTAGTGGAATGAAAGCTTTGCAACAGACAGGATCTTGTCTTACAGGTAGCAGTGCTCCATTTTACACTAGCTGGTGTTCTTCTCCCCTAATCCTATTATTTGTTACAGTTTCCACCTTATCTCTGTCTGCCTTTCTTTTCCAATATGTAAGACAGAGACCTTTGTACTTTGGTTTTCAAAGCATGTTGAAAATTACTACTGTAAGAACAGTGCCTAAAACAATATTTTGGTTTTCATCCATATGAATGCATTTTTTTGCACTTTTTTTTTACTGACAAATCACTGTTAACAAATGCTCATTGTATTACATGCTCTTTTTCTCCGTATTTTTGAAGGAAGGTTTTTAATTTATTGGGTCAAGTTATTTTCCTCAACCTAATAGGAACAGCCAGACTTAAATCAAGAATACTGAATACTGTTCATGGCAGATGCCACTTCAATGGCACTAGAAGATACTGGAGCCACAGAGGAATGAGTACAACTATACTACTTACAACTACTAGAACTGTACACATCTTGAACCAAACCTGATCTACCTGCAGCAGCATTCTCAAAACAACACATATTGTCCTCTGTTCCAACTTAGGCTCTTCTAAGACTATCAAAGAGAGATAGTTCATATTAAATTTTTTTTGTAATAGCAGGTATAATTCTCTTAGATCTGTCCTGAACTGTTTAAAAAATGACCTACTTGCAACTATGAATTGCTAATATATTCAATGCTGAACAGATTCAAACATGGTCTTTTAATGTTTCAGAAATAGCGAATGAAGTCAGAGTAGTGTACTAAAATACTTCAGCTTCCTTGTGTTATATCAGTGGTGAAATATTTCTATATTTTTCTGGAGTGAAACTGACTAGTAAATGACCAAAAAAAACCCAAAACACCAAAACCCACTGTTGTATCTGTAGTCTTATTTCTTCCCCCACAAACCTCACTTTGAATGACAATTAACTAAAACTGACTATTGGTGTGATAGTTTGAAATCTTATGTTCTGCATTTGAGTTGTATCTGGAAAACACTTCAGGAATAAATGGGATTGACTGCATTTTTTTTTCCTTTCTTCCCATTTCTTACTATTGGAAAAATCATTTTTTCTGTAAGAAATTCAAGTTCCTGGGGATATCAAATGAATATTGGTGAATATGTAATACCCAATACAACCCAAACACATAAAAATATAATTGTTTCCTTACAGATAAAAAATACAATTTCTGGCAAAAAAAATTAGCCATAACTGATAAACCCCAAAGAGAAAAAGACAAGGCTTTCAAATCATTTTCCTTTAGACTGATAAGCTGTAGGGTTTTAATATATTTTGAAGTTAATATTGCTTGGCAATATAATTAAACATGTCTTTCTAGATTCACTCAGTCTGGATGCTAATTTTGATTTAGCCCTGAAGGGATCAGTTCAGGAAGAAGTTATGCACCTTTTGCAGTATTCGTAGCCTTTCCTAGGAAAGCGGGGAATACTGCACAAACAAGTAGAGCCACAAAGACTCCTTATCTATTTATATTAACCCTCCAAGCAAACTCTGCTCTCATCTCACCACCAATAAAATATGGAATTCACTTAAGGTGGATGATAGTTGCAGTGTAGTTAAGTGTGTAGTGAAGTGTGTAGTGAAATTTTAAGTGTATGTTAGGTTTTGTAAATAACTGTAAATTCTCTGGGGTAAATTTTCTATGAAACAATTTTAATTTGCAAAGCTAATAGGATTTTGCAATAAGGTTCAGTGTCCAGTTTCATTACCTACCAATGTATTCACATACATTTATATCTTGTGCTGATGCACAGTTTTACAGGCTAACTTTTGCAGATCCATTGCATGTGTCAAAAAGTTGTCCATGGCTTTTTCTATATATATCTTTATACATGAAGTTGCAGGTTTCTGTATGGCACATTTGTGAATAGGAAACTGCAAAGCATTGGCCAATTCAAGCTCTATGAAGAGCTTGCTTTCCAAATGCAACTCCCTTCAACAATTCTTGTTAGATTGTAGCGTTGTAGGTTGGAAGTGGTATTACTAAGAGCAAAGGAAATAAACCCAAATAATTCATTGTCCTATTTGTCCACCATCTGGAAGTGCTCTAAATTAGTATATAACATCCCTACTTGTCATCCAAGAGTTTGAATTGGGGTGTGTGTGGGTGTGGACATGTGTGTGTAGTTATTGAATGTGATTTATTTCGTTTTCTGCTTAAAAAAGGCGGAGTTCCTGTTTTCCCTGTGTTCACTCTTGCTTCACAAAGGAAGTCTGATGTGGGCATTCTAGAAGTCCACAAGTTATTTCTAAAGGCAAAGGAGATAATTTGTAATTGTGGTTAAGGTTGAAATATTCACATGCCTGTGGTTATTTGTGTTAACCTTTATGCTCTTACAACCTGGATTCCTGGTGCAAATCTTGTTCCAAATGAGCAAATGTGCACACTAAAGAGACTGGCGCTATGAACAAATTGTCTTAATCAAAAGTCAAAAGTCTGTTTGCTTTCTCCAGTAGAAGGTATTTCTTATGTAAAACTGAATATTAGCAGTACCCATGCTTTACTTTATGGTTCAAATCAGAAAGCAGTTCACTGCTGTATAAACCAAACCAAACCAAACCAAACCAAACCAAACCAAATAAAAAAACCCTTAAGTAGAAATCAGCTTTATAGTATGTAATAACTTCTAATGTTTGGTAACACTTTGTTATTACTTAAAAGAATGAATGTCATGTAGAATGCAAGGCTGATGACACTTCTCCAATTTCCAGTAAAGTGATTAAAACTCTCCTTTAAAAAACTGGCAATAACATTATAATGCAGTCTGACCCTACCTGTGCTTCTGTCCTCCAGACAGGCATGATAAAGGAGTCGATAGCTGTGTAGGTACTACCTCAAACGAAGGTGATAAGTTGTAATTATTGAATTTCTTTAAAGACTAATCAAATAAATTTATTTTTATTTGAAATTTTGAACAGTTTTAAAGACAGTTTTTATTTTTTTCTGCAAAGCAGTATTCAAAACATACATGAAGATCATTAAGTAAAAGATTATGTAACAAAATCAGGGATTTCCATTTTGGAATCTGATTTTCTGCAGTGTCAGATCTTTGAGTATTTACTCTGGTGAAAGTGGGAATGTTTCTTTAATTGAGTGTTCATTGAAGTACTGTTCTTCATACTTCTTTTTCAGTAGGCAAAGTAGTTGGCGTAAATCAGAACTATGCTCTTATGAACAGCTATTTTAAACAGTGTTCAGA
This sequence comes from Pterocles orientalis, assembly GCA_011057875.1. Taxonomy (NCBI): domain Eukaryota; kingdom Metazoa; phylum Chordata; class Aves; order Pterocliformes; family Pteroclidae; genus Pterocles; species Pterocles orientalis. The sequence continues at coordinate 355,024 of WKFP01013964.1, read as the reverse complement.
CGTCTGTGTTCATGGAATGTGCTATATCACAATCTGCAGATAGAGGATAGGTGGTGCTATGGTGCCCCACAATGTATTTTCACCTTGACCTGGAAGGGAATGAAAGAGGAGGACACTACTGCTGCTCAGTATACTGATTCTTTGGAATTTTTATGGAGATTCTTAAACAGTGGCAGAGACAGCTTTTGTAATGTGAATCCTTTTCAGCTCAAAATGACTCAAAATAGAGCTCTGAAGATTGGCAGCAATTTTATTAGTGATGTGTGAACACTTTTAATAGTCATTTTTTTCTCTCATTTTTTAACTGCAAGCTGGAAAAAAGGATAGAACCTGGAGAATGCAGATCTAAAGCCACATGTTCCCTAAACTGGGTGTTTTGGGTTTATATTTTGATAGAAAAATATAACAGATGCTAGGGCCTATGTTCAGGTCCACTAAAACTGAATGCAAATCACTAAAAGCTGCGAGTACTTGGAAGCATGATTTTGGTGTGTAGTCAGCTGTGATTTGCACCAAGGTAACCAGAATATATTTAACATAAACACTGAAGGTTCTTACTCTTTTTTTTGCTTTCTTTTTTTTTAATATATATATATTTTTAGACAAATGTTTAACTCCCCATAGACTTTTGGTGCACTGGGTTTCCCAAAGCTGTAAGGATTTTATTAAAAGACAAAATTTAGTTAAACATTAATACAAGATGATAAATCAGTTATCAGATTTGACTACTAGCAGCTCTTTGTCTTTATTAAAAATTTTTGTTTGATAGCACATAGTAGCCAAAAGCTGTGTTGGATTGTATAGTCCTCATGTTCTGCCTTTCACTTTTCCTCTCCTCTTTGTTACACATGGATGAACAACAAAACACCAGCAGAGTAATTCTGCAGTTACTGTTGATATTCCTATTTGCATAACATCAAAGATATCTTGAGAAATTCTAAGGCAAAAGGCAAAATTCAAAACAGTATATAATTGAAGTGCCTTGAAAAGATTGTTAGGGGAGAGTAGAATTTTTAAAGTCTTAAAGAGAACATATATTCTAGAAATGCCTTTTCTTTTTCTTCTTTTTTTTCCTGGTCAAGAAAGGAAAAACATTTGTGAAGCATTTATACATGCAGCTAGCAGTCCAGTTCTGCAGTGCTCATGGGTGCACCCGGCTCTGCAGGCTGGAGAGTAGCTATCAAACCCTTAGGGAGTCCCTGGTGAGTTACAGGGTGGGCTGCAGAGGGTTGCAATTGATGCCAACTGTTTAGATGCTGTGCGTGGGTATCTTCTACTCTATTTCCAAGAAGGGGTAAGTACGACTGGAAGGTGAGTTCTTACCCTCCTTCCTACTGTGAAATCTTATCCTGACTGACAGGACTCCTGTAGCAGAGGATGAGGAAGCCTGGGGCACTGTATACTTTTTCCAGGGCAGGAGTTACTGGACTACAAATCTGCAGACCCCTAGGAAAAGCTACTGCTGAGCTCATCTTTCCTGCTCCTTGTTTTTGACTATTTATGCAGGAGCTGTCATACTAGATGAAATCAGTGGCCTGTTTGGCTGAGGCTCCATCTGTCAGTGCTCGACAGACTGTGGCCATGCATGCTAGAATTTAGTCAACTGAGTGCTGCCAAGTCCTCATCAGAGAGCTGGAGACTGACATAGGTAACCTGTCCTTGATAACTTCTCTACACCATGTTTTAGAACTACAGTTATTTTCCCTGCAATACGTCTAGCCCACTTTGCCTCCTAGTGATTTTTTAGCCTCAGTGACATCTTGTGATTGTTACATGTTCATCTTTCCATTTTCAAAAAGTATATATTTTCATCTTGTAAGAGTGCCACTTTGAAAACTTTGTGAGAGAAGGTGAAGAGGAAAAGTCTTAGTGATATGGAGCTGTAGACTTGCTCCCCGAGTACCAACAAGTTGAATGAAATAATAAAAACATTGACTGGGGTTTTAGAATGAGTTTTAGCCTGTGGTAAAATGGAATGAAACATGGTAAGAGATTTATATGGATATACACACAAAAAATGAGCACAAGCTAGGACTCATCACAGCTGGGCATGACTTTTTACTTGTCAGGTAAGAGGGTATTGACAGAATCACACAATCACAGAATGTTAGGGATTGGAAGGGACCTCGAAAGATCATCTAGTCCAATCCCCCTGCCGGAGCAGGAACAACTAGATCAGATCACACAGGAACGCATCCAGGCAGGCTTTGAATGTCTCCACAGAACGAGACTCCACAACCTCTCTGGGCAGCCTGTTCCAGTGCTCTGTCACCCTCACTGGAAAGAAGTTTTTTCTCATATTCAAGTGGAACCTCCTATGTTCCAGCTTGAATCCATTGCCCCTTGTCCTATCACTGGAAGTCACAGAGAAGAGCCTGGCTCCATCCTCCTGACACTCACTCTTCACATATTTATAAACATTAATAAGGTCACCCCTCAGTCTCCTCTTTTCCAAGCTAAAGAGACCCAGCTCCCTCAGCCTTTCCTCATAAGGGAATGCTCCATTCCCTTCATCATCTTCGTGGCTCTGCGCTGGACTCTTTCCAGCAGTTCCCTGTCCCTCTTGAACTGAGGGGCCCAGAACTGGACACAATATTCCTGATCCACAGCTTATCAATAGGCTTCAAGGACCACAGGATTAACCTGTTAACATTTGTCTTATTTCCTATTTGTTTTCCACCTGAAACACATTTCTATTCAGTTCTACCAGCTGCTATCTTTCCTGTCCCCATTTATGTCAATGTTGTACAGAAGCAGGGATAGTCTGTTGAAATGCCATCTGACTGGTGTTTGCTGACTCTTCCTAGGTGGGAAGAACCTCGCTTTAGGCTCTATAGGGAAGGAGAATGCAGTCCAAAAGAAACAGCTGTCCTAAAGGCAAAGAAAGGCAAGCTTTTAAATTCTGACATTTTAACATTCTTCACACTTCAGTTACTTGTTCTTGAAACAAAATATTGGATAAATGAATATCAGTCAGTAGAAAGGGAAGTAGATTTGCTTTATGGATAAGCTGCTGACCAAATGCCTGGTTCAGAGCTTGTTCTTCCCTCAATCATCTCTGAATCACTGGTGTGGAGTTATTGCTGTTGCTCTAACAAGAAGAGATCAGATTTTCCACATATTGTTCCAGTGAGTCCAGTATGCACCTGCTGAATTTCACAATGTTCTGCTTCAGTCTCTATAATGCGCATTATTGTTGGCTACTGCTTCTGTTCTGTAGAGAACACAAGGAAATAAGAAGATCTCTATTTTATTTTACCATTGCAGTTTAACACTGAGATGTGATGTGTTTCTTGGTGCCAAAGGAGAGGATTGTTAAGACTGCTTACACTTTTCAGATTGATTTGTCTTTATGAGCACATGGGCTGTTCTCTCATCATTACTAGTAAGGAGAAAAGTTGTTTGGTTATCTGTGCATGCCACTGGTGAATGTAAATGTTTTTACAATGCACACACTGTATATGTTAGGTTAAAAGAAGATATTCTATGCTGGCAATTTTTCCATACAACAGTTGCCTTCCTTCCACACAGACAGCCTAGGTTCATCAAATGTTTTAGGCCCGATTCTGCTTTCACCCAGCTGCTGATCAAAAGTAGCCCCACAAAAATTGGTCAAATTGTTCTGCCAGGAAAGAGTATTTGTTCTCATGAGTATCATGGGCCCAATTTTCAAAAAAGTGGATTTTCTATGTGGCCTTTTAACTTGGGGAATTGTGGGTGGTCTACACCTCAGACTGATGTATTAAAGTGAATTTAGTATTGGGAGACAACAAGTTGCAATAAAATGAAAACATTGCTGAAACGGGATGGTTTATCTCGCTAAAACATTTTGTTTTTCAATAAGTCTGTCAAAAGACAATGGTACACAGAATACCTTACAGCCTACAAATAACTTCTGGGATTTTTGGAGGATGCAAGAGGAAAAAGATTGTTATCCTCTTGAAAAAAATCTTGCTGTGCTGTAAGCAAATGAAGCTAGATTATGCCTATAAAGAGCTGACAAGAAAGAAATAGTTCTGCTTTTGTGGAAAATAGATCCATCTTTCACAGAGAGGGAAGGAATACCTGATGAAAAGAGGAACAATCCTTCCAAAACAGCTGCTACTCCATCTGCCTAAAGTCAACATGTTAGGAAAGAACTTGATCATTCAATAAAAACATGCGTATAACCCCAAAATGCTGGGGATTATACTGATTTGATTTACACAGTAATAGATTGTGATCATTCTGAGTAATAGAGAATGATTTGAACTTTTTTGGTAAGCAGGCTAGGTAGAAATGAACTGTGTGTATTTTGTTAAATCAAATGTGTTCCTGCCTGTAAGTCCAAAGAAACACAACTCATATTATGGGATAGAAGACTCTACCTAGGAAACAGACACTCTGGAAAAGCTTTGTAGGCTAGGTCTAGGCTAACCACTAGACCAGGTTGCTCAAAGCCTCATCCAGCCTGGCCTTGAACACCTCCAGGGATGGGGCATCCACAACCTCCCTGGGCAATCTGTTCCAGTGCCTCACCACCCCCACTGTGAAAAATTTCTTCCTAATATCTAATCTAAATCTGCCCTCTTCCAGTTTATACCCGTTACCCCTTGTCCTGTCACTACACTCCCTGATAAAGAGTGCCTCCCCATCTCTCCTGTAGGCCCCCTTCAGGTGCTGGAAGGCTGCTATTACGTCTCCTCGGGGCCTTCTTTTCTCCAGGCTGAACAGCCCCAGCTCTGTCAGCCTGTCCTCATAGGAATCAATCTACTTAAGTTTGTCAGAGGATGACATAGATAAGGCTGTAGCTTGCAACAGTTCAGGAAGTCCTATGGCCTGTCTTATACAGTAAGTTAGCATATGTGATCAAAATGGTGCCTTTTGCCTTTCAGTCTGTGAAAAGAAAGTCTTAGAACAGATCTTTAAATACAAGATTGCTTCAGGTTGCTAACTTTCAGGCTGACACAGTACAAATGGCATGTGGCTCCAACCTGCAGTTTATCATCTGACATGAAATAAGTACTGTTTCACACTGAGAATTGCAGTGACAGTCTTGTCCAGTCAACTTATTGACTGTGACATGTTTGGTACTCTGTACCAAACACTGAATGGTATTAAGCTCTGAAATACTTTTGGCCTGGAGAGTTAAGTCTTTGAAATGATGCAGGAGCTAGGGACCAGGTTTAGATTCAAGTAAAACAGTAGATACTGTACTAAAATTTCAGTAACATACTGCTTTGGAAAGATAATCAGATGGAAATTTACCAGTATCTGAACAGTGCAAATGAAACAATTGTATGAAATTGCTTATGGATTTAGGTTTCTGTAATCAAACCTTTGGAATTCAAAGAGCTTGGATGTTTACTTCTTGCATTTTCATTGCCTGCTGTTACAAACCTGTTAGATTTTATATCACAAAAGACTGGATTTTGTTATGAAAGAGGACCAAAGGAGCAGGTTAATAGAAGCCATTGGCATGCTTGGTACTGGAGAAGAGGTCGACAGATGACAATCTAATTTAGAGGAAGAAAGCTTATTTTTATTTTTATTACAATTAATCTGACTAAGAGTGAGAGCATCATGAGCAAAAGTTCATAGTACTGAAAAGTTCCTTACGAGGGAAATAAGACTGCTTATTTTTAATAGCAGATAAGACTAATAAATACAAAATCCAAAAGTCATATTGCTAAAACATTATGACAGAATGTAGGAATTGCCATTGTTTGTTTTGGAATAAATACCAAACCTCAGGAAAGAGTTTTTCAGGTATGCTACAAGTGCACAAAACTAACAAAAAAAGCTCTGGTTCTATGCTAGCATGATGTTTTAATGAAGAAAAAAAAGCACGAAAATATGCAAACAAATACTTCAGCCATGTCAGAGAGTGCCATTCTACTGCAGCAGAAAATGGTTTCTGGGGCTGCAATGTATAACTGCCTGACAGCTCCACATCAACAGAGCATTTCCTATGCCACTCCATATTCCACTAGCGGTAAATGCTAAAATACTAAGTGCTAAAATACTGAAGTCTACACCACAAATGGACATTTACAAGTCAACAAGAAGGTGAATCTCTTTTTCCACAGCTCCTTACATAGCATATTCAAATACTGGTGATGGTATTCTGCTCCCATCCCCTTTTCTGGGTAATCAGATCACTTCGAGTTGAGGAAGAAGAAGGAGGTGCTGTCTCTTCCTGCAACATTTGAGAGAAGACCAAGGATAGCAGGTGCAGGGTGAAGAACAGGATTCATGCTAACAGGTGACAGATTTTAAATAGATCTGGGAGAGCCTTCCTTTCCTGAGATGTTGCAGCATTTTTGCTGGCGTAGATTTGCCTTGCCCTATGTAAAAGGACTTTGAAACCTGCTGGATTCTGTCCACCAGTTTAAGTGTGACATCACAGACTGCGTTCACAAGTCTAGGGATTTGCGGGCTTTTTTCTATCATCAATCCTTTTCCCTAAATGACAATGAAGAACTCCTAGAGGAGGCTGTCCCGGAACTGCTCTGAACTGATGCACTTCTTACTGTAGACATGACCACATATTTTGTCAGCATTCTTGACTTCTACTTCTGGAGCTTCCTTATTTGGATAGAAGAAATATCTTCAAAAAAGCCATAAATCCCTGAAAAAATCATAGTCCTACTTAATGTAGCCTGAAACTAAATTCAGTACATCACATGTGACTGTTTCCTGATTATATCACAAGTATAGAGACTTCTAAGCTACAAATGAGGTGTTAAGGGAATCAGAAATAACTTCTGCATCAGTCTGCTTCTTCCACAAATGTTACATATCTTAGTATTTTAAGTGTCTCTTGCATATCCCTGGGGAACAGCAGATGGTAAGTGATTTGGGAAGGTCTTTAAACAGTCTATGACAATTTCAACAAATTTATTGTTATTAATCCTAGATCTTGCATAGCTAGTTAAGCCTCACCCAGAAAGCCTCACCCAACAGAGTTTATATGTGTTATTATACTTTGGAATGTTAAGTGTTTTAGATGCAGTCTCTGCTGGGAGCTCTTATATAGAGAACAGGTTTTCTTCCATGAAACAAGCAAGTATTCAAAAAACACACACATACTCCCCAAAAAATCCTAAACTTGTGCTGTATTGTTTAACCTCTTAACAGTTCCTGATGTCATTTTTTTATAAGTTAAGAAAAACAAATGCTGTCATATTCTAAGTCTGAGTTTTGAACGAGCCAAAATCAAGAGATTAAGTGTTCCAAACACTTAAACATTTCATCCAATTAGTTCAGTCTAGCTTCTCTATCTCTGAACTGCTTCCAATAAACTGGATTTGAATACAGAATTGATAAGTTTCTACTACCTGCAGATATGTTGCTTTTCATACAAAGTAGTTTAAATGTTTAAAATTGCATATGAATCCTTTGTTCTTATTCTATGCTGATTCCTGATTATTTTTTTTCCAAATTCACTATATTCTGTGACTCTGAAACAGGTTCTGAAGAGGCCTAATTTTGAAAGACCATCTCTGCAATAGTCAGGTGTTTGCTGGCTGTGTCTCCACAGACAGAAGACAGTAAGAAGTAGAGCAGCTAGACTTAAAAGGTCATTGTCTGCTCCAATGTCAACAGGTGAAATCTGATTGATGCACACACATAGCCAAAAAAATGCTAGCTTGCTTTGTTTTAGGAAATGGAAAATGGCAAGGGAAAAAATGAAGAGGGGAGAAGAGGTGACCAAAAGTGAGGGAGAGGAGAAGAGAGGCAAGGAGAGGAGAGGAGAGGCAAGGTGAGGGGAGGAGAGGCGACGCGAGGCGAGGCGAGGCGAGGCGAGGCGAGGCGAGGCGAGGAGAGGAGAGGAGAGGAGAGGAGAGGAGAGGAGAGGAGGAGGGCAGGGGTGGGCAAAGGAGCAGAATTGTAGATGTTCTTACCATTGGTAGTAAGGCATATTTCTAGAGGTTGAATCCCCTTCAGCTTCACCATCTGGGATGGAACTACACTATCAAAACTGCATGTTCTAAGGAAAATGATTAACTTTTCAAGAATGAGAATTCTAGCTCACCAAAAATTCAGTATTTCAAACACTACTCTTTTCTGCATAAAATGCTTCCTCAGCTTGTTATCATTTATGTAACTTCTGAGGTTCAAGTCAAAGTCATGCCAGATATTAACTATAAAGAAGAATCGTGTTTGCTACTTATCACTGATTTTGAATAATGTGTAGTTTAAAATGCAGAAGAAAAAGAATCTGATGATACTTACTCATACAATGTTTTTCATCCACCCTGTACCTGACCTAACTCCACCCATGGAATGGAAACTGTCAAACAAGCTGAAAGTCATTGAATCAGCAGCAAGCAGTGGAAGAAAAGAAGAAAAAGCTTATACACACATTTTCTATATTGTTTGAAAAGTGCTGGGGCTCTTCACTGCTTACACTGAGCAGCAGGTGACATACAGAAGCGAAGGGCCTGTGAGACACAGGAGGGCTCCCACCTTCAGAACCACGCAACCATCTAAACAGGACCGAAGTATCACAACAGCTTTCTACATTTACTAAAGGTTCATGTACTTACAACACAAGCTACTTCTCACTGATGCAAGTTCTATTTACGCAAGTACATAAGTGGAAACAGTGAATATCTAAAAGGGAATGCGGCCCCCTTCAGAGCTTCTGACTCACTGGAAAACCTGAGCCCCTGGAATTAATCCTGCAGTAATACTTAAGAGTGGTAGGACATCACCATTGTAGTGCAGAGGAGCATTTTGGCCAAACATGCTGTGTAATTCTGAGAACAATGTAGGAAAATGCCAAAAGCGTCAGATGTTTAATGTAACATCAACCTACCATGTATTATGTCTGCCTAGAGGCTATACCTCAATTTAGAGCTGCAAGTTTGTGTTTAAAAATGCATTGCCATTTCTGCATGGAAGTAAAGAAGTTCTACAGGAAACAAAGACACAGAACAATCCTATCTGTCCAGACAATGTTTCTGGGAGGGAAAAGTTACATTTTCTAAGAGCATAACCTGCCTGCATTCTGAATGTGAAGAAAAGCATATCCTTGCTAAGCATGTTATTTGCCACCTTCTGGCTAATGCTAAAGATGACTTCAAAGTTGTTAACCCATCTCTTTTTCAGAACAAGGAGAGTCATTCCTTAATAAGTTTCCTTATGTACATTCCCTCCCTATGCATGAAGCCTTGATCTTTTCTTAGATCTTAAAATATCTTAAATCTTCCTAAGTCTTCTCAGATCCCGGGGCTGATGACAGTGTAGATTTGTTACCTGGTGCCTGACAATATTGTTGTGAGTCTCACAAAAGAATAAGAAGCATAATTCTATAAGTTCTATTAAGTTTTTCTCTGGTTAAAAATAGTATTGTCAAATGCCTTAATGTCTGTTTAATCGGGAAGACACTTTCAGAAAGCTCTTTCCCCCCCACCCCCCAATCATTAATGCATAACTCTACTGTTCTTTTAGACACAACTGTAAGAAAAATAACTTTTTTGTTACATCGCTGTTAAACAACAATGGTACAGCTTCAATACCAAAGGAGTATAAAGTGACCTGTATCTAGACAGTTAGTGTGAAAATGGAGAAATCTTAAATTTTGTATGCTAATATCACAGAATTCATAACATAAATAATAACAATTGTCAATAAAACATTGCCTGAGAATTAACATATAGGTTGGTTTTACCTTGAACCCTCAGGCCCTTCAGACAGTTGTAGATGCCAGGAAATGTCCTCCTCATTTCTTAAAAGATAAGCATAGTTTGCAACATGAAACTTGTAAACAGTTCATTCCTGACAAATTGGATGTCATGTTTTGTTCAGCCAGATTGCATTTCTTCGACCATGCAGCATTTATGACATATTTTAGACCACAGTACTCTATGCATACAGGAGCCTTAACCTCTATAATTACATGCTAATAAAAACAAGAACTGCAGAATGTTTACATCTTTGCCCAACCGTACGTCTTTAGAAAGAAAACAAAAATTCAAGGAGTCCATCTGTCATGCATATTCATAGATTATTCCTGGGTGTACTTGAATAAGCAAGCACTTTTCAATTTAAGCTACTGTGCTTTGTGTACTTGAAAGAGCATTTCTAAAATGTTAACCATAGCACTCGTGCTTGTTGTATAAATAAAAGGTTGTAGAGAGTTATCAGATGAAATAGCTTATAAATCTCAACACAAAAGATCTGTTACAATTTCATGTGCAGATCTGAGCCTTGAACTCAATGTGCCTTCTCTGCACAGGGCAAAGACTTTCTCAGCAATGGCTGACATAACGCATAAAAGATTAAGAGATGTGGCAGTCTTTAGTCCAATGTACATACTGCTTCATGAATATATAGTTTTATATAGGATTAACAGATGATTTATTTGGCTCTTCAATGAGGTGTGCATTTTCCAGGGATAATCCAACTATGTAAATATGTGTGCCCAGATGCTGTGGAAGCATTTGAATAGGTTCACGATGGGAGCTTTAGAAACGTGTGTAATAACAATAAATTTTCTTGTGGTTTTGCAAGAGACTTACAGGAGCTGCCACAAATCTTTAACAAGTGGCCAACACAGATTTGGCCATGTTGATGTTCTCATTTGATTGCCACAGCTTGTGTTTTGACTGTTCTATTAACAGATGTTGGAGTTGCAGGTACTAGCCAACACTTTCAAGTGGAAGTGTGAATGCAGCTGAGAGAGGTGCCCAGGCCGAGCACCTGAAGCCTTTACCTCCAGAAAGATGTGAGCAGCAAGTGTCACAGCACACCAGCATTTCAGCTTATGTGTTCCAGAAATGCTCATAGGCTTAGTGGGCAAGTTACATCAAAGAAAGCAGACCGGTGCAACTCCGCGGCAGGAGGCCCGTGCCTGGACCTCCAGACCCTGTACCTACACAACTGGCATGCCTGCCTGCCTTGTGCTTGCTGCTTCGTCCCACCCTTGCCAGTATGTCCTGCTCCTGCTTTCCTCATCCCTGCCTGCATGCCCCATCGCCGCCTGCCCCCCGCGCAAGGCCCACCCTCGCCTGCACGCCCTGTGCCTGCCTGTGTACCCCATATCTGCCCGCACTCCTCAGCCTTCCCCAAACACCGCATCCTTGCTCGCATCTCTGCCTGCGCGACCCATTCCTGCCTGCGCGCTCCCTCTCTGCCCGGGCGCTCTGCCCTCGCTTCACCGCCTCGTCCCTGCGCGCCACGGCCCGGCCCATGCGCCCGGCTGAGCGCTACCCCCACCCGCCCCGCGCCCTCCGCAGCGCCCGCTCCGTCCGAGCCTCGGGGGAGCCTCGAGGGAGGCGGCGGCGCCGGCGGGCGGGGACGGGCTCCCCGCCTCCCTCCCCGCCGCCCGGCAGCGGGGGGCCGCGCCCCCGCGCACCTCCCTGCCCTGCGGGGTCCGGCGGCGCCGCGCGCCCCGCGCCGCTCGCAGAGGCGCGGCGGGGCGGTGGCGAGGCGGGCGCGGAGCGCGCGGGCGCCGGTGCACCGCGCGGCGGGAGCAGGAGGAGGAGAAGGATGGCCTCTGCGGCGAGGCAGCAGCGCCGGGGCACCGCCGCCCCCCTGCTCGCCCTCGCCCTGCGGCTCCTCGCCGCCGCGCAGGTAAAGGGGTCCGTGGGCGCCTCCCCGGAGGAGGGAGGGTGGGGGCAGCGCCGGGACGGGGCTCCCCTGCTCTGCGGACGGAGGAGGGGGCGGCGGCGGCGGGAGCTCCGCACCTGCGGCCGCCGGGATGCTCTCTTTCCCACCGGTCTGGGGAGCGCTGCCCGGCCGGCGGCGGGGTTCTTCCTCGGCCCGCAGGTAGGTGCCGCGGCTGCCCGCGGGCGCTGCCCGGCGCGGGGCCGGCGGGGGACTCTGCCCACAGCTGTGTTTGCCGAGGGGACGCCTCCGGGAGCCTGCGCTGGGCTGGTGGTTTTACAGCTCTCCGGAAGGCAGGGATGAGAAGGTCGTTATTACAAAAAGTTAAGATACGGCTGAGCTTTAGCCGAATGCCGGGGGTGAGGGTCTCGGTGTCCTTCGCGGGAGGGTGGGGAATACTCTTTGAGATGCAGAGCAGCTTCGAGAGTCCTCCGCCTGCGTTTCTCGGGCGGGTGTTTCGTTCTGGAAGCAGAGTGCTGAGCTGGGCCATGTCACAGTGTTTCCCTTGGGTGTAATTTACATCCTCTGACATGCTCTACAGGTAGTTTGCTTTGCTTAGTCATCAATTTGTCACTGCCCAGCTTTTTTTTCCAGACTCTAGCCAAGGCAAAAAAATAAAAGAAAAAAAAAGAAAGAAAAGGCGAAAAGAAAGCAAAATAGCCTCTCTGATGATGCCCCATTCAGCCTTCTGGAGACAATAAATGAACTCACTTTCTGCTTTGTATGTGCCCTAAAGACAAGCGAGTGTGAACACAGCTCTCCAAAATAATTCCCATTTGGTTTAGTTTTTTTCTTGAAGTTTGAAGCTGAATTTTAAATAAGTAATAGCAAATTTGCACTAAAGACTATGATCTTTTTGTGTTTAGGGCATTAGCTAAGCCCTCTCAAGAAAAAAAAATAATTAAAAAAAAAGTACAGAGTCACTTGAAGTAAACATGGGAACATTATTCTCTGTATAACTTCAGCCTGCTCCTGAATGTGACATTTCTGGTCTCTGCTGGTTCTCCTGACCATGTATTTTTCTCTCCCTTGATCCTCTATGGTAACAGTACGTCCCTGAGCAGATTAGCCTGGTGATCTGAGTAAAGTTCTTCATTTTGATAGAGAAAGTTTTGTGTTGGATTACTTTGCCTTGTCTTGTACCACTTGTGTATCCTGTGGAATGGAGAAGATTCGAAAGTACAGTGGGGGGCCGTGGGGGACAAGGTGTGATGCTGGCCTACACCTGCAGACGTGTGGTCAGAACTGGATCTTGACTGTCATCGGAGAAGTTGTTGACAAAATGCTGCAGGATGCATTGGTAGCACTGGTGTGCTTCAGGAGCACACAGATTGGCCCATAGAGACCAGTGTCTAAGGTAATCTGGTATCTGTTTCTGATAAAGGCCACTAGAGCCATAATAGCTGCATCCTTTAACCCTGCCACCAACTGTATTTCAGAACTGAGGTTGAATTGATCTCCCCTGGGACTCGGCTCCCTCCCTGCTTTTCCTGGCCTCGTGCACCTGCCTGCCCTCTCTCTTGCAAGCAGTTCTTCTTTATGGGGGATTTAAATAGCTCTTTACTTCTTTTCTGCATGCAAATACAGAACATTCAGGCTTACTTTTGAAAAAGTGTGGAGTGAGTGATATGCAGTGCCCTGGCCTGGGAGCTGGAACAGAAAGGCAGTTGAGTTTCCTTTGGCTCCTGTGTTGGATACTTTGCTATGTGAATTTCATTTCACAGTTCCTGGGGTAGTGCTACTCTTGAAATAACAAGAGTTTGGTGCTGCCTCATGCCTCTAATCTCAAATTTACATGCTGATAGTATGAATAAAAGCAGTTGTCCTTGTGGACAGGATTTCCTAGACCCGAGAACACAATCAGCCTGGGAAGCCTCCTGGTGTGTTTTCTACCATTTGTAATGTGAGGTGATGGAATAAGTGGAGATTGAAGTTATGCTTTATTAAGATAACAGATATGTGCACGTATAATGAAGAAGATATTAAAAATGACTGTAATTCTGTAATGCTGCATTGTATTAATCTACATTTTATGTTAAATTAAGATGGGAAATGATTGTTCTTATGTACCATGTATGACTGTGAATTTAGGATGTGAATGATGTTTCTATACCGTATCATGATGAAAAGGAGCATACAAAACTCTGCCTTTTTTTGGAAGAAGTAAACTGAATCTTCAAATTGTATGTTGTTATTACTATAAGTCCTTGAACTAGACCAAATCTTTTTGTTTATCTTTTAATTAATAACAAGTAGAATCTATTAATAATTAGACGTGTGAGCTCTATTTTCAAGCTGTATTGTGGAATTAAGCAGTGCTTTGTGGTAGTGGGATTTAAATGTCCTCTTTTTCCGTAGTTTTGACAAGGAATGGCTATCACAATTTTTTATAATTTTGTCCTTTAGGTCTACAAACCAAGATATGGGGTTTTACTGGAACCCTCTTGGAGTAATTCTTGTCAGTGTGATTTTTTTTTTTTAAATTTGCAATTGCAAATTTAAAAAATGTGGAGGAGTTTATAGTAGATAACTCAACAAAAGAGCCTAAACTGGCTTTTTAAAATTTCATTGTGACATAGTAGTTATTGTAGCAGACTCAGCTTTTAGCTCTGCTTAAGACTTCATGTATGAACTTTGTGGATAAGTGCAGGCATTTTCACATGTGTTTTATGGGCTGACTGGATATAGGAAGATTTAGGTCTGGAAGAGGTGTAGGGAAATGTAGACCATTGATAGACTGAATTTTCGTGTATGTCATTGTACTTATAGACTTTTTGTGCCTTATGTTTGCTATATTCTGTTCTACTTTTATATTTAAATCATGTGGTTGCTACAATGTTCCCTTTTTTATGTCCACAACACCTGTGTGGGAGGGAATGTAGTGGGGGTATTTTGTGTATTAGGAAGTGGTTCTTCTGGAGAAGAAAGCATCTTTCTAAAATACTTGCATGTAGTGACCTAATAGTAAATTATATTAGACATCTACCATTATCTTTTCTCCAACAAAACACTTACCAAGTGAAAATCCATGGAGTTTTGTTCTGCTGTCCAGAGAAGACTATAACATTCTCTTCTATTGAATAAAGTCAAAAACAAAGCCAGTCAAAGCTACTAAAAACAGGAATGAACTCGGAATCCCTGCATTTGAAAAACTGACCATCTTACTAAGGTTAGAAGGTTGGAATACTTCAGTCTGGAAACATTTTAGATAAGACTGTAGAAAAATATGAGATGAGGACAAACTATTAGAATACAAGTAGTAAATTTATATATGGTTCAATTAGTCAGCCAGCACTGAAATACCACCATACTCCTAGTTATTTCATGTAAAATAATCTTGAAAGAAGTTTGTACCGATCAAAATAATTTTGTAGTGTGTTTCTTACGGATCTTGTTAGTATTATGATCAAAATTGTACTGATGAACACAATTATGGCTGGTAATGTTAAAGCTGAGCTTGGTTGTGGAAGGCTTAAATAAACATCTGTTACTTTAATGACTGGAATTGTCTTTTGGGCTTTGTAGTTGTCCTGGTTTCAGCTGGGACAGAATTAACTTTCTTCACAGTAGCTAGTGAGGTGCTGTGTTTTGGATTTGTGCTGAGGAGAAGGCTGATAACATACTGATGTTTATTTCTAGTTGCTGCTAGACCAGTTAAGGACTCTTCAGCTTCTCTGCTGTGCCACTGTCTGTAGGTGCAGGAGAAGCTGGGAGGGAGCACAGCCCCAATTACCAGTTGAGGATTTGACTTTAGGTTTAGGATTGAGACCCAAACGGGACAATCATATATCATGCCCAGTATATAGGTGAGCATCTGTCCAGAAATGCTTGCTCTCTCTCTGTTGTCTGTTGCTCATCTCTCTCTCTCTTGGTTAGCTCTTGTACTCTTATCTCTTTTCTGGGATTGCAGCTTTGGGAATGTCCCTGCTCCAGGATTGTTAGCTGGGAACAGGCTGAGCCTTGTTCATCCGGTGGTGAGAAGTATCACTGTGTATCACTCATTTGTATACTTGTATATATTACTATTATTATAATAATAATTATTTTCAATTTTATTGTAGTTTAGTTATTAAATTGTTCTTATCTCAATCCACAAGTCTCTTTTCCCTTTACCCCTTTAATTCTCTCCCCCATCCCTGGCAGAGGGGACGGCTAGTGAGCAGCTGCATGGTGTTTGCTGCCAGTGAGGTCAAACCATGACAGTAGTAGATAAAATGGGTTCTTGGTTGTATTGTCCACTGAAGGCATGAAACCACAGGAAGGTATATTCTTTTTGCATCGTCATCTTGAGTATCACTGAAGTTGTTCTTGTTTCAAATAATAAGACTCCCTCTCTTGTTCTAAATAGAATCACAGACTGGTTGTCAGGGGCTTCTGGAGGTTGTCTTGTCCAATCCCCTCTGCTCAAGCAGGGTCACCTGGAGCCACTTCCCCAGGACTATGTCCAGACAGCTTTTGAATATCTCCAAGAAGGGAGACTTCACTGTTTCTCTGGACAACCTCTGCCGGTGCTTAGTCACTCTCACAGGAAAGAAGTGTTTCCTGATGTTCAGATGGAACCTCCTGTGTTTCAATCTGTGCCCACTGCCTCTTGTCCTGTAGCTGGGTGCTGCTGAAAGAGCCTGGCTCCGTCTTCTTTACACCCTCCCTTCAGGTATATATGTACATTAATAAGATCCCCTGAGCCTCCTTTTCTCCACACTGAACAGTCCCTCTCAGCCTTTCCTCATAAGAGAGATGATCCAGTCCCCTCATCTTCTTTGTGGCCCTTCATTGCACTCTCTCTAGTATGTCCATTTCTCTCTTGTACTTGGGAGCCCAGATCTCAACACAGGACTCCAGGCATGGCCTCATCAGTGCTGACTATAGGGGAAGAATCACCTCCCTCGATCTGCTGGCAGTATCTTGTCTAATGCAGCCTAGGATACAATTTGCTTTCTTTACCACAATGGCTCACTCATTGTCAACTTGGTGTCTACCAGTCCTGCCCCTGCCCCATCCTGTTTTGCAGACCTTCTGTTTGCTTCCAAATTTGGTGAAGAGAAGACTGGGCTAGTGTTCTATCATGGTGGGCACCTGACTCCAACAAAATGTGTTTAGGAAAGTTTCATGCAGAATTGTGGAGGCATTTCCAAGAATTCAGGTGTATGGGGAAAAATGTAATTTAAAGAAGTTATAATAACTTTTTCATGAAAGCATTAAGCCACCTTAGTTTCTTTGTAAAAAAGTGTTAAAAATTTAGCAAGAAGAAGGCCTTGCATTCGAGATGTCTGTTGCTAAAACTGTAGAAGTGAGACTAAATTTTCTTAAGTTACAGGTCTCTGAGCATTCATAGCCTGCATCTCACAAGAGATTTAGGCTGTCAGCATTTTCACACGTTTTCACAGGCCATGTGTGAATATGTGAACATGTCAAGGAAAGAAACTGTACTTCCTCTTCTGTTGCACAAGGCAAAGTCAGGTTATCCCCAAACTGGTATTACATCTGGAGCCTACAGTTATGTTTCCATCTGGACATGTCCAAAGGTGGGGTGAGTGAGGGATTTGTGAGATCCAAATGCAGATGAAACAAGAGATACAACATGTCAAGAGATAAACGCAGGGAATGGGAACGTTTTAGCACTGTACAGCTTTTGACAAGTTATATGATCTCTGACAGTATTATTTTTTGGTCTTTTATATGACCCAAGTAAACAACACTTCTGTAATAGCTTTTGCTTCCTTAAAATGAAGGGAAAAGAGGTAATCAAACTAGACTTTTATGACATCTATCTGATTTGAAATTTTATCTCATTCCTCTTTTAAAGCTGTATGCCACATTTCACAGAATTAAAAATATTGCCCTTTTTGTGGGTACTTCCAACAATAAGTGGGTTGATATTGCAATCACACATTTAGGTACAGATACGGAATACTCTGTTATCATTAATGAGTAACAACAGAATTGATTGGTGAACATATCCTTCAAAAAGTGGAGCTATAATTTTTGATAATCTGGATTAGATTACTATTACCATGTTCCAGTGTCGTGTTCCTGTACATTATTTCTCTTAGTAAAAATGTAACCTGTGCATTAAAATGCATCTCTGTTCTTGGTGCAGTTCACATTGGGTGCTTGAAGTGGACATTACTAGAGCTCTATGGAAACATCAGAGGATGTAAATTATTGCTGCTAGGTGTCCCGAGGAGTACGGAATTCTGTGTAGCTGTTAGATAAGCATGTGTTTTGTATTAGGAGTTTTGAAAATCTTGGTTAGAAATTGAATCTTTTCCGTAGACTTTGAGATCACTTAATATGAAAAAAAAAAAAGAAAAAAAGGAGCCCAGGTACACTTTTAAGCCTCTTTCATTGCAATCGACACTTCAGTACTTCTACTCTCCAGTGTCTTCGTCTAAATTCTTTTTCTTACAAAATATAATAAATTATGCTTTGCCTGTAGTCACAAAGACAACCAAATATGATTAAGTCTGCTAATGGTATGATGTATGGTGAGTAGACTACCAACTTCTAAACTGGATTTAGCAACCACAGTATTCCCTGTATGCTTCTGTTCCTGTATTTTAAATCTTTGTGTAACAGCTCACATACAGGGGTACCTGTTAACCATTGTATACCTCAAGGCACTTTGCACCCTAAAAATGCAGTTTTGTCCCAGCTGCGAGCAAGAGGTTTCTGTTTTAGTAAGCAATGTAAGAGCAATGTAACATACAGTTTACAAGACTTGGTGAATAATGCCATGTGCATCTGAGTCATGCCTCTATTAAATTTAATTAAACTCTTTAGACCCTTCTCAGTCTTAAGGGTATGTATTTTTTATGCCTTTAGAGGGAAATGTGCAGTCAGCGTAATTGTTGAACATGTAAGTGCAAGGAAAGTTACCAAGAGAGAGAGAAATGGAAAGAAATTAGATAATTCAAGGCCTTTGGGAAATACATTAAGTGGAGCTGCAGTAGGTACTTTGGAATAAATTGTGAGATGAGTAGATCACTAGTGTTGTTTGACATGCAGTTACATTTTTGACAGATAGGAGAAAAAAGAAATTGCATAATTTGGACTGAACATACAGGGGGGATCAGATGGTAACAATGAGTTCTACTGGATAGCAGAAAGCCTGGTTCTTTAAGCACATTTTTCTATTGGGTGCACAAGAGCAGGATTTTACGTGATGCTTAAACACCGATTCGGGATTGGTGTGGGAATGGAGTGGGTGATCTAGCAGGACTGCCCCATCTCAGCCAGTAATATCCGTCAGAGGAATTAAACAAAGCCTATTCTTGCATCCATGCTTCAGTTTGTTTATAGCCCTGTATGGCTAAGTGCCATAAATAATGACTGCATTACATCAGTCTCAGATATAACTTGCAGAGTGTTGTTTGATACTGTTACTTTTGACTCAATAAGTGTTTCCAGAATTTTCATCTGTACGAATATGTTTTTTTACGCTGACCCCATATATGCTGGTTCTTTCAGTGAAGCATTGAATAATGGAAAAGTGGATTTATACAAAACTGCCAGTAATTGTTTCATTTAGCTTTGTTTTTACTTGCATATTAAGCAGGCATATGTATTGCATTGAATGGAGAGACCTGCTTGTGGATTTTGACATAGTTATAATAATACTGCCACTCTGCGTAGCTCAGGTGGGCTGCAGAATCCAGTTTTTCTTTGGGTTGCACATGTTTTTTGATTTAATGAAGAGTTGATAAGAAGGAAAATCTTCAGATGTGTGACACTATTACGTAATATAACAGTCAAAAACTAGTCCTGTGCAGCTGCATGCTTTATTTATTTCCCTCGGTGTTTTTTAAGAGGAAATAGAGGGGACTCAGACTCATCCTGACTTAGGCTAACTTGAATAAATGACTGACCAACTACTCTGCTGGAAAACACCCCTTCTTTTTTTGCCATGGGTTTGGCTGAGCTATGTTGTAGCAAGGAAGCAGAAATGAAGAGGGGAAGATTTTTTTAAACAGATGAATGAAATTTCAAGCTTTCCTTTCAATTTTAGAAAATTTGGTATTTAAGTGTTTAAAATTATTCAGTTGCCTGGAGAATTAAGGAGGCAGCAAAGGTCAGAGCTAAACGTCTTAGAGATCGTTTTGCTTAACTAATGTTTGGGAAAATGGTACATTTGTAAAAATGCTCCTTTTTTAAAGGAAAGAATAACTGCTTCACTGTAATAGGTAGTGTCAATAATTTTGTGGCAATTTATTATAGTAGACTGGTGGCTAGAGTGGTGCATGGGGCCATTTTGAAGTGAAAACAGTTTAATTTTTCTCTGAAGTTATATTAGCAATTTCTCCTTTTGATATCTGACGTTTTAAATATCTGCATGTTTCACTGAGAAAAAGCTGCACTTGCAAAATCTCTCAAATTAAAAAAGGTGTACTTACGTAAAAGATAGAAATTAATTTCCAAATTTTTTTCTCTTACCCACTTAACTTCTACCTAGCTTTCTGAATCCTCTTGCTACAGTCATGTGCTGGCTAAGAGGTGTGTGTGTTTGTAACTTTGGTTGAAAGTGATCCTAGTGAACCTAGTCATATGAATCAACTTATGTGTTTGCAGATCTAGAGACTGTGTCTGAACAGTCCTTAGAAAGGCAGCAAGTCTTTGGTGTGTTCTCTCCCAATGCCTTTTACTTCTAACCTTTAACTTGCACTGGATATTGCATCCAAAGGCTTATTGTGAGCACTGTCACTGAAGCATAGTGCTTCACCTGCCATTTTTACAGTGGCTTTTCAAATTCTGTTTAGCGGAAGACTGCTGTCAAGAGGTAAACTCTTGAAATTCACTTGGAGCTTAAATAAAGTTCCTACAAGTTTCTGTGCTGTACTGCAATGAGTGATTGAAGGCAGTGTTTGTCCTGAAGGTGAGTGATTTTCAAACTTTGAATATAGCATTTTTTTGAGAGATGCATTTCAGGTATAAGTCAGCAGTATATTTAATAACCTGTCTAAAACATGTTTCTTTAGAAACCGTCCTGCCTAGTGTTTAATTCTATGAGATCTTAACCAACCTTGTCTGAGTCTTTATGCAGATTAAAGACTGATTGCTAGATGGGTTAGAACCTTTTGCTTTCATTGGGATATTTGTGTTGGTATTTAGTTTCCTACTGAAGTTCATCTTACAAGAAAGTGAGCTCTCTATTTGCTTTCTAAAGTCCATATTTTCATATGACATAGTTCATAAATGCTTTAGCATTTTCATATGCTAAAAAAAATGTACCTTTATGCTGTAATCCTTTCCAAGAATGAGCTGTTACTAGTCTTGTACCTATACACCTGTGTACGCATATGTGGGGCAAAGGTAGAAGTCATTAAAATAAGATCCCTTCTGCATGTGGAGGCTACTTGCTCTCATTACCTCAGTAAGCAATTACAGAAGGCATAGAGAAGATGTTTTAACAGATTATTTTGAATACAAATTATGCACTACCAAAAATATGCTTAATTTGTAGTAAGCAAAACTAAGATACAGAACAAATACAAGTTGCACACAGACAGGAAAATACTCTGTTCTTCTATTAACCTAGAAGCTTATACTGTATGAATATGTTTATTAGAAATTATTTCTCTACTCCGATCTGTATTCAGTCTCAGATAATTTTGGCAACAGTGTCTTAACATTGTTATAATGTTTTGCATTTAGGAGCAAATGGGTGTATTGAAAGTAGGACTATGTATTTCTGGTTTTTGAATCAAAGAGCAGGAAATGACTTTATCTTTGCATTGTTGTATTTATTCAATTTTCCTGATTTAAAACACTCCGAAACAGTGGTGTTGTAGAACCTATGCATCTCTTTATGGCAAATTTTAAACATATACACCCTGTGTTGATCATAGTGAGGTTGTAGTGTAGAAGGGGTTTATTATTTGATGACTATTTTTTTCAAGGAAGTTGAGCATGGGGGTTACCGTGACTGCCATTAACCTTTATATACAATTTGGAAACCTAACTTAATCTTATTATGCATCTACTAGAAACTAAACAGCCACACGGTGAAGATGTTTTTATCTGTTAGAAAGACACATAAGGGAAACAGGAAAGGTTGGTGCTTGGTTGCTGTTACAGTGAGAAATACAACCGAATTCATACTTTCTGTACTTGTCAGGGAACAGCAAGCTCCCCCTCTACTCTGCTCTCATGAGACCCCACCTGGAGTACTGTGTTCAGCTGTAAAAAAGGTATGAACCTGTTAGACCAAGTCCAGAGGAGAGCCACAAAGATTTTCAGAGGGATGGAGCACATCCCATATGAGGACAGGCTGAAAGAGTTGGGGTTGTTCAGCCTGGAGAAGAGAAGGCTCCGAGGAGACCTTACAGTGGCCTTCCAGTACCTGAAGGGGGCCAACAGGAGAGATGGGGAGGCACTCTTTATCGGGGAGTGTAGTGAGAGGACCAGGGGTAACGGTTATAAACTGAAAGAGGGCAGATTTAGATTAGACATTAGGAATAAATTTTTCACTATGAGGGTGGTGAGGCACTGGAACAGGTTGCCCAGGGAAGTTGTGGATGCCCCATCCCTGGAGGTGTTCAAGGCCAGGCTGGATGAGGCTTTGAGCAGCCTGGTCTAGTGGAATGTGTCTCTGCCCATGGCAGGGGGGTTGGAACTAGATGATCTTTAAGGTCTTTTCCAACCCAAACCATTCTATGATTCTATGATTCTGTAATAGTTGCAGTTGGAAGGGACCATGGAGGTCATCTAGTCCAATCCCCCTGGAGTAAGCAGGGATATAATGTATATGAATATGAATATGAACTCCAGAAAATTATTAGACTTGGTGCTAAAAGACAATTTTGGGAAAGGATTTTAAAGAGAGAGTTGTACATTTTTTAAAGAAATATCTACTCAGAAGAAAAAAATTATTTTTAGGAAAAGCTTACTTTAGAACTTTTAAAAATTTTAGAAATTATTCTTATTTTTGCAAAAGCTTTGTTTGAACTACATTTGAAGTAAAAAAGTCTGACTTTTTCAGGCTCAAAATTATTTTTTTTTCTGTAATTATCTGAAACTTCGTACTTCATACCTGGTCAAATTGGACCATTCTGAAATTAGTCTAACTACTGAAAACTGCAAGCTGTTCAGAGAGTTTTGAGGGGTGTGGGTGGTGTTTGGCTGTTCATTTTCTCTCCAGATTTGTAAGAATTCTTGAGGGCTAGAGGTTTGTTGGTGATTTTCTCCTTTTTTTTTTTTTTTTTTTCCTTCAACTGTAGCAAGAACATTTCTAATATCTCAAATTTCTGTAAGAGAGGAACAGGGTTTCTGCTCACACTTAAAATGCTAAAATTAGCTTGCACTGTGTCCTTATTTCCCTCTCTCCTGAAATTAAGGTGATGGAGCAGTCTTTAAACATGGTGATGTAAGTTAAATTTTTGCATTGAATCTGGAATATTTTTCGAGAAATCATAGCAGAGGTCTCTATTTTATTTTTTTTTTTGCTTTTAATTTTAAGATCCTTAAACCTCAACATTCAGGAGAAATTTTTACCTGGAACAAGTTTTATTCAATATGTCAATTGTAAAGAAGTAGCCTGGGAAAAATGAGAAGAGGCTTACGTAGCATCAAGACTATCTTCAACTGTAATGAATAACTGTAACTTCAGAGTCTTGGCACATGTCTAGCACTGTCATACTGCTGTTAAATGGTTACTGATGAAAAGGAAAGAGAATGGATATTTTAACAGGAGCCCTGAAATATTCTGGGTTGCAAAACAACCCCTTTCCTGGTCTTGGAGACTGCATATTTTCATGTCAGATCACACAAAAAGAATTCTGGATGTTGGACTGCAATCAATATGAGTATTTACTGGGTCCCTTTCAAACTGGTTTACTACCAAGAAAAATATTACAACTATGAGCTATGCCATTTATGTGACATCAGACCTCCAACAAGGTGAGAATATCCTCAGGGCAGTGAGGAGGGCACACAGCAAACTCACTACCCTGGACTTTGGCCTCTTCAGGGACCTGCTTGGAAGAGTCCCATGGGATAAAGCCCTGGAGGGAAGAGGGGCCCAAGAAAGCTGGCTAATATTCAAGGATCACTTCCTCCAGTCTCAGGGGCGATGCATCCCAACAAAGAGGAAGGCAGGCAAAAATGCCAGGAGGCCTGCATGGATGAACAAGGAACTCCTGAGCAAAATCAAACAAAAAAAGGAAGCCTACAGAGGGTGGAAGCAAGGACAGGTAGCCTGGGAACAATACAGAGACACCGTCCGTGAAGCCAGAGATCAGGTTAGGAAAGCTAAAGCCCAAACAGAATTAAATGTGGCCAAGGATGTTAAGGGTAACAGGAAGAACTTCTATAGGTATGTCAGTGATAAAAGGAGGACTAGGGAAACTGTGGGCCCCCTCCGGAAGAAAGCGGGAGACCTAGTGACTCAGGATGTAGACAAGGCTGAGGTACTTAATGAGTTCTTTAGCTCAGTCTTCACTGGCAAGAGCTCAAGCCACACTGCCCAAGTTGCAGAAGGCAAAGTCAGTGACTGGGAGAAGGAAGAACTGCCAGCTGTAGGAGAAGGTCAGGTTCAAGACCATCTAAAGAACCTGAAGGTGTGCAAGTCCATGAGACCTGATGAGATACATCCGCGGGTCCTGAAGAAACTGGCAGATGGAGTTGCCAAACCAGTATCCATCACATTTCAGAAGTCGTGGCACTCTGGTGAAGTTCGCGCAGACTGGAAAAGGGGAAATATAACTTCCATTTTTAAAAAAGGAAACAGAGAAGACCCGGGAAACTACAGGCCGGTCAGTCTCACCTCTGTGCCTGGCAAGATCATGGAGCAAATGCTCCTGGAATCTATGCTAAGGCACATGGAAAACAAGCAGGTTATTGATGACAACCAACATGGCTTTACCAAGGCGAATTTGGTTGCCTTCTATGACAGAGCCACGGTGCTGGTAGATAGAGGAAGGGCAACTGACATCATCTACCTGGACTTGTGCAAAGCTTTTGACACAGTCCCACATGACATCCTTGTCTCTAAGTTGGAGGGACATGGATTTGATGGAAGGACCACTTGCTGGATAAGGAACTGGCTAGATGGCCACACTCAGAGTTGTAGTCAATGGCTCAATGTCCAAGTGGAGACCAGCGACAAGTGGTGTTCCACAGGGGTCGGTACTGGGACCAGTGTTGTTTAACATCTTTGTTGGAGACATGGACAGTGGGATTGAGTGCACCCTCAGCAAGTTGGTCAATGACACCAAGCTGTGTGGTGTGGTGGACACTCTGGAGGGAAGGGAAGCCATCCAGAGGGACCTTGACAGGCTGGAGAGGTGGGCCAATGCAAACCTCATGAAATTTAACAAGGCCAAGTGCAAGGTCCTGCATGTGGGTCGAGGCAATCCCAAGCACAAATACAGGCTGGTCGGAGAATGCATAGAGAGCAGCCCAGAGGAGAAGGACTTGGGGGTATTGGTGGATGAGAAACTCAACATGAGCCAGCAGTGTGCGCGTGCAGCCCAGAAAGCCAACCATGTCCTGGGCTGCATCAAAAGAAGCATTAGCAGCAGGTCAAAGGAGGTGATTCTCCCCTTCTACTCTGCTCTCATGAGACTCCATCTTGAATACTGTGTTCAGATGTGGGGCCCCCAACACAAAAAAGACATGGACCTGTTGCAGAGAGTCCAGAGGAGAGCCACAAAATTAATCAGAGGGCTAGAGCACCTCCACTATGAGGACTGTCTGAAAGAGTTGGGGTTGTTCAGCCTGGAGAAGAGAAGGCTCCGAGGAGACTTAATAGCAGCCTTCCAGTACCTGAAGGGGGCCTACAGGAGAGATAGGGAGGCACTCTTTATCAGGGAGTGCAGTGAGAGGACAGGGGGTAACGGGTATAAGCTAAAAGAGGGTAAATTTAGGTTAGACATTAGGAAGAAATTTTTCACTATGAGGGTGGTGAGACACTGGAACAGGTTGCGCAGGGAGGTTGTGGATGCCCCATCCCTGGAGGTGTTCAAGGCCAGGCTGGAAGAGGCTTTGAGCAACCTGGTCTAGTGGAGGGTGTCCCTGCCCATGGCAGGGGAGTTGGAACTTGATGATCTTTAAGGTCCTTTCCAACACAAACCATTCTATGGATCTATGAATCTTAGAATATAGAGGAAAACCCAAGAAATCAGTAAAATAATTTGAAACATTTATATGAGAACAATGAAGGAAAGAACCTGTATAATAAAGGATGGACTAGTTTTGTTTTAAAAGGAATATTCCTTTGTAGCTGATCCTATGCTTGATATAACTTGACACTGTGTTAAGACTATGTCAGTACTAGGAGGAAAACAGGTGTATTTTTAAAAATGTGTTAAAGCCCTTATACGTACTTTATGCTACTGGTTTGGAATTAACTGCTGCCTTTGTTGGACTTTTACTGCTGATGTGATGTATTTGAAAGCTTAGCTCTCTCCTGTCTATATGAAGCCAAAGTGGTCTGTTTCCGTATGAAACATTGGTTTGACTTAGTTCCATGCAGAGTTTCTGCGCAGATCTGTGTCTGCTTTGGGTAGAACAGATTCTGGCTTTATGAACCTGAGAGAATCACAGAATCACTGAATCACAGAATGTTAGAGATTGGAAGGGACCTCGAAAGATCATCTAGTCCAATCCCCCTGCCGGAGCAGGAACAACTAGATCAGATCACACAGGAATGCATCCAGGTGGGCTTTGAATGTCTCCAGAGAAGGAGACTCCACAACCTCTCTGGGCAGCCTGTTCCAGTGCTCTGTCACCCTCACTGGAAAGAAGTTTTTTCTCATATTCAAGTGGAACCTCCTATGTTCCAGCTTGAACCCATTGCCCCTTGTCCTATCACTGGATGTCACAGAGAAGAGCCTGGCTCCATCC
>WKFP01013964.1:298820-327097 GCA_011057875.1 Pterocles orientalis | reverse complement strand
TAGATAAAATTAAAGATAAAATGCTAGAGCTCCATACAGAAGTTTGTACAACATTTGTGGCCTGCGGTTGAGCAATAGCAATACTTGAAAACAGAACAGATTTGTAAAAGCTCCTGGCTCCCAAGGAAACTGCATTACGAAACTAAGAAAGCAGTTACAGCCACTGGAGGCTTTGTAATGTATCACTGCTTTAATTTTTGTTTTTCTTCTGTAAAGTGTAGAATAAAAATAAGTTTTTGAAATTGTGAGTTAAACAAAACTGAAAATTGCCTAAGGACTCCAGTTAACTCCACTTAATTAGCTAAGTCAATTTTGAAGGACTGGATTTAAAACCAAAGGTCCAAGTGGGAAGAACTAATGTGTTTACCCAGATTGTTTCACCAAGACTAAGTCTAGGCTGGGTATCTAGTTTGGGCTCAGGTAAGTGGGGCAGGGAGAGTTGATTTCATCCGTTGACGTCTGCATTTGAGAATTCAGACAAGGGCTAGTTTGAGACCACATGTGCCTGTTTCTTTACTGCTCTATTGTCCAGGTGCCCTGGTCATCCTTGCAATCAGGTTTAGGGAAAATGGAGGTAACTGAGCTAATCTGATTCATAGGCTTTTTCCAGATGTAAGTGGCGTCAGGTGGATGGGGGCTGCACTCGATGGAAAATATTTGTGCAGGGTTTAGCAGCAGATAGAGCTGACCAGATATCATTTGGTCTAGGATTTGTGTGTCAGAATGGCTTGAGAATGGGGAGAATTAAAAAGCTGGTTTTTTTTCAGTGCTGTAAGAGTCTAGTGCGATTAATTCAGTATGTTGTTTGAAGGATTTATTTTTTTTGTTAGGAAGAAAGCAATATATGTTGAAACAAGTAGAATCAGCCCCTAAGAGAAGTGCGCTACTGCTGACATATCTTACTGCGGCTCATTTCTGCACATGAGACCTGAAAAATATTTCTGAAAATATCACTGCAAGTAGTTCATCATCAGTGAAACTACAAAAGTAGAAGGGAGAAACATTTTCCTTTTTTTACCTGTGTGAATGCAGTAGTGAAGTATTTGTAGATTTTGCGACAAGTTTGGGTTTTTTTAAATTTTGGTTCAAGATGTTTGTAAAGAAGCTGAGAGAGCTGTAGTTGAGATCTTTGAGTTTCTGAACTGACTTCCAATGATTTGACATGTTCCTTTCATCTACTGTTTGATTTGTACGGGATATCTGCTTTTCTTTTTCAAGTTATTTTCTGAAGATAGGTAATGGTGTAACATTAGAGTGTTATAAAACCAGGTTGCTTCATGATTAAGGGTCCATAGGTTTTGCCAAGCCAGATACGGTAAGATTGAAATTGAAATTGAAATCAGCTGTGAATAGATCAGATATGTGTAAATAGATTACTTATAAAATGTTTTCTCCTGTAAATTGTCCTGTTACAGGCTTGCTCTCTAACTGTTTGGGTGTGTAGATATATAGGAGTATAGCATGTACAAAAATGCATTTCAATATATGCTGCTTCTTTCTGTCTGTTCTGGAACGCAGAGTTGAGTAGTTATTTTTAAACAAAATTTAAGAGTTAACCACAAAGACAGGACAAAGTTTTTAAATTTTTATATTTAATGGCAATGTTGCTGAAATATAGACAAAATACCTTCAATAACAGTAGGGTAAGTATGTAATAAATTTTTTATGTAGCTTTTGTACAGTTAAGATACAGAATAGACCTACTGGCTGCTATACCATAAAAAAATAGGTTTGTAAATTTACAATTTAAGGGAGAATTCACCTTGTACTGTATAGATATATTAGTAAATTGTCTATTTAAATTCTTGAAAGGCCAGAGTTCAATGTTTAGCGTGTGTGTCTGTGTTCGGTAACAAGGATGGAGTGAGGCACACGGTTGCGAATTGTGTAGCAGGGGAAAGATGAATTTTCCATTTTAACTGGTTGGTTGTTTTTTTTGCGGGAATAAGAAGGGACAGTCACTTGCAGAAAAATCTCACTCTCTTGTGAGATAGAATAGGAGGAGAAGTTTCACTTCTTTGAGTGCTATATCTGGCAACAAAGAGACAGGGCTGATATGGACTATTTAGAAAAGGATGCAAGTACCAAAATAAGTTGAATGTGGCTGAAAAGAGGAAAGGGATTAGTATTACCTTCAAAGAAGAAAATAATATAATGAAAAAGGAATGCAGTACGTGCATCTAACATCTCAAAGAAAAGAGGCAAGAATATTTTTTTTTCTTCATAAACTCTGATATCACATTTATGATTTTATCCTCAACTTCAGATGTTTATCTGTCTCTCTGATGAACAAGACAGTGTTCTGTATATTGTCCATTTCTGTGTCAGGAGGGGAAAACCCTTTTCTTGCTCCTTTTTTCACAATTGCTGCTGGTAATTTACATACCACTTAAACACTGGTGAATGGAGAAACATGAGAATGCAAGGAGAATGTTCAACCTGCATCTTACCAGTGTTTTGGGCGGTGAACTGCAGCCTCTGAAAAACCTTTTACCTCCAGACTTTTCTTCCTGCTCCCGTACAACTGTGGACTCAGGGGGTGGTATTTGGTTCATATCGTATCCTGCCACAAGATCAAGCTGAGGTCTTCAATTTCTAACATCTCTTAAGTACCCCATATTTTACACTCTTTATACAACTCCAGTTGTAAAACAGAGATGAGAATTTATATTTTCTTGTGTCCTTTATAATTTTGGTTGGTTTCGAAGCAGGGATTTGTATGTTCTTCAGGCAGTGCATAGCACAACATAACCTAGTTCTTTGCAATGTTCTTCAGAAAACATTGCCATTTAAGTAATAGCTGTGAAAACCACAGATGGTTTGATGGCAGAACCTTTGCTAGCTGCATTTTTGCTAGCTGAATGTTTTTGTATTACAGTGTTAACACCTGAAAATGTTGTTTAAAATAGTTGAAGTTAGATTTTTGCACGTCAGCTCTGAAATTCACCTAGCATCTGCTGGTGCATTTTTCTTGCTTGTAATAATACGATTACATGTCTCTTCCCCAAAGTTCCTCCTCTAGCAAAGTCTGTATTGTGTAAAGAACCAGTTATAAACACATATCCTTCAAACTCCTCAGTGCTTTTTCCGTCACTATTCCCGCTTTAGTCATGATATCCAGCTTTTTCCAGGATTACAGCTGCTGATAAAGTTGTCTGTAATAATGGGTAAAATTATGTTCTGGAAAGCAATTTGTAAAACAGAACTAAGTAGAAACTTCCTCTTTTTTAATACTGTGCTTTAATGCTTTCATCAGCACTTTGCAGCATAGCTGAAATACAGGAGACAGAAGCCAAAGAACTGACAGAAAACCCTTTCCTTTGGAGGCACCACCTTCATGAAAATTGCATCTACAAATTCTGTATGTGTCTAGCTGATTGTCTTGTCTTACAGAAACCTTACAGTAAGCGAAACTGGAAGTGGGGATATTGAACTTGACAGCTGTACTTCATTTCTTGAACATGAGTTTTTGGCACATTTGCAGTTCTTGCAGTAGGCGCTGTTTGAGCAGTGGCATCTACTCAGAAGTTAGAATAGATTCTTGATTGCATAAAAAACACAGAATGTCAAATATCCTGAAGTAAAAATAATGTTTGTTTACAACAATTTTGTCTGCTACACCCTATTTTAACAACATAGGGGGATTTTTTTTCTTTTTTTACTTTTTAGTAGTATTTTTAAGCACTTCATGATGTTCATATTTAGTTTCTTTTATAGGGCTTCTGTTTACTCCTAAATCTTTCAAAATGCCCAGATGAAGGATTAGATATATAAAATGGCCTATGTTAGAAAGATATAGATGGTTCTATGATTTGAAGACAAAGTGGGACTTAATTCAGCCTGATAGTTTTCCCACTTAATCTGAAATTTAAAGCCTAGCAATTAAAAGATTCCTACTTTCTTGAAAGTTCTGGGATGTATACTTGTAACTCTTGAGAAGGACAAGTAATTTATACTGGATTTTAGAAGTTAAGACATTTTAAATAATTTTCAGTGCGTGGTAGAATGATTACAAGGAAAATATGGTCATGTGGCAAATTGGATGTGCTTCCCATGTCATTGGTAAGGTCAGGTTTTGTGTGCCTTTAGCTAAAAAGGTGGATTCTAACATTTGTCAAATTTTGAAAATGTTTCTTTTGGTTTAACAGCAGCTTCTTCACTTGATGCTAAATATTCAAAGTTGTGAAAGGGCTAGAAATAGAGATCTGAAGAACTTTTTTGAAGCTAGGAACTTAACTAGAGGTGGGTTTTTTTTCATTGTTTCAGAGGTGAGCCTTGCCTTCACATTCTTGCTTCTTAGGAATCACAGATCACGAGGTTCAGAAATTCTAAGGATTCTCCCCTATAGCAATGGGGAGGGAATGAAATTACTGGGATTTTAGCTTCAAATCGCTTCAGCTGGTTTCATGTCTCTGAGGAGTGCAGCAAGAGATGTGTTCATGTAAGAGTTGTAGGATTTTTTCGAATAAAGAGGGGGCAAACTATGGAGCCTCTAACAGTGAGTGTTTGGAACTGTTCCTTCCCAGTTGTGTCTGTTTAGATGAGCATGTCACTGATCCTACTTAGGTCAACAACGGGTAGAAAATTTCCTTTAACTTTTTCATAGTTGAGCTGAAGGAACATGTCTTTTGTCTTTTTAACACAGTGTGGAGAGTAGGAAATCACTGCAGGGCCTTGAAAGCTGATGGTTTGCGGTGGGTTATTGGATGTGAGACTAAAAGTAATTGAGTTACAAAAGAAATATGAATTTTTAGGCTGAATTTATTTGAAAGTATTTTTAAATAATTAAGTACAATGTAGTCAAACAATATGAAATTTGAGATTGTGTTTTCCTTTAGTAGCAACAAGTGGTTTGACTTCTCTGGTTATAAAGATTAACCATTCAATTACTGTTCTTAAGTAGTTGGTCAAAAAGAATAGATTTGCTATGAGAAAGCTTATTTAGATAATTCACAGGATTAAGTGAACATTGATAGTATGTGTTTATTATTCTTAACTGCAGTGGTAAACTACTTAACAAAACCAAACCAACATTGTTCTTTTGTGTTTGAGGACTATAAGGACACAGAAAGCAAAGAAAATACTAGCTATCCTATGCCATTTCCTGATTAGAGTGTGTATGTAGGTACTGCTTTGAAGCAATTGCCATAAATATGGCATCTTCTTCACATCATGCTATGATTTTTGTCATACCACTACCAAACATAAATGCTTGTCAAACTGGAGATCTAGCAAGGTTATCTTCAGACAAGAGTACTTTGGAAAATACTGCTTCATTTCCAAGAAAGAGAAAATTCTAAAAATGAGAAAAGAGATGGTTCAAATGAAGTTATGAAAACAGAATAGAGGATGACCCTGCTTTTTCATGTAATGAATTCCTCTAGCAACATTCATGAGCAGGCACAGGAATCTAACTGGAAATGTTTTGAATATTTATATATGCAATAATACATTGCACATCGGAAGTGGGTTTACAGGAGAGTATGAACAGAAACAGTTAACTGAGAAGAAAACCAGAATTTTGTTTTGATAAACACTTAAATAACTCCTTCTGGTATTCCTTAATATTTTTGGGCAGATATTTCCTTTTTTAACAAGCCTTTAACTAAACATTTGTTTGTTCTGGTGCAGCTTTTAGACTTGGACTTCTCTTGGCTAAGAGTTTGTCCATTAGATTTAAAAAAGAAAGAAGGGAAGAAAAATGATCGGTTTAATGTTGACAGTATAATTTTTTTTTTTCACAAAATTGCTGTAACCATTGCATTTTGTATGGGCACATGGCTTTTCCCATGTTTCTCTCCCTTCTTTCTGCCCTACCTCTTAAAGTCTATGATAAAAAATAAACAGTTTTCCCTGCAATAACACACCATGTCTTGCTGAACACAAAACTTAATACAAAGATTTAATTATATTAATTATATAAAACCAGTGATAACAGAAACAGAACTTTGTTCCTTTTTAACCTTGAATAACAGGATGACATGCCCGTCATCTCCAGAATCTTGAAAGAATTATTTACATCTTCTCCTGATGCAGATTATTTGCTTCTCCCTGCCCCTGTCCCCCCACCCAGATTCCTCTGAAGTGCTAGATGTTTACCATGGCTGGAAGGATGTTGAGTTGCATATGCAAGTGTTGCTGTTCACTTGAGAAACTTCCCTCGTGCTTGGTTATGTCATTTTCCTCACTCTTAAACTACTTGCCATTTTTTTTAGGTCAGCATCCCTCTGCTTTTCTCAAGATCATCTTGGGAAATTTCATGTAATAAATTCTTTATTGTATGGGTGCCAATGATGTGTTTGATTTTCTTCTTGCTCATGAAGTGCACTGATTTGTGACCTAAGCTATTTTGTACAAAAGAGATATACCTAACGGTCATTCCCAGGGGTGTTTGGTTCAATGTGTGTGTTAAGCATGCTATGGAGATGTCTGAAATTGGCCTCTTATGTGAAATTAGTGACCCATATGATTCCTCCAGCCCTGTTCTCATAGCCCTACAGAAAAAAGGACCCCCACATACATGTCTTCTCTCTGTCATTGTCTTTTGTAAATAATTTGTTTTCAGCTTTTGTATTATCCATTGTCATGGGCTTTCCAAACTGCCTGTTTTTATTAGTATGGTAATAAAATTTCACACCATGATTAATCCTGTTAATCAGGTTGTTTCATTTACTTTAGAATGGTTTGGATAATTAAATCTGTGTTCTCTGTAGCTGTATTTTGTTCAATGGAAAGAACATGACAAAAATGTTATTAACAGAAAATTAACCCTGTTTGAATCTTCCATTAAACTTTTGTTTCCTAATAAAACTAAATTGCCAGCACATGCATTTATATTTGAAAAAATATTTTTGTTCTCTTCATCAGAAACTGTCATAGTGCTGTTGAAGGATTTCAGTGTTGTCTTACTATGTTAGAAGCTAGAAAATACAAAATAGCTAAAGCCAACTGGGTCAATAATCATAACCGAAAATAAATTAAATGGCACTGAAGAGCTAAGATCCACATTTATCCTTGATTTATCCAAGTATGAATTCAGTGGCATTTTAATGCAATAATGCATAGGCACTACTGAATTAAAAACTCAAACTCTGCAATGCTGACTTTATTTTCTCTGCTGCCATTATTCCTGTTCTTACCATCCCCACCCTCAACCCAAATCCTGCATGTGCACTGGCACGATTTCACAGAAAATTTTAGAGGAGGTTTTTGGGTTTTTTTCTTTGTACGGTGTGCTGTCCTAGAGATCTAAAAATTAGGTCTTGGTGGTGGCTTGTCTGTCTTTGAAGTCCTGTGACTAAGAGAGGAAAAAGAAGCATGTTGTGGCTCAAAGTCACCAGCATGCAGGCAATAGCAAGGGAAACATGGATATATGCATGTGATAAGCAGTGATGAGCAAATGTGATCGTAGAGCAGAGTAGATACAGTAGAATGGCACATAAGTGAGCCATAAAAACAGAAAATTTTGAGGGACAGAAAACAAGAGAGGCAAACAATTATATATTATGGGACTAGTGGGGGCTTGTTTGTTTTTTTTTCATGTCTGAGGCAAAATAAATGAAAATTATGTTAATACCAGCCAGAGCTTAACAAGATTTTATAAACAATTGCTAGATATTATGAAATGGGACTCTGTAATTAGGAACCACACTGTTTTTTTTTAATCTTAATCTCACCTTCTGCTTTATCTACACCATAGAATTTTACCCAAAGAATCTGTAGCTTCGAGTTTAAAAGTTAGCTGTGCCAGATACTAATAATTTACTTTAAAATTATTTATTTTTAACTACATAGTAATACCATTGTTGCTCAAAACAAATGCTATCTACCCCTTACAGAAGGCACAACATTTTGACATGGTACAAGAGATTATTTATGTTGTACAATAAGGTGATTTGAACTGGGAGATGGAGGTGACAGCCTCAGTAACTCGGGGTTGCATGGTAAAATTTTCTTGTAGCTATGAGCCACAAACACATCCCGGACACCTTGGTTAGCAGAGTTCAAAGTCAAGGCAATGTGTGCCTCCTCAAGGATGACCCTGTTCTGGGACAATGCGGGGATTGGAAGCCTGCTGGATCCTGGGGTTTCTTTGCATATCCTTCCCCCTTATCTGGGAATTGGAGTTATATAGGAACCCCCACATTAGTGGAGGTCTTCTACTGCTCATGTGTATTAGCTGGTAGCACAGCAAGGAAGTTTTTCATAAGACACATATGGCTGAAAACCACATGTTGATTGCCCATACATAAAGAATGTGAACATATAAGGAATTCTGTAGTACTGTTTGTATGATGGTCTGTATCACCAGGAGATGAATTTAACCACAAAGGGGTAAATTTGATAGAACTAAGAAGCACACATTCCAGAGTGTGGGCAATTAGCCAAAGAGCCAAAGATGCATATTTTGACTCTGTCAGGTATGTGATGCCATTTTAAGTAGGTGGGAAAACAGAAAAGCAGGTTTGCACACGTTACTTCTGATTGGTTTCTGTATTGCACAGAAACACTGCTTAGTCTAGAGGATAACAACATTTAGTAAGAACATCACTTCATTGAAGGAAGCTGAGACTTTTGAATCCAGTGCTGCAGAATTACTATTCTGCACTGTGCTGCATGAAATTGAAAAACACTGAACAATTTGAACAGTAGAAGGCTAGATTAGACCTGGAGTGAATATAAGCGCTATAAGAATTTATTATTTGCGTTTGTTTTTCTTTAACGCTTTGAACATGCTTAGTTTCATTTTTTGTCAAAAGGTTTTCTATTTATTGGAATGTTAGCTGGGAGCAACAACCCTTTGGTTTTCTGAGTTGATGGAGCCAACATGCCAAAATCACTATGTATGGTACGGCGGGTACATTTAGTTCCTGAGCAGCATGTACTTCAAGTTCTGTGGTCTTACTGGTTCAGAATTTAGCACAGATGCCTTTTTCAGGTAAAATAAATAAGAGAAACTGCACACTCCTCATAACAAAACATTTCAAAGGAATGTGAATATATATATATAGATGTAAATTTGTATTTATGTGTATGTGTGTGTTTACAAGGACAGAGTGAGTCTTAAGAATCTTTTTTATGTAAATTTGTATATTTGGTGTGCAAACTTAGGCAGAACTAACCATTTTGTTTCTGTCAAAAATAACTCAATACTGAAGGATATGCAAAATAAAGCTTGGTTGTAAAAGGGAATAAGCATTTTTCTTAATTTTTGGATACAATTTTTGTTTTCCTGTCTCTAGCTGGGCAAAAAAATGTTATAAGTAACTATTTAAAAATGTTAAACTAAATTGTAATTTCAAAGTGTCAAAGTTTTCTAACACTGTATAAGTATAAATTTTAATACTAGTTAATAACATGGTGGCCAGCAGTCACTTCTTTGGAGGACGTATGGACTAAGAAAATACTAGATTATTTGAAAACTGGTAAGCAGTGCTTTGAATCAGCCTGGCAGTAGCAATATGTGATTCTGATATTTTCTTCTTCAAGAGGAGAAATTTTGGGATATTACAGAGACAATCTATAAAGAGGTGTATCAAGGCTATTTATTGTTCATATATCCTGTATTCCCAAAAGGATAGGGCTGCTAAAATAATGGTGGGTAGGATAGTTCTTGTAATACTAGATTTTCCTGCATTTGCTCTGTACTGCTTATTCTGAAGAATCCAAAAGGCCCTCCTGATCCTTGTGTGAACTAAATGCTGTCTAAATATGAAATAGAAAGAAAATAGAATTATTTGTCCAATGCAAGTAGAGGACATGTGACTGGAGTTGGCAAAAATAAAGAATAATGGTTAAAAACTGCTAGACATGAGTTGAAAGTCACTATCTAGCTGAACATAAGGAGAGGTGAGAGGTGTGGTGTTGTCAATTGACCACATGTAAGTTCTTTCCATGTATCTGTGGAGAGTTCAGTGAACCATAAGACAGCTTGATGAGAAATGCTTTTGGTGTAGATAAAATGGTGAGGAAGAGCTATTTTAATATGCTCAGGTTTGTGTTCAAGTCTGTCTCTTGACAAAGATGAATAGCAAGCTTTTCAACGGGATCTCCTCCATTGCTTTTCCAATGCAAGCAAATGCTAATTCATTCATAGGTTGTCATAAAGACACAGTACAATGGATTTGTTCAAGGACCAGGTGTGGAAGCAACACCACTACTTCACTTTAATCTTTGACAGATGACTGGAATTGAAGACTTGTCTGGGGCAAACATTACCTCATAACATGTTTGGCACCAGCACGACTGGAAAGATTATAAAAGAAAATCCTACCATGCTAAAATATGAAAAGGAAGATTATATTGTTTCCTCTATCCAAAATTCGCAATTCGTCCATTAATGCAGCATGGACTGTCTGTCTTCGAGTAGCTTATTTCACTATTTTGTGTATGGAAGCAGGTCATGCTTGCTCAATAAGATGTGTCTGCACATCTCTAACCATTTGAATGAACATTTATTCTTATATGGTGATAGGCAGTCTTATTTATCATGCTTGAGGAAGATTAACAATGTGGTCATGCTGCCATTTTGCGTACTAGCATAACAGGCTGCCACTTTATTCCTGTTTTCTCAGGCCTAATTGCCTGTGAGCTACTGGTGAGCTATTAGCAAGCTATGTTTAGAGTAATTTCTGTATTAACAGCTGGTAAGAGGGAACCTACCAACTCCAAGATCTCTGGCAGTTGAGTCCTTCCAGCAATCTGCTTTCAGTTTTCTCACAAGCATTCCTGGTTTTGCTTTTCAGCCATTGGGAACTTTATGGACCAGTTTTCCTTTTCCTCTGTGAAACAAATGTCAGCAGTGTCAAAATCCATAAACTTACAGTTGAAAAGTGAAAACAAAGTGCTGACTCAGCCACAGGGAGTTGGAACCAAGTTGCTCCCATAACAGGTTTGCGTGGAAATTGCTGCTATGGTAGTTGGGAGGGTCCTGTAAATTTGTTTTTTATTGACATTTCCATATGGGCATCTGGTGGTGTGCTTTTACATCATTGCTTGAATTACATGGGCTGCACAGACTGCTTTGGGACACCGGAATTGTAACTCTTGTTTGAGTCTGTTCACTTATTTGTGTGTTTTTGAATTTGTATTGTCTGCTGTTAATCACTGTGGCCCTTTGCTCTAAAATGTGGCGGTGTTTACTTCTGGGAACTGCTAATATAATTGTGAACTGGCATGTACAGGCAAAGTGTGAGTGCTTTCTGTCTTGTGTGTTATTCTCCCGATTACGTTTTGAAGGTGAAGTCAAAACTATTCTTTGCTTTTAAAGAGTTGTATCTCTGAATTAGATGGGGTTTGCTCCCTTGAAGACATGCCATGTGCTGCTATCCATTTACATCATCTCTGCAGTGAGAAATATATCTAGCAAACAAAACAGGTTTAATTAGTTTTAACTTTATAAATTTTCCACACTAGGCAGTTATCTAGTTAACATACGGGTCGTACAATAGATGATCCCTATGTGGCTACGCTGTAAGACACTCAAGGGATTCTGCTGAGCATTTGCTCTAGGGCCATGTGATATTATTTATAATATATACTGTTTATACTTCATAAAACTCCCTTATCACTCCTTATTTAATAAAAACAATTTATGGAAAGAAAGAGCCAAAAGATTAATCATTTTTAAAATAAAATATTTGACTTCACCTGCCAGAAGTAGCCAAACTGATTTTTTACGTCTGTTAATGATTTAACTTTCCCTTTTTACTGATGTCAATAAAAGGGTGTTACCACTCCCAGTCCTCAGTGAAAAGGTATTCTCAGTTTACAGAAAAATATACTGCTTGTATCTGCATTTATGTATGCACAATGTGCACTATACTTTAGTTGCTTACCTGTAAAATGCTGAAAACTTCAATAGTGCCTAGATAATGGGAAAACTAGAGACTCTGAATATGATGCTGGGTGAGAGGACATAGGCATTTCTTAATGATTAATAACTTACATGTACTCTTCTTCTTCTATTTATTGTGAATATCTAATGTAAGACATTACTTTGATTTGCTTATTTATCAATACCCCTGGTTACCATTCAAAGATCTTCAGATTAAGCACTGATTAAGTTAAGCCCCAAAGAGTGTGTACACATGCATTTTTAGAAATAAAATAGATTTCAAAAGGGGAGTTGAAGTCATTAATTTAATCAATGCTCTCTTATGCCTCATGGTACATAGCATAAACACAGGTACTATTTTCCTATTTCACAGTAAAAAAAATCTTAAAGCTGTCATTAGCATCATGTGCTGTGTAAGGCTAGGATGAATTTCAGCCTCAGTTGTGTTTGTGTGGTAGATTTTCTTTGTTCAAATGGATTTTCCACTCTTATTAAAATGTTGATATAAATGCCTAACCTTGATTATAAGGGGATGTGATTACTTTGTATGTAACATCTTATCAGTTAGACCAAATACATCTCTGTTTATATGTTCTTCCTAAAAATTAGTTAGGCTGAGCTTGCTATCTAATATATTTTCAGTTGTTGCCTAATGTTTGTTTGTCAAAACATTTTATAGAAATTTAATAATTTCAGTTTCCCAAAACTTTTGTTCTGAGGGTTTTCCACATCCGGGATGATTCTCAAGTTTCGCAGTAAGAAAAAGAAGAGCACCCATGACAGAATATCCAGAAAGTAGTGCAGTGAGGGGTTTGAATCTCTTTCTCCTTCACTACATTATTATTCCACTAATCATTATTACAAAGTCTTATGGTATGGTTCTTTATTGTTGAAGGAAGCTGGGATAGAAGGGTCATTCACTCTGCTTAAATCTCAAATAGTGGAAAAAAATTTTGGGCTCCTTGTTCTGTCAAAAGCAGGCAGGTTTATACAACTTCTGAAAGAAGTGAATTGTTTTCTGGAAGTGCCTATTTTTCTCTTTTCAGCATATGGTAAGTTCAGGAAGACTGCTTTCCTAATTTAGCACCTGTAGGTTAACTTCTGGCACCTTGGTGGTTGAGCACTTTAAATTGTGGCCCAGCGACAGCCTGATGGAGAAGGCACTGAGCTGCTTCAGATGAGTCACAGGAATCTGATTCTGAGTACTCATTCCCACATGCTTTATCTCAGCTTGCTGTGATGAAATTTCAAATGATCATGCTTTGGGGTCTTTTTTTCCTGATTAAAAAAAAAAACAACAAAACAAGATTTTTGATGTAACTGTTGGCATGAGCTGTAGTCGTGAATGTATTTCACCTGTTGCCTTAATTCCTTAGAAGGGAAAGGTTCTTATCTTTCACACCCTTTGAAGTCTCAAATCAGATCCAGTCTTTAAAAAAGGAAGAAAATATTGCTGTGTCTGTATTCTGAATAATAATCAGTTCTCACCAACACTTATTAAGATCATATTTTTGGCTGTTAAAATTACATTAGCAAAAATATCAATATTTAAAGGTCTGTCTGAAGAGCCTATCCTCTTGGCTGCTTTGCTCTGGACAACAGTGAAATGCTGCATTCTTCTTAGAAACCACTTACTATGTCTTGAACAGTGGGTAAGCAAAACTGGTTCAAGATAATCTTGGATAATCTTGATGATAATGCTCAGACTAATTTTTCAGGCTCAGGAGAAGACTACTCTCATTTTTTTCAAGGTCTTATTTAGACTCGGGTTAGTAATAGGCAAAGTAGTTCGTTGCCTACTCTAATCAGGGCATGGATAGTTATAGCTGTATAGTTGCTTTTTACTCTGATATAAACCACATTCCATGGGCTGAATTATTTTGGGCAACAGAGTACATGACTGAGCTTATATGTGCTGAGATTACTGACTATGGCAGGAGCTTAATTATAGCAGAGAGAAAGAAATTCCAAGTACAGCAGTTCACAATAACATGGTGTGTAGACCATGTCTAAGAGATTTGAAACCTGGTGGGAAGCACCAAAAGGTAATTGGGAGCCTTTACATGTGAAAATACGTCTGACAGATGTATAAAGAAATTTTTCTCTTCATTAGCAAATCAGCTAACTCTGTCAGGAGTTAGAGGACAAGGAAAGCTTGGCAAAGACAGATCACAGGCAGTTTAAATAGTTATCAGGCTTTTCCAGTGCTTTGCAAGACACAATAAATTTTCCAGTGCTTTGTAGGACACAATAACTTCAGCTACTGGGTAGTTCAGTGTTACTGACTACAACAACTGTCTCTCCATTTGTTTGCCTAATCGGATAAGTACTCTTTCAGGGAGGTAACACAACTGACAAGAGGAAGCTTAGCATTATGGAAAAAATTGCAGAGAAAAAGGACTTGGCTTAATCATTGACACAGGATTAAGAATGCACAGTTTACCTTATATCATAGTACAAAGCATGCACTGCAACAAGTTATCTGTGAAATAGTTGTGTTCTGCTTATGTAAAGTAAGCTCTGTACATAAAATGGCTTTCTTAAAAGATAACTAAATTATAATAATGGAAATGAGGAATTTAAGAATAAGGTTCTCATTATTTTTTTTCGCAAAAGAAAAGCAAAAGCAAAGGCCTGGTAATACAAGCTGACAAAATTTGTGGTTCAAATCAGAACTGTGCTCTTAGCTTTCTGCTAACAGTCACCTGTTAGGCAGAATGTGAGTGGAACGTCTCTGTAATCCACTGCAAGTGCAAAACTGAGCCTATAAAATAGACTGACTTGCTGTGTTACTCTTTGATTGTTTAATTTGGTACTTGATTGAAAGTTCTTACTATATGAAGCACAGATAGTAATTATTGCTAATAGTGGAAAAACAACTCACAGCCTTTTGTGGCGTGTAAGGTGTAATGTCCGTTGCACTTCAAATGAACAGAGCGTGTAATCTCCATTGGGAAAAGAGAGACAAGTCAGTACAAGCAGGAGTCAGAAAGTTAAGAATGCAGTGATCTTTTAACACAGAACAGTAGTAATACATATTGTGCTTTCTTACCTGAGGTAATTAACCATTTGTTGCAATATTTTGACAGAGCTTCTGATTATCTTGGATGCGTAACTTCTGTTGAAAATTAAAGCAAAAGTTAAATTAAGGACAGATCTTTTACTTTTTTCTGTAGAACTTTTTCAACACCCGTGTACACACTGAAATAAAGGAATCATAGAATCATAGAATGGTTTGGGTTGGAAAGGACCTTAAAGATCATCAAGTTTCAACCCCCCTGCCATGGGCAGGGACACCCTCCACTAGACCAGGTTGCCCAAAGCCTCTTCCAGCCTGGCCTTGAACACCTTCAGGGATGGGGCATCCACAGCTTCTCTGGTCAACCTGTTCCAGTGCCTCACCACCCTCACTGTGAAAAATTTATTCCTAATATCTGATCTAAATCTGCCCTCTTTCAGTTTATAACCGTTACCCCTTGTAAGAGTGTTTTTAGTCAGGGATTTGATCCAAGCTCTGAAGAAGCCTGTCTGTTTTGAAGTCCTAAATAGAATTTGACCTCCAACATAAGTTCTGTAACAACCACCTTCCAAACTGCAATTAATGTCTCA
Organism: Pterocles orientalis; assembly: GCA_011057875.1. Taxonomy (NCBI): domain Eukaryota; kingdom Metazoa; phylum Chordata; class Aves; order Pterocliformes; family Pteroclidae; genus Pterocles; species Pterocles orientalis. The sequence goes on along the minus strand of WKFP01013964.1, from coordinate 311,652 downwards.
CACAAGCAATCAGATAAATGAGAATAGGCTTGGAATACATGGATAAGACAAAAACTTTGAGAAGATTAAAAATTTGCGAAATATCAGAAATTTATTTTCAGAGGTGAAAATTTCTTACTAGGAATCAATGAGATCTGGGAGCATAGGTGTATGTGAGCATTCTACAAAACAACTTTTTCGTTAGGTTAAGGACTTTAAAGCGATATGGATAGGACTTTGAATAATTTATAGAGTTCAAATACTTTTTTCAGGCTAATCCCACTTTTTATTTTTATCTTTAGAAACTCATAAGTTATTCCATTCCTTCTCAATCTAGCATTTCCTTAACTTTTCATCATATTACACCCACCTTGTCCCATTCAGTTCTGTAGCTAACTGAAAATAGTGTGGCAAAGTGCTTACTGGCAATGGTAGATTGTGAATGTTTTGTTTTTTTCTAACATGATCTACCAGAATTACGAATGCCTCACTGGTTACCATAAAAATAAAAGTATTTCCTTTTGACTGGAGATAACTGCATTCTTATTAAACTTCTTTGCCTTTCAGATGCAAAGAAAAAGGACTGTCATTTATACAGGCAGTTTGCTTAACTTTGAGCTATTGATAGAGAGGTTCCCAGCACACTGCTGCATTCCACAAGTTCCTTTAGTTCCTAGTGAGTATTGAGAGATATGAGCTGGCACTGAATTAGTCACTGTCAGGTTAGAGTATAACTCTAAATAGCCATTGAAACAGGAATATATATGTTTAAAAGATACTAGCCTGACAAAAGCAAGTTCTTAATTAATTTCCCTTAACTGGCTTTATCTATCTCTATCCTGTGCGACCTGAGCACTCTGCTTCAGTTCTTAAGCTCTGTACCTCCCTGTAGGCTTGTCAAACCCTGGTATTTACTTGAAAGGAAAGATGCCGTAATTAATTTGGGGCAGTAGACAGGACAAATCCCAGGTTGACATCTTGTTGTTTTGATGTATGTGTTTTCCCTTCCTTTTTTTTTAATGCACATTTAAATTTTCTTCAAGATCTATCTCCAGCTATGGAGTAAAAACACTATATTAAGATTATGGTTCAGAAACATTGTGGGCTTTGCAGACTTAAATGTTTCTGGGTAAAACTGTACCCCTGTTAATTTATAGGAATGGAATAAGCAGGATGAAAGTGCTTGGGGACTGCTAAGGCATTACTGAGAATAAATTCTTCAATAGTCAGATGGGAGTGGATGGTTTGGCAATATCTCTTCTCTTGCTCCCCTCATCCTTCTTCCTCTTGGGACATGCTGAGAGAATTGGGGTTGTTCAGCCTGGAGAAAAGAAGGCTCCGAGGAGACTTAATAGCAGCCTTCCAGTACCTGAAGGGGGCCTACAGGAGAGATGGGGAGGCACTTTATCAGGGAGTGTAGTGAGAGAACAAGGGGTAACAGTTATAAACTGAAAGAGGCCAGATTTAGATTAGATATTAGGAAGAAATTTTTCACAGCGAGGGTGGTGAGACACTGGAACAGGTTGCCCAGGGAAGCTGTGGATGCCCCATCCCTGGAGGTGTTCAAGGCCAGGCTGGAAGAGGCTTTGAGCAACCTGGTCTAGTGGGAGGTGTCCCTGCCCATGGCAGGGGGGTTGGATTCTATGATTCTATGATTCTATGACACAGATGAGTGGGATGTGCTGTCTGTCAAATGCTGTAGGACAAATCATTCATCCTATGAATTCAGCATTCTTTCAGACCTTTTCTTTGATAACATATGTAGAAAACTCTTCAGAATGGGATAGTTTGGAACAAAGTCAAGTAATTTGTGGAAGCAGTACAAACTTCATAAATTAGTATTTTGTGTTGTTTTTTTTTTTTAAGTAGTGACAGTGACAGATTGCTTGCTACATCTGATAAATTCCATGGACTAATTCCCTTCACAAGAGTTGAAAAAGACTGTGTCTGAAGTATCAGCTGAAAAGGGACTTTGCTTGATTACCCATGTGAATCATGAAAATTGCAAAGAATGACTAATATAGAAACTAGTAAATATAGTATGAAATGGAGGATCCTGCAAACATTTTTCTTTAAAAAGCTGACTAATATTAATTCTGTTATTTTTAAAATGATAGCTGTGGATTTTCTGTGTTTCTTTTTAAAAGAAAAGCTTTGTTTCATTAACTTTGTGGTTTCTTTTTAGTCCGTGTTGTGACTAGGAACATAAGTGCTAAGATCTAGTCGTTATGTGCTAACAAAGGAGCAATATTCACAGCTTAAAACAGCATTGATCCCTTGTGAAATAGAACTAGAAAATGAAACCTATGGCAAACAGGATGTGTTTTCATGACAAAAAAGCCAGTCCTGTTTCTTCCTATTTTCCCTATTATTTTACGATATTAAACTGTATCACATGCCCTGTTGGTTAATTGTGATTATGATATTCCCATGCTTCAAGGGTAACCTTCCATATTTCTGTATCACCAAGAGAATCACGCATGCTAGAGTTTTAAAAAAGTTATCTCTCATTTCATAACAGAATACATTGTGGCTTGGACTGCATCTTTGCTCATTTCCAAGAAGCTCCTAGATGAAAGGAGCTGGTGAGAAGTGAAACAGTAACCTTGATTTTCCTAGGTCTGAACCCATTCTGTACCAGTGAGGTTTGCAGTATAAATCGCAGCAAGCTGCTGTGGAGCTGGCTGGCTGCCGTTTGCTCCTGAGTCCTAGTAAGGAATTTGATGAGTAGAACATGTGGAAGCCCTACCTGTACCACTTCTTCCCTGGTTATGGTCACTAGATCATCAAGCAGGAAGACTAAACTGTATTGACATTACATTGTTCTCATACTATTTGAAAGCTTTACTTTCATGTTCCATCTTAAAACTGATCTGTATGTATTTTATCAAGATGGATAAAAATTACAGAGGAAAAGAGTAAAACCGACTAGGCCACAGTAGGTACAGTGCCAGAGAACTGTCATTTACACATGCCCTGGTGGTATATTCCTCAATAACTGTATTAACCTTAAAATGAAAAAAGTCATCTAGGACCTGTTAAAAAGAGGTTCGTTTCACTAGCTGCAACAAATCCAGTCAGTCTTTGATAAAGCATTTAGTTGTAGATGTAGATCAGAGCTCCATAATTTACTGTGTATAGCTAGTTCTCTATAACTGATGACAACAGGGCTTTTTGAATTGAATTAGCTTTTTCAACCATATAGTAACTGATAATCATCTGGTCATAAGAAGTGGATTTTCCAGCTTCTAAATCGGTGCCTCCAAAATGTATGCATTTATTATGTCCTTCTAGTTAGCTAAACATAAATTTGAATTATATACAACAGTGATGTTTCAGCTTTTTTGAGAAGATTAATATAAAGTAGGTATGGAAGAGAATATCTCAACAGATTATTGAAAAGGAAAATTTGTTCCTTTTTGGAATTGTTAAGACCAATTAAAAATTTGCTTTTAGAAAGAGTATACTAGGTATCTAAATGAACTATTTAAGATTTAGCCTCAGAGTAATTTATAACATGGGCTCTCTTTAATAAAGGTATATGAGGAAATGCTAGTTGTAGCACTAGCATTTAAAAAAAATAGCATGACTGTATGTAAGGAATCCTGTCCTTGTGTTATTATTATGGATTTATTTTAGACTACTTAGCAGAATGTTTAACACTTCCATTACCTCTGACCAGCTACAGCTTAATGTTTACTTGGCTGTAGAGAGATCCCAGTGATGCAGAGAAAAATGTATGAATTCAAGAACTGTGATGAAGTTCCCTAATTTATAATCTATTAATCTCAGTTTTGAGACCATTTTTTTCCTTCCAGTTGAACCCATTTTAGACATGACCTCTTCTTTCATCATCCTTTAATGTCTCCTTTGTCCAAATACATATAAGGCTTCATAATGCCTACAATATTTTCTTTATATATATATAAAATAACTGAGTGAAAAGTGATTAATTTATATTACATAAATATACAAACTGATACTGTAATTTTTTTACATTTTCAATCTCCAGTGAAGCAACCATGTAAATGCTAATATACTATCTTATATTGTGTACCTTCTACGCACTGCTATTATTGTTACTTTAGAATTATATAAACAAAGAAATACCTATTGCAGTTAATTGCCTTTGCTGCACATGTCTAATTTTGTCCATTTAAAACACCCAAATTCACACATAATTGTTGTATGGGTTTTACTTTGACATGAGGCATACTTGTCCTTGAACAGCCCTTATACTTTGGGAACAAATTGACACCTCAAAATAATTTTTTTTCTGTTGTGTTTGAGACAAGCTAAGAGAACACGTGGCATTATCCTTGTTATAACTTATTGTGAGAAAATAGTACATTTATTATCTATTATTATACATACTGCAGTATTGCTGAGGTTACACATTATGCTTGACCTTTTTAAAGAAAAAAAAACTTCAAATATGAAGAGTATAGTAAAGGTTAATAGCTTTTTCCCCCTGCAGTTTTTCCTTTACTGGACAGTGTCTTCATGTTTATATTCCAGGCTTTTTCCCTCAGGCAAATACGGAGGCCTAGAATTACCGAGAGCTTCAGTTATGTGGCTGTATAAAGCTTCAAAGGTGGCAATGTTGTGTCCAACACAGCAACACCTCTCAACAGAAGTTCTGTGGAAACATTTACCTGGAAACAAGCAATGTTTCAGCGAGACAGGAGGAACAGCTGAAGAAGGCTGTGGAGGGGTGGGTTCAGACATTGCTACTCCGAGAGGAGCAATCTAACTCATTGCAAAAGAGTACATGCCCAACCTCATTGAAGCCAGAAGTTTTGTAATCTCTAGTCTTTCAAATAAGATGCAAATATGGTGTTGTGATTGTGTTGGAAGTAGATCGGTACCCACATTTTAGGAATGGATCTTACCTTAAAAGTGCTAAAAAGCTGATGACGTTGCACCTTTGTCTGCAGACCTTGCTGGGCTTTGAAAACACCTCTCTTGAGTAGAACCTGGCCCCTGGAAGTGCCACTGGGATCAGGGTCCACCACCAAATGCTGCAGGGACCTTCTCCTTGGGCTGTTGGGAATGGGTGACAGCAGGTAGAAGGGTTGGACTGTAAGTGTCCAGGAAGGGCTAGGCCACAGTAATTTCCTGGTAACTCTGCTGCTAGGAAAATTATAGGATTCAGTGATACAGGAGGACAAACTAAATGGATAGTAAAATTTGCCAACAAGAAGTAGGTGTTCCACAGTAAACATTACAGTAAGTATGTTTCTAGACTGTAAAGGTACCATTAAAAGGCAGTGTTTGGGCTGCAGGATGTAATCTCGATCACTAGGTGGACTGAATAAAAACACTGCATGCAATATACAGCTGTACCACCACATGAAGTGTGCTACAGGCCCCTTTCTACTTGTAAGAAATTCTGTTATTTGCTTACTGTACTGCAACAAACTTTGTCTGTATGGTATGTCAATTATACCTGTAAACATTTCTGTTTAAGCCTTTAAACCTCAAGAAAATATTTTAAGTAAAACTTGTTTTCTTTGGTTTTAGATGGGGATTTTTCTATTAGCTCCCTGTAAGTTTCTGTAATACTAATACTTTGAGACTTTTCTGGCTTCTTTTCACTTGTTAATTTAAAAGTTTGAGTTTGTTTTCTCAGTCCTGTGACTGGACATATGAAACTAGTATTTAATTAAGAAAGGAAGCTCTGGCCACAGAGAAATCAAATTGATGTAAAAATTTTTCTGCCTTCAGTTTTGTCACTGCTACCACTGCAATGTTCACCAAGGCTGACACTGGTGCTGCTCAAGAGTTGCAGAATTTCATCCTGACAGCCCCTGTAGCCTCAATGGGGTTCCCTTGTCTCTTTTTCACTTTTTTTTTTTTTTTTTTTTTTTTTTTTTTTTTTTTTTTTTGCGAAGCTGGTCTTCTTCCCTGTAATCCTATAATGAAGGACAGGATTAATCTGAAATATTCTGAATGTCAGTGCTGAAAAAAATCTTTCAGACATGCCATGAGACATCAAAGAAAGGTCACAGTGTGGTATAACTTTTGAAAGTGAGAGTCCTATCAGATCTACTGCTAGACCCCTATTAAGGCTTTTATTTTTCAGTGAGTTAAGTACACTGTCCACTTTACGTTCCCTGTGGTCAGCTTTTCAGTTACCTCCTGAAGTGCTGAATTACAATCCAGCCATAACTGAGATGTTGATGAGGGAGAATGATTGTGTGAGCAAATAGGCTATACACAGATGTGGAACGTTTTTGAAGTCTGATGATGTAGCTCACCCTTGCAACACAAAGTAACACATATTTAGACACTTTATATTCCCTTTGCATCCATAATGACCTCTTTAAGGTACAGAAGTCTTTACTGGGATTTCATCATTGCAATCCGTGTTAACATTTTTGAAGTCAGATGGATAGAGTAGCCAGAAGCCATCTGTCACTTGAAGCAGTGATGAGCTTGGTAACCCTGAAAAAGTAATTTTATCAGCTCATATACACCTGTCATCCTCTATGTATCTTTCAGAAAGTAGTTGACCATAGCCTTGCCTCCTGGTTTAGTTATATCCTCCAAGCAGACTTTTCAAAGGGTTCTGTTAAGCATAAAACATAGAAATCTTCCCTCTTCAAGCAAAGCTGTTGAAAGCTCAAGTTAACAATTCTCTATTTAATTCTGAAAAGTTTTAGTACTATTTCAAATCTGTTCCACTGTAAACAGTTACTGGTTTTGAGAAAACTGACTCTAGAGTGAATATGAGAGTATGAGCAGCTAGGTGATAATGGATAGCACATGTGGCAATTAAAACCAGACTGAGTAACTTACATGCTGGAATGCGTTTCAGTGTTAGCTCCACTGTTTTGATACTCAGAGTCCGGTCTCTGCCAGATCCACTGGGTAGGAAAACCTAGATCCTTACTGAAAAAAAAAAAAAAAAAAAGCCCTGAGGGTTTGAACTTCTCTGTGAATCAATGGGTTCTCTTGTCTCCACTCTTCTTCCCAAGCAGTGCGTTTCACTTTAATATCTTGCCTCTGTAAGGTCCTCTTCTTTTTTAAGCACAAGGCAGTGGTCTAGAAAGACTACGTTTTAACAGTTTATTATTGTTGTCCAGAGTTATTCTGATCATATCTCTTTTCTGTGAAGAGAGAATTCATACACTACTGTATTTTTATCAACAGCAATCCACCTATTAAGGTTGCTCCACCATTTTAGTGATAGTCTTATTCACAACAGTGTGAGAGTAAGGCAGATGATTGTTTTAAATCCTGCTGACAGTAACTTTCTATATAAGGCCCGTATTTCACTTTAAATTTGTTGGGATTTTGAGCAAAATGTGTGAAACATGCTAGTGATCAGGATACTAGCAGATCTGAATCTGAATTTTTTTTAGAGATTTGGGTCCCGTGGTAATGCCCACAGTCTTCTAAGCCCCCTGTGGTGTCCTCATTTGGTCACATAGATCTAGAGGCTAATTGTAGACAAAGTTGCTTCTGGGGTTTGTCAGCATAGTGAATGAGGCCAGTGTCCTGTGGATAAGCACATGGTCTAACTGAAGACTACATCTTAATGAATTCTCACAAAGTCACAGGTTAAGAATGCATCAACAATTATAAGTTTTGAATGACTTGGTTTCCCAATTTGTGAGACTGTGGCCAGACACAGTCTGTGCTGGGTCTTAGGTTATGACCAGAGACATTCCTAGGCCAAGTACAGAGTGTGGCCATTTGGTTTTGCAAAGTTTTAAGGAGAACATTAGCTAAAATGTGTCCTACAAACTTAAAATATTAATCTGTATTGAGATATTTAATCTTTTCAGAAGAGTCCATTACAATTTAAACATCTTGCTTTTATTTTTTAATAATTACCACCAAGGTGGAGATTTGCTGCAAAATCAAAGTGTAAATACCAATACTATCTAAAAAGAAAATTTATGGGGAGTGCACAAAAGATGAAAAGCAGTAAGCTGTCTTTATCAAGTGCTAAGGCAGAGTTGAGCTAATGCTTTATGCTGTGATGATATGACAGTAAATAATGCATGTGACAGCATCTGCCAATAGATTGAGCTTGATTAACTCAACCATAATTCTCCTTGTTTCATTGCATGCAGTGTCATGACGTGGTTGAAGTCTCACTGTGCTCATTGTATGTGCACATCTCCCTGTATTTCACATGTCACCTATGCAAAGTGTGGAGGACCAGGACAGAATGATGATATGTGGGTAGGTGTCGCTTTGTGTAACTGATAGATTAAGAACACCTGTTGGTTAGTAACCTGTTTTGGTTTATTTACAGCAGCTGTTGATGAATGAAGTAGCCTACTAAGTTGTGGGCTTCCTTGCCTACCAGACAGCAGAGTGCAAAAGCAGAAAGAAGCATTCAGGTACTTGAGAAGCAGGTTTTTTGAGAATACCATCAATAGGCTCTTTTGAGTCTTAGAGCCTTGCTTTGCGTTTTCCTCAATTTAGCAACTATTAGTAAGATGAACTCCTGTAATTTCCAAGATTGAATTGTAAATCGCATTGTATTGATTTAATTTTTTTAACAATCTAATTCTGGAGCAGGTTTGTTAAGGGTTTTATTTTTAACTATTACTCTATTTCAGTCTTGTTTTAATACAATTTTCATGCAAGTAACTGAAATATTTGAACATGGAGAATCCAAATTATTATCCCAAAACCTAGGATTATTGTTGCAGTTTTCCTTCCTTTTAGTCTTGTACCCCTTCCCTCCATGACAGTTCAAAATACATCTAGAATGAATATAAAGTGTTCTACCTCAGTGAAAAGTGTTAGAAAGTTGGCTAATAGGAACATTTCTGGGTCTGTGTTATGACACTTAAGTGTTCAAAGCTAAGTAGCCTAAACAGAGATGGTGTGGTATTCTTCTAAGATATTGAAGAGTCTTGCCTTTCATGGACAGGACAGTAGAATTGTAAAAGTAGTGTGACAGAACTGAACATATTAATGAATATCTTGGTTTTCAAAACTAATGAGGAATTTTTAGTAGTGACAGTTAGAACAGAAATCTTCTCGACTGTAAAGTTGTTAAACTTGATGTGATCCTTGAGGAAAAATCTTTGTGATGCCATTTTCACTGTCACTTGAACGAACTCAATGTTGTGTACTTGTAAAATACCGAAATACCAAAAGCATTATAGAATTCCTCATGTATGTGGTCAACAGCCACATGTTTTTTTAAACTGTTTTTGATAGGAAAAAAATAATCATATATTTTGAGATGAAGTACAGTTTCAGGGGGGATGTAAAAGGCTACTAAAATATGTAAGATAATATTAAAGGAAAATATATAGGTGGATATAGTGGTTTCATTGTTTAAAATCCTGGTATCGGAATGAGAGTCCATTCTTCTCTCTGAGACTTTCCATGCCACTCAGACTTCTTTATCTTTCCCTGTGGTCTGTCATTTATCCATCTGTAAAACCAGGTTGGTACTTAAAAAAGAGCTTGGCTGACATCTACAGTGTGTATTTACAGTGGAAAACATGACAGAATCCTGATTGTATGAGAAGGTCACCATCTTGATGTAGTAACTCTCAAACTTGGAAATAACCATGAAAGAAAAAATACTTAAAAAACCCTGTTACAACTCAGAGAAATTTGTGCTGAGAGAAGGAACAGCCAATGGCCTCATCAGTTATGAATCACCCATAAAACAGAATTATCTTAACAAAAAATTGTAAATAGTGTATATATTCTGCAGCAGCACATTTGAGACATTAATTTTTCCCCTTTCTTGAGTTGTTTCTGGCAGATTAGTTTGTGTGACATCCTGATCCTGTGAATATTTATGACAAAATCCTTGACAATTTGGGTGAGAGTAGATTTTCAGTCACGGTGCCATCTCACTAGGACATAAAAATCTAAAGACTGGTGAAAACAACAGTCCATCAAACCCAGAGTTTCGACCTCTGACATTAAGCAATAATGACTGTAAAGAGATTTGAGGCACACAATGCAAATTTACAATGATATTTTTCACTATAAGGCGTCTAGCACTTTATGTCTGTGGATCAATGTGTCCCCTACTGGCAAATTATGTTATGACTATGACTAACAATACTTTGAATCTGCCTGTGTGTTTGACATCCATAGCATCTCTGTAGTGGTGGTAGCAGCATTTTCAGTCAAGGAAGGGCAGATTAGAAGAAAATACATGTGCACAAGTATATGCACATCTGTTTCCATATGAGAATAGATGATGGCTGTAGTGAGTCTTCCGTGTTTAGTTCCCTTGCAGTCTTCCAAGATGTGTTAGAAACGTTTAAAATCATTCCTAGAAGCTTCAGCTGGGTTGTAGCTGGCCTCCCCTCCTTACCCTCCAAAGCAACCAGCAAAAGAAGTGCTCCCCTGCACTTGAACTCACAGAGCAGTTTACACATGCCTCACACAAACATGGGAACAAAAAATGACACCAAAGGTTTGGAGTGCCATTTATTGTCAGTCTAGGAGATTCTTGGAGTGTGTGGAAGAGAACTTCCTGACACAGCTGGTAAGCGAGCCTACCGGGGGAGGAGCCTCGCTTGACCTGCTGCTCACAAAGAGAGAAGGGCTGGTGGGAGATGTGGTGGTTGGAGACCGTCTTGGGCTTAGTGACCGTGAAATGATAGAGTTCTCGATCCTTGGTGAAGTAAGGAGAGGTGCCAGAAAAACCACGAACATGGACTTCCAAAGGACGGACTTGAGGCTGTTTAGGATGCTCTTTATGAGAGTCCCTTGGGAGACTGTTCTGAAGTGCAAGGGGGCCCAGGAAGGCTGGACATTCCTCAAGAGGGAGGTCTTCAAAGCACAGGAGCAGGCTGTCCCCATCTGCAGAAAGACAAAGTGGCAGAGAAGACGACCAGCCTGGATAAATAGAGAGCTTTTCCTGGGACTCGGGGGAAAAAAGGAGAGTCTACCATCTCCGGAAGAAGGGTCAGGCAACCCAAAAAGAGTACAGGGATCTTGCCAGGTCATGCAGAGTTAAACTTAGGAAGGCAAAAGCCCAATTAGAACTCAATCTGTCTGTGGTAGTAAGAGTTAATAAAAAATGTCTTTACAAATAAATTAACAACAAAAGGAGAGCTTTGGAGAATCTCCATCCCTTGTTGGATGCAGGAGGGAATATCATCACCAGGGACCAGAAAAAGGCTGAGGTGCTTAATGCCTTCTTTGCCTCAGTCTTCAATAGTCAGACTAGTTATCCTCAGGGTATTCAACTCCCTGAGCTGGCAGGCAGGGACAAAGGGCAAAATAACCTTCCCACAATCCAGGAGGAAGCAGTTAATGACCTGCTACACCACCTGGACACACACAAGTCTATGGGGCCAGATGGGATCCACCCAAGAGTACTGAGGGAGCTGGCAGGGGAGCTTGCCAAGCCACTCTCCATCATTTATCAACAGTCCTGGCTCACAGGGGAGGTCCCAGAAGACTGGAAACGTGCCAGTGTGACACCCATTTACAGGAAGGGCCATAAGGAGGACCCGGGGAACTACAGGCCTGTCAGCCTGACCTCGGTACCAGGGCAGATTATGGAACGGCTCATGTTGAGTGTGCTCACATGGCAGGTACAGGACACCCAGGGGATCAAGCCAAGCCAGCATGAGTTCAGGAAAGGAAGGTCATGCTTGACCAACCTGATCTCCTTCTATGACCAGGTGACCCGACTAGTGGATGAGGGAAAGGCCGTGGATGTAATCTACTTGGACTTTAGCAAGGCCTTCAGCAGTGTGTCACACACAGCATTCTCCTAGAAAATCTAGTGGCTCATTGTTTAGACAGGATCACCCTTTGCTGGATAAAAAACTGGCTGGATGGCCGAGCCACAGAATCGCAGAATCACAGAATGCTAGGGATTGGAAGAAAGATCATCGAGTCCAATCCCCCTGCTGGAGCAGGAAAACCGAGATCAGATCACACAGGAATGCATCCAGGCGGGCTTTGAATGTCTCCACAGAAGGAGACTCCACAACCTCTCTGGGCAGCCTGTTCCAGTGCTCTGTCACCCTCACTGGAAAGAAGCTTTTTCTCATATTCAAGTGGAACCTCCTATGTTCCAGCTTGAACCCATTGCCCCTTGTCCTATCACTGGATGTCACAGAGAAGAGCCTGGCTCCATCCTCCTGACACTCACTCTTCACATATTTATAAACATTAATTAGGTCACCCCTCAGTCTCCTCTTTTCCAGGCTGAAGAGACCCAGCTCCCTCAGCCTTTCCTCGTAAGGGAGATGCTCCATTCCCTTCATCATCTTCGTGGCTCTGCGCTGGACTCTTTCCAGCAGTTCCCTGTCCCTCTTGAACTGAGGGGCCCAGAACTGGACACAATATTCCAGATGAGGTCTCACCAGGGCAGAGTAGAGGGGGAGGAGAACCTCTCTTGACCTACTGACCACCCCCCTTCTGATACACCCCAGGATGCCATTGGCCTTCTTGGCCACAAGGGCACAGTGCTGGCTCATGGTCATCCTGCTGTCCACCAGGACCCCTAGGTCCCTCTCCCCTACAATTCTCTCCAACAGGTCAGTACCCAACTTATACTGGAACCTGGAGTTGTTCTTGCCCAGATGCAAGACTCTACACTTGCTCTTGTTAAATTGCATTAAATTTTTCCCCGCCCAGATCTCCAGCCTGTCTAGGTCTCGCTGGATGGAAGCACAGCCTTCTGGCGTCTCAACGACTCCTCCCAGTTTCGTATCATCAGCAAACTTGCTGAGGGTGCACTCTATTCCCTCATCCAAGTCGTTGATGAATATATTGAATAGCACAGGTCCCAATACCAAACCCTGGGGGACTCCACTAGATACAGGCCTCCAACTAGACTCCATCCCATTCACCACAACTCTCTGGCTTCTTTTCTCCAGCCAGTTCACAATCC
>WKFP01013964.1:274070-298598 GCA_011057875.1 Pterocles orientalis | reverse complement strand
GCCACCCCCCCCCCCCCCGCCTTGCTGGCCTGTCTTTCCTGAGAAGGGTATAGCCACCCATGACTATATTCCAGTCATGTGAGCTGTCCCACCATGTCCTCCCACCACGGCCCAGAGAGTCGTGGTGAATGGAGTTAAGTCCAGGTGGCGGCCAGTCACCAGTGGTGTTCCCCAGGGATCGGTTTTGGGGCCTGTCCTGTTTAACATCTTTATCAATGACCTGGATGAGGGGATTGAGGGCTGAGAGGAGACCTCATCACTCTCTACAACTACCTGAAAGGAGGTTGTAGTGAAGTGGGTGCTGGTCTCTTCTCTAAAATAAGAAGTGATAGGACAAGAGGAAACGGCCTCAGGTTGCACCAGGGGAGGTTTAGGCTGGATATTATAAAAAATTCCTTCACTAAAAGAGCGATCAGGCATTGGAACAGGCTGCCCAGGGAAGTGGTGGAGTCACCATCCCTGGAGGTGTTCAAGAAATGTGTAGATGCGGTGCTTTGGGACATGCTTTATTGAGTTAGGTGGTGTGGGTTGACAGTTGGACTTGATGATCCTTGAGGACTTTTCCAACCTTAATGATTCTGTGATTCTATGATTCTGTAAGTAAAGCATTGATCATTTCCAGTTTATTCCAGATGAGGAGGTTTTTAAAAGAAAATCAGGGACATTTACAGGAGTTAAAGGGTAAAGAAAAAAGTGAGCTATATTCTTGTCCTACAGTTACACTGGGAGAAGAGTTTTATCTCTTACTGAAATTGATTACTTTAGAGCTTCCTGCTTGCTCTGCCTGAAATGTTGGTGTGTGGGAATGGTATGTGACAATACTGTCAGAAGCGGATGAGACCTGTGAAATGAGAATATTCAGTGATGGTGAAGTAATTGTCAACCTGAGCCATTTAAGGGATTTTGATTCTACCCAAACACCATGTATACTTGGTTATGTGACTAACATACAGGAATTTGGTACTTAAACTAGAAAAATGTTAAATCCCCCTTTTCTTAAGTCTTAATGCAATTTTATAGCTGCTGCCTTATATGTTATTATGCTATTTATTTGTTATTGAATTATATTTACACTTCAGTTCTAAACATACCCACAGAATTTTGCACCTAATCAATAGGACTAATATCAAAGATATGTTAACACATTTTTATCTTCACAAGTCAGAGTAAAGTAAATGCTAGTAAGATGCCCAGTGTGGCAGTTTTGCTTTGGGCTGTAACTTCAAAATAGGAGGTTTTACAGTAGAACTGTGTCTGGGCATAGAGATGCGGAAGTGAAATTTACATATATCCTTGTCAAGGTTTTTGGAAGTACTTTGAGTTCTGGAAAATGAAACCACAGTTTACGTAGTATCTTCTGTATAAATAGCATGTCCTGTTTTTAGAAGTGCTCTTTCTGGGCTCCTGTTATTTCACATGTATGGGCCCGTGCATGGTCATACGTGATGCTGCAGTTTAAGATATTAAGAAAGTGCAGGTTAAATGCATAAAGCTAAAGGCTGTAGTGTGGTCTCTTATGTATGAATATGTATATGTTAGGAAGCATACAGGACTGTAGGAATCTTAGCTTTGGTACATCTCTGACTCTTGCAAGCTTGATAGCATAATTTGTTTCATGTAGTTTTTTGTTCAAGTGGGATACATGGATTGCTGGTGCTATCCTTGTAGTCCTCCCAAGAAGGAAAATAAAATGAGGTCATGGTTTAAAAAAATTATAATGACCTCAGTGCAAGTCATTTTGAGAGGAAGGAAGAATTGTTTACATCATCTGCTAGTGATAATACAGCATTAGTGAAAATAATTATTGTTATTTATGGCATTATAACAGAATATTTTAGAAAAAATCCCTGGCAGTTTTCTGGCTGAAACTATGTGAATTTTGGTTAGTTTATAGGGATATGTTCCTTTAGTGACCTCAAGGGAAGGATCGATACATATGTTCAAAGCTTTGGAGTATGTCCTCTGCTTTTTATGTAAGAAAGATAGCCTCTATCTGCTCTGTGGATAACAGTCTTTTTTTAACAGTATGTAGTTACGATACTGCAAACGATAATCTGTCTTCCTGAAAAAAACGGCAGTATTGCCAGTTATCATGATTTTTGTCATAATTCTTTTGGGATTTGGTGTTCGACTTTTCCTTTTTCTTTTTTTTTTTTTTAAGCTTCCCCTTGTGGAAGTGTGTGAATGTGAGATTCCCACCTTTCACTTGCAAAGAACACTTTCCAGTTATTCTGATTACGAAGAAAGTATTGAACATGTGAATTCCAGTCATTTCAACAAAGGTGAGGAAAAAAAAAAAGGACCTCATAATAATTTTATATCATCATTCCTGGAGACATTCCTGCAGTGCAGTTTAGGAGGCGTTGGGGTAACCAGTACTGAGATCTGGTTCGTTACATCTATATACACTGGAAACGGAACAGGGTGCTTCAGCTAACATTGACTTTTGTGTGTAGCATTATGGATATTTCTGTATGCAAAATGTGTGGGCACATCTCTGCTGTGTTTCATCATCAGGATGAAAAACAGTCATAGGAAAGAATTGATAATGTTGAGGGATTTTTGCATGAAATAGTAATTGAAATAAAATACACAGAATGTCTGATGGACATTTAGAGACTCTTTAAGTGTTTCTGAAGACTTTATGGCTATTCCAACTTGGTTAGCTAGGCTAAAGCTGTAATGACTAATTGTTAATCCATGGAATGATGCTTTCTTCATCTGGAGGCACAGCTCCACTGAGTTACCTTTTTGCTGTTAAAAGTTTTGGTCACCCAAGGTAATCCCTTCTCACCAGGAACTTTCTCTTCTCTCTCCATCAATTCTATAGCAATTGCAAGAGATAAAACGGGACTACTGTAATAGATTTCTAAAACATTTGGGTAAAATACTACAGAAGCCTGTAATTCAGACTTGCTCACAGTTATGCTCTGATGGACAAAACCTTTTAGCTCTGGAGTGCAGCCATGAGGTAATATTGGTAAAAAACATGTTTGAGTATGCTCAGATGTTTCTGTCAATGGAGAATTTTCTTGTGTGTTGGAAACACTGTAGATTTCAGTGGTGTGGCCCAGCCAGGGGAGTCATTTCTGAGCATATACTTTAGTCTTCTTTCTGCCTGGCTTGCAGGAAAGAAAACAGCACCTTTGCTTCTGAATGTCCTTTTCAGATGCTCATCAGCAGAAGGCACCATGTTTTCGCATTTTGGGTGGTCATGGTTATAGCTATTTGGGAATTTTGAAACAGTATATATAGTCCTTTTTTTTTTTCCCCTTGTGAGAAAACATAGGTTCATCAAAACTGTCACAAGAAAAACTCAGTTTCTATAAACTTTTGATCAAGTTCTAAGCTTATTTCAAAATTTTCAGACCAAATGTAATTGTTCGGTTTTACAACAGCCTTTTGTTTTGAAATGTCAGTTTCTTAAAATAAATAATTAAGATAAAAATTAAATATTTTGAAGTTTATACTGATGAAAAGTGATAACCTCAAACTTGTTTTAAAAAGTAGTTCACTATGTTACACACTTAGGTAATAAATTATAATAATCAATTAGAGTTATAAAATAATAATAATTATTCTATAGTAATGTCTGGTCCATAGTGGCCAGGCTTCGATTTATAAGTGTTAGATACTGTTGTGACTTTGTCAGTTTAGAGAGCTGTCTATTACTGAAACTTAGGCATTTGAACAATCTATTTTTATTTCACTTATTAAACTTAAGTTTCTGAAAGAAGTTGAGATGAGGCAAAATGTTTCCTTAAGTCTTCACATTATTTTTTCAATTAACTTGGAATGTTTTTCAAATTTTCCGTATCTATTTTGAAGTACAGATGCCAAAAATGAGTTGTGGTCTCATCAGTGCTCTAAATGTGTGATATTATAAGAAACATCTCTAAATTGTTAAGACATCCTCTGTCAGTGGAAGGTGGATTTGGTATTTCTGGTACATTTGAAATGGAAATGGCGTGTATACATGCAAACATCTTGGTTAACAGTTTTCAAGTAATACTGATAGTGACAAGATAACATATATAGGATCTCTTAACTAGAGAAAAAAAAATCCCTTCAGATGCTTATGGGTGTTAAGAATTTATTTTATCTGGTAGGTAAAATTTATATGTCAAGTAGTGTTTAAAAAATATGTTAGCTTTTGTACTTGCAGACATGCACTATTGTGGGGTATAGTCTAAATATCAGTGAAGGTTTAAGCTAATACTGAGATTGGGTGTTTCTTTAGTTTGAATGATGCTAATTGCATGCATTAAATAGTGTTATTGTTTTTGATCACTGATGATGAACTTTAAGATACATCTGTACGTACACAGCACAGTTCAAGTACAATTTAAGATAGCTACATTTGTTCAGCATTTGAAACTCTGACAGATGATATTTATGCAAATTTAATAGGCCAGTGGCCATTCTAGCTGGTCATAGCTTGTGACTACTGTTCTATTGGGGTACGTTTCATCTGCTATATACTTTTAACTACACTGTTTGGTATAAATATGATGGAGTATCTGCTAATGATTTTTGCACAGTTTCCAGAAAGCACTGAGCCTTGTGAATTAATGGTGACTTTCTCAGGGTCAGATTAAGTTAAAGAAACTGCAGAATAAACTGATTAATTATGAAGCTGTTTTATCTCCTAGTCTTCCTTTTCTCAGTATTCCTTCCTGGAGAACAACATAATTCAGCTCTCATGCAAGGACAGAATCTGGACCTGTGGTAATTTTCTTCTAAATGTGAGCAAAGATAGAAGAATTAATTTTTTTATTTTATTTAAATTGAAGTGCTAGTGGGATGGGGCTATTAGTTACTTTCACAGGTTTGGTGACATCCTTTGGATTGTACCATAAATTCTTTGCAGTATCAATATTCTTCTGTGGTCGTGGGTCTCTCTTCAGTTAAAGGTGGCAAAAGTTGTTTCTAGTCTGCTGTCTTGAAGTACTGAGCTCTCAGTTCAGCTGAAATGACCCCTCTTCTTTCGTGTTCTCCATGGAGTCAAAATGTATGTTAGTAGATCTAAATGTTACTTGGAAAAAAAAAAGGTCAGCGAGAAACTGAGGAACATATATAATAAGAAAAGCACGTATCTACTAGATGAAGTGTGAACTTTGACCTGTTTCACAGGGCTAAAGGCAGCTTTGCTCTCCTGACTTACCTGTAGATAAGCAGTACTTCTTCCCAGTGCAGAGAACTCTTTATCCTAGAAAACTAGAAGTGTTCATGAAGTAGCCAGTGGTGTAAGAATTTGGGATTTTTCAGAATGTAACTGTAACTAACTTGCAAATATTCCCTGGACAATTTTGTTTGTTTGAGCTGGGAAATACCTTTTCTTCTAATGAGCCTGGTGCATACACCAGTGTGAGCAATTTATTTTTTACATAGTTACCTCAGAGGTGGTGGTCAAAAATAATCCCAAACCAATCAGGTTGAATTTCCCTGAGCATGACAGCCAAGTTTGTAGCTGCGGAGAAAGAACAGCTTGGCACTGTTGCTGTTTTGCCAAGCTTGAGGATGGAGATATAAGGGAACACCAAGCAGGAGACAACTGTCATCCCCTCTTCCTCTCCTAGCCTAAGTACAGGATATGTTTAGCATCAATGAAAGCTGCTATGGAGCTTTTCTGCACAAAGGCAAAATCTGTCCTGCAAACAGGATGTTTTTACTTCAGCCAGGGAAGAGCCAAAGGGAGTTTACAGAAGCTGGCATTAGAAATTAAGGGCTGAACAGAGCACATGCATCATGGCCAAATGGTCATTTTATACTTGGCTCAACCTACTTTGTGTGTTTGTGGAAATTAATATGTGTGATTTATTTTTTGAGACTTTTTTTTTTAATAGCTTGCTTCAGTCAAAGGTCCCAGAGTGAAAGCATAGATAAGTGTCAAAAAATGTTGCTTTTCCTAAATCAATCCCAATGGCAAAGTCAGAGGCGGCCTTGCTGTCAATGAGCAGAGACGCAGTAGAAGAGCTGCAACCAACAGCCAGCCCTGAGTAAAAATTGGAAGGCTATATTGTGCATGAAAGGTACTGAAAAAAACCAAAGACATAGTTTCTCCTGCAGTGGTGCCAGTAGGCAAAAGCATAAATTTTGAAAGTTATCTTAAAAATTTTGACCAGTCAGTTCATCCTGCTAACTTATTAGCCCACTTCTCAAGATCTTTTCATTGGTTTAGATGCTTAGAATTAGATACTTTCATGATTTTTTTTACCCTCTTTACTGGTATAGCAGCAATAAAATAAATGGTGGAACAAGCTTCTCTTGCACTTCTGAATGTTTTTACACAGTGACATGCTTCACAAGAGGTGCTTCACAAGAGGTGAGTCTTACTAGCCTAATATATAGGTCTACATGAACATATGAATAACACCCTGAAGGTTGTGTGTATTTCCTCCATGGTTCAGTTGAAAAATCTTTGATAGTTGTTTCAGAAAATGTTAATATTTGGTCGATTTCCTCAAAATACCTCGATCCATAAATATTGTATCAATGAATTGTAATTTTTCAGTTGAAATTCAGGAATGGGTATATTCGTATATAAGCTGCCTAGTATTAGGATGTTAGCTTACCTCATCATCAGAGAACTGAGTGTCTAGCCTTGATATTGTGTGGATGTCAGCACTTTGAACTGGCTGAACTGCTGTCTTATCACAGAGTCACAGAAAATGGTTGAAGTTGCAAGGGACCTCTGGAGGTCTTCTTGTCCAATCTCCCCCTGCTCAAGCAGAGTCACCTAAAGCTTGTTACTCAGGACCATGTCCAGATGGCTTTTGCTTGTCTCCAAGAATGGAGATTCCAAAACCCCTCTGGACAACTTGTGCCAGTGCTCAGTCACCCTTAGAGTGAAAAAGTATTTCCTGATCTTCAGGCAGATCCTCTTCTCTTTAAGTTTGTGCCTCTTGGCTCTGGTCCTGTCACTGAACCCCATGGGAAAGAGCTTCCCTTCAGGTGTTTATATACTTTGGTGAGATCCCCCATGAGGCTTTTCTTCTCCAGGCTAAGCAGTCCCAGCTCTCTCAGCCTTTCCTCCAGTCTCTTCATCATCTTAGGGGCCCATCAGTGGACTCTTTCCAGTGTGTCCATATCTCGCTTGTACTGGGGAGCACAGAACTGGACACAGTACTCCAGGTGTGGCCTTACCAGTGCTGAGTAGAGGGGAAGGAGTCCCTTGATTGCTGGCGACACTCCTAAAGCAGTCAAGGACACCATTTACCTTATTGCCACAAGGATACTTCACTGGTTTGTGTTTAATTTGGTGTTCACCAGGGCCTCCACATCCTTTTCTGCAGAGCTAGTTTCTGGCCAGTTGTTCTCTGGCATAATGACTTCGCAGGTGCAGGACTTTGCACTTCCTTTTGTTAAATTGCATGAAGTTTCTGCCAGCCCATTTCTCCTGTCTGTCGTGGTCCCTCTCGTAGGCCAGGACCTAAGTATTGTATAAACCGTTAACTCAGCTGACACTGCAATATATTGCTATTACTGTATTAATTGCAATTAAACTCATGCTTTATTGCAAGAGTTACTTAACTGATAACAGCATTAACGAACAATACCTAAATATAGGACTTATTTTTACTTACTGTTATATAGAGAGTCAAAGTCCAGTTTGCCAGTTCTGGAATAGAGGAATAGAGTCCAAGTTCAGTTTGGGTTGTTGTTGTTTGGTGTTTTGTTTTTTGGGTTGTTCAGGGGGGTTTTTTTGGTGTTTTTTTTTTCTTGATGGTTTGTTTGTTGTTAGTGTTATTTGGTTTTGGGGTTCATTTTGTAGGAAAGCTCTCTGAACAATATGACACAAATCAGTTAATAAGTCTTTTTGTCTGTCTTACACCTTCTCTTGCTGACTTGCTTGACCTTTCTTTAGATTTCCTTTCTTTAGAATTTCTTCTCTTTCCTTTTGTGGTTTCATCTTTGACCACAATTTCGTCTTGGTCTCCTTACTGTGGTCTACAAGATACAACACATAAACAGCTAAGCATGCTGGCCCACAGTTAATAGCCTAGCAGTAGAATCAGTCAGTACATAGTTGTGGTGTGTGAATAAGTGCCAAGTGAATAATACTATTGTAGGGATCACAGCTGTTGAATTTTACAAAAAACGAGTCTCTGGATTTAACTCTTTCACAGTGTTTGCAACCAACTTTCCTATGTAGAAGGCAGGGCAGGCCGCCACCCTTCTGGGAAGCGTGTGCGTTTATGTAATGGAAGTACACTGTAGGAGGATGGGAGCTGCTGATGTTGAACAATCTAGTTGAAAAACTATTTTTTTAACTTAGCTGTTAGAGGTGGCATTACAGCACGTGGCATAAACATATCCAGTTTATCTGAAACTTCATCCATCACAGACAACAGCCAGATTTCCACACATTTACTTGGTGTAAAATTGTCCTCTGATTTGTGTATTTCTGTTAATTTGTTAAAGAAGAAATATTTATTCTTACTTTTAATGTTAAAGTTGGTACAGTCAGATCTCAGCAAATGGGATAAATGGCCACGATAAATGGCTAAGATGAAATATGGCTAGCCAATTCCTGGTATGTGTCCTGGATAAAAGAAAGAACTGGAGACCAGGTTCTTACTTTCTGTAAATGCAAACTGAAAATTCTTACCTGATAATGTATAGGTTTGAGCCAAACTTGACCTTCCAAAGAAATTGTAAGCATGTTCCAAAAAACTTTTAAAGTATTTTTCTTTTTCTTTAAAATGTCAATGGACAGTTTTTGACCAGTCCTACTCTAGATCCCTTGAAAGCTTTGCACACAAATATTTTAATGTTTTGTTCTTGTTCTGTTCTGTGAAAAATAGAAGCTACATACTAACGTTGGTCGTCTACTCTTGCTTGAATTCTTTCTCATCTGGGGGCAGGGGAGCGGGAGTAAATAAATAAATAAATAATAATGTTAGTTATACAGACATTAGTGATAGGGAAAGGACTGGACTTGGACACTATGGTACCAACTGTGTCTGTGTCTTACTGCTGTAATTTTGATGATAATATTAAGAATGATACAGTCGCAAAGTTTATTTAGAAGAACTGAGAAACACTGGAATTATGATAGCAAAAGGAGGATCTCTCAAAGGAGGAAGCTGAAGGAACTTCCCTTGACCATCACTCTTACCTTCCCTTCAGGGAAAGGAAACTTAGCATTGTTTTCCCTATCCTACGAACAGATACAGCTGGAGTATATGATTTCCCACATTTTTCAATCGATATCACTCCGTTATGGAAAATGCATTATTTGCAGGATCAGGTGTGCGAATGACAGAGGAAGATATTCCTCTGCACAATTTTATGTTCTGCTTGTAACTATACATAAGGCAAGGAATGGAATATAAAAAAATAAAATAAGTTTAAATCATATGCCTTTTAGACCAATGAGCAGAGGAGCTAGGTGTGTTGTGATGGCACTTAGACTCCAGGACTGAGCCTTCACATTGATTTACGATATAATCTGAGCAGTTCTATCATCTACTCAGTGTACCTAAGAAATTAAAATCAATGAGCTGATATTGTGATGCCTTAATGAAGAAATACCTTGGACAAATTATCTCACATTCTTCAAGAAAGAAAAAAAGAGATGAAATAGTGTGTGAGGATGTTGTTTCTATTTCACCTACAATTCAGATGGACAATTGAAATATTCTGTAGTTAGTCTTAAATCCTGCCAAAATGCCTGCTGAGATCTACATTTGTGTTTTCAAGCTGAGCTGTATGTGTAAGTTAATAATTTTTTTTTCCAAAAGTACATTAAAAGCAGCTATTAAAACCCTTGATATTTGAGGCAGGCCCAAACATAAGTGGATGGAAATGTGAAGAACACTTATTTCTTCTTTGTGTGTATGGTAGAAAGAAAAATATGTAGTGCAAAGTGAGAGAATCTTGTTTTTGGAGGTCCTGCTTGAACTATCTCTAACACAGAGAAATCGGGAATTAAAGTCTCAGAGGGCATATAATTCTTAGTGAACCTAGAGAGCTATTTGTTGTCAAAGTATTTGTCTCACTATGGAAAACAGTATTCAGCCTCTGTGGCTGGATGATGAGTGTTCTTCAAATAAGTAAAAGGACAGGATGGCATGCTTACTCATAACCTTCGGTTCTTTTCTCAAGTAGTGAAATTTCCAGGCATGGGATAAGTCTTTTCATTAAAAATGCTAAGAATATCTAAATTAAATGTGAAAAAACTGACAAATTCACAAAGAATTTGTATTCCTTGAGAGAGGAGAAAATTTGACATTGGTGTGAGAAGTTATTTTAAGTGAGAGTAAATGAGAGTAAAGCAGTATGAGAAGTGACACAATACTCCCAAATGGGAAAATTGAATAATAATTACAGTACAGGTGTGGTCATTTTGGACTATATAGGCACAATGGAAATCACCAGAGACTTTTGTTCATGCGTGGTTATAGTGTGACTCTTACATAAATATATGGTTAATACACAATAACAAAGAAAAAACTGCAGCATTGAAACATTTGCTGCAGCATTTCATAGTCAGTCATTTACAAGTTCGTTCTTTTGAGTAATTTCTTCTGTTTTGCCATCTCCATGTGTCTTCTCTGACACTAAATGTCCAGAAAGACTGAGATTAAAACCACTGATCTATGGAAGTTTTTTTGTTGATAGTTCAAAGAATTTCAACTGATTTGTAAAAAAAAATTTGTTCCTGCAGGTGGAAATATACAGTAACTTGGCAAAAATGTACAATTCTAATACTTATCTTCATAAAGAAGAAACAAATTTATTGTATGTTGCTTGACTGTTTACTTGAACAACTGCAAGTAGAAAGTACTTGCCTTTCCAGTGAAGTTCCGCCCTTTGTGTATTGACACGTTGTTCCCTACACAGCAAAAAATTACCCTGAAAAGACATTTGATTCTTGATGAAAAAGTGTATTATTTTACACTTACACTTAGTAACTGTAAATTTAACTAAAACTTTGCATAAATGAAAATATTTAAGGCTATGGTTTAGTACCTTGTCATTTCGCAAGATAATGAGTTCAGCACATGCTTGATGAGGAAATGAGAGTTAGGTGTACGAGCAAGTAACTTTAACTCTGTTTTCTTGGAACTGGCAGAGGCCACTGGAAATTATCTGTAAGTGCTCCTGTTGCATTCGTTATGTTCTTCTTGTGTCTTGTGTCCTACTGTAATTATGTTTTTCCAAAGTGAGGAACACCCTGCAGTGCAATTTGTAGTCCCAGCTTGGAAATCACTTGTGCTTTCAGTTGGCCAACAGTTGTGAAGTATTCTTGTAGGGGGTTCCTCCAAAACCTCATTCTGCCTGACCACTCTATCTGTCCAGGCAAACATACAGATTGTTCTCAGTAAGTCTAAGGCATCTGCTAATGCTTATTGTTAGTGCTTTAGCAGTATTTTGTCTCAAAACAGTGTATAGCATTTCTGTATACTTACCTTTCTCTCATCAGGCATAAATAGAAGTCGCTCAAGCATACAGCTTTGTGGCAGTCCCATATTTCTGTCTGTGTGTATGTGCCTGCTTTTGCAGATTTCTCTAAGGAATATTTGTTTGAAGAATATCTGTTAGATTGTGGTGTTGTACCCTGCTGTTAGATTTGGTTTGGAAAGCACGTGGAATAACAAAAGAGAAAAGGTCTTGTGGTAATACAAGGTGATCTAAAATGCATGACTCTCCTCTTCCTCAATTTTGAGAATGGTCAAAAGGTATAGACAGTTTGAAATACCTGGCATGCTTATCTGTAGTGCAACTAAATATAGTGTTTCATTTCATAAATAGAGGTGTCTTCAAGTAGAAAAGATTTTCAGGTAGCTAACTTATTATCTTCATTCTGATTTTTTTCAGCTGAGTCAGAAAGCACAATTTGAAAGGAAGCCTCTGGGAAAGGTGGATCAATTTATTCATCACAGTGTCTGTTCTTCTGATATCTTCCTTCTGGTACAGAGAACTGTAATGTAGATAGTGTCTCTTAAAAATTTCTCACCACTGTGTGCTTGAGGTGTGTATCCACCCAAGTACTTGTTAGGTCTCCATTCAGACAGAGGGCTGGTATTCCCTGTGTGTTCTCTCTGGTGGTTGATGGGTCAAAAATTGCATTTGGCCAAGTACATGTAGACTGATAAAGTGGAGGAGTTCAGGAAAGGTCAATTCCCTTTGTTTTTGTTTCTAATGATTACGTGGATTAAGGTTGGCTGAGTAAAAAGAAAGAGAGCTGGAGTAAGAAAAAGGTAAGAAAAGGGGCAGAAACTTTTAAAAACCTGGGTTTCTTGGTTTAAATTATGGGTACAGGAGGAAATACATGAGGAGAAGAGCACCTGGGGTGGTGGTAAAGTGCTGCTGTAATTGTAAAATGTGATGAAACATGCTCATTAAGTCACTCCATGTTGGAAGATTTTGAAGGATTTGGGCTGTTGTGTGCACATGAATTAGTTCGTGTTGCTGGCACCTGCCTGAGGAGGGATTTTGATTTGTTGTTATAGCTTTTAGTTTTATTCTTTCCAATAAAAAGGAAATGTCTTGCAGTATAAGGTAACAGTCAAACGAGGCATGCAGATATAACAAAGTGACCAGTCACGGTTTGTGCAATGAAAAAAACCTGTTAGAACCTATCAACCAGTAAGAAAGGCAGTGGTAATATATTTGGGGTTTTGATTTTTATTTTTTTTTTGATGAGGAGGTGGGGAGTAGCAGATTGTATCTCTGCTCATGCCTCTGATACACTGATGAAGTTGAAGAAATCATGAATGGAATGGAGAGCACATAAATAGGGAAGAATTGATTACTATCCCTTCCAATCCAAGAACTGAAGATCTTCAAATTCAGCAATATATGTTAAATTTAAAGGAAAAAAAAAAGGACATACGTCTTCAAAATGTACATAATTAAGCCATAGGGAGGTACAGGCTCAGGTGAGATCGTAGCTGAGGTGTATATAGGCTTATACTTGCTGTTCTTATACTCTGTCTTAAGTGACTGCTTTGGCCATGGTGGAGGTGGGGTGCTGCTAGACAGTTTCATTGAAATAATGCAAATGCTCTATCTGAAAAAGAAAAATATGAACTTCCATTGAGAGGGAAAAGTAAAACAAAATCCTCCAGGCAAACATCTCCTTCCTGATGGATCAATTTTAAATTAGTGTAATCATAAACATTTCTTATGGCAATACTCTGATTGCCTGACTGAGCCTTGTATGAATATTCTAAAATTATTATCTTAGATTATACACAGCACCTACTTTTGAAAACAGTCTGGAATCACTAAGGAGAAAACTCATTTAACTGAAACACTAATATTTACCAAATTTGACTGTATCTAAATTTTTAAAGAACAAATTGTGTACAGATGTTGGTCAGTATATAAATAAATTTTAAAAAAGACCAAGCCTAAGTAAACCTGAGCCAGATTTGCTTGTACATCTATGGTATCTGTGGTGTTTTATTTTTATGAATAAGAATGTTTGTATCTTATAAAATTTTTTTGCAAGAAAAACTCCAGCAGGAAAAATCACAGATTTAACTGCCAGTCTTAAATTTCTAACAAATTACTGTACCGATTCCACACAAGCTTTGTAACTGAAAGTCTCTGTTGTGCTGAAATTTAATGAAGGTATGTGTGTTTTGGTTGTTTGGATTATTTGCTTGTCTTGGAGTCAAAAGTTTTTCATTTTTATTTTGCATTTCTTTACTTCTTCCTTTCATTTTGGGGATCACAATTTAAAGGATTTTCTTCACATGGATTTTGTCCATGCTCCAAATATAAAGTAGGCTTCACCTTGCTTTTCTATGTTACTGTCAGACATAATTAAATGTCGCAAGAAACCTACCTGAAAGGATTTGGCTTGAAAGCTCTACATTACATTAACCAGAAAGAAACAGTAGTCTAAATGGAATAATTCCAGTGTTAGCAAAGTTTATGCATTCTTGGCAGAAATGGAGGGGAAAGAAAGATATCTCACCACTCTACAGACTAACTCAGCTGTTTGAATCTCTTGATATTCTAAATCTCTCTCCTACCTGCCTGCACATTCCACCATGGAAATGTTCTTTGGTAGCTAAATACTTAGATTAGGAGTTTGTGCAGTGGCTGCAGCCCTACTTGTAAATCTCTGTCTGTCATTTTATCCCACTTGCCGTGCTGTTTCAGTACTGACTATTCATGTACAATTTTGTTCACTGCTATTTAAAAAGATAGCATGTGTCAGCTGCTGTTTCGGGAATACATAAAGGAATGAGCAGAAACACTGATTTGCTTGGGTTGTGCAGTCTTCCAAACTCCCTCACACCTACGTAGGGAGAATGCCTCTCCCCCCATCTCTTTGTCCTAAACTCCATGATCCCACTGTAGTAGTCTGAACTGCTGTTAAAAAAGTCATTAAAAGTGTAACTGTGAAAGATTAATATGGAAGTAAAATGTAGCAGAAAGTTCATACAAACATAGAATCATAGAATGGCCTGGACTGAAAAAGACCTTAAAGATCATCTAGTTTCAACCCCCCTGCTGTGGGCAGGATTTCCAGCCACAAGAGCAGCTGCCCATGGCCCCATCCAGCCTGGCCTTGAATGCCTCCAGGGATGGGGCATCCACAGCTTCTCTGGGAAACCTGTTCCAGTGCCTCACCAGCCTTTGTGTGAAAAATTTCTGCCTAATATCTAACCTAAAACTTCCCTCTCTTAGTTCAAAACCATTCCCCCTCGTCCTGTCACTATCCACCCTCGTAAACAGTCGCTCCCCCTCCTGTTTATAGGCTCCCTTCAAGTACTGGAAGGCCACAATGAGGTCTCCCTGGAGCCATTTCTTCTCCGAGCTAAACAAGCCCAGTTCCCTCAATGTTTCTTCATAGGAGAGGTGCTCCAGCCCTCTGATCATCTTTGTGGCCCTCCTCTGGACTTGTTCCAAGAGCTTCACATCTTTCTTGTGCTGGCGACCCCAGGCCTGGACACAGTGCTCCAGATGGGGTCTCACAAGAACAGATAAGTGGGGACAATCACCTCCCTCTCCCTGCTGGCCACCCCTTTTTTAGTGCAGCCCGGGACATAGTTGGCCTTCCAGCCTGCAAACGCAGACTGCTGGCTCATGTCCAGCTTCTCATCCACCAGGACCCCCAAGTCCTTCTCTGCAGGGCTGCTCTCAAGGAGTTCTTCTCTCAGTCTATAGAAGTACCTGGGATTACCCCAGCCCAAGTGCAACACCTTGCACTTGGCCTTGTTGAACCTCATTAAGTTCTTGTGGCCCCACTTCTCCAGCCTGTTCAGGTCCCTCTGGGTGGCATCCCTTCCCTCTATTGTATCGACTGCACCACTCAGCTTGGTGTCATCTGCAAACTTGGTGAGGGTGCACTCGATTCCCTCATCTATGTTGTTGATAAAGGTGTTGAAGAGCACCGGTCACAAGACAGACACTTGAGAGATATCACTTGTGACTGGCCTCCACCCAGATATAGAGCCATTGACCACAACCCTTTGGTTGCAACCAGCCCTCCAATTCTTTATCCGTCAAACAGTCCATTGTTCAAATCCATATGTCTCCAATTGGGAAAGATAGATGTGGTGAGGGACCATGTCAAAGGCCTTGCACAAGTCCATGTAGATGACATCCATTGTCCTTCCTTTGTCCACCGATCAGTTAAAGCTGATACTTCAAAAGCACATAACTGAAAGGAGAGACATACCACTGGTATTTTACCTGATCTCCCTGTGGATCTCTCCTTGCCACTGAAAATAGTTGATATTAAAATTTCACTAAACAGGAGCTGCTGTTCCTGTCCCAAAATATTTTTTGTGTACCATTGTTTAGTGAATTGAATGTTCAAGTGCCTCTGTTACCTTCAATATTTAGATGTCTGGTGTAAAATGTAAAAAATGTCATTTCTTATCACCATCTTTAGAAGGTACTGAGTTTCAAATTTAACCTCAATGGCACTTAATCATTAGCAGTAACAGTTTTGTATGCCCGATTGTTGCCATCAGTAACATTTGTGTAATGATGTTACCCAGAATGTCTTTATTTGTCCTCTGAGGGAAATATTAGCAAACTCTTTTATTTCAGGATGTGAAAGAAGCAAAAGCCAATTTCCTTTCCACCATTTCAAGGCCAGTGGGTGTAAACAGTGGTAAACAGGTATCTGTGTGTTAGCTCAGGAGGGCTGACAAAGTGAGGTATCAACTGTACCTTAATGTAACATTTGCCCAGAAAAGAGATACGTATCACATTTTGCTGTACTGTGCTGAAGTACAGGGTTAATGTCTGATGTGTTTTAGAGAATATTTTAATAGGTAGCTTTTCAGAGGAGGTATTACTGTAGAACTCTAGGGCCAAATGCTCAAAGCCTACCTGTTATTTCCACTCTTTTAATACCACTTGAAAGCCTGGCAGGATGTCATGTCAGTATTAACTAGCTATAGGGACTTCTTTTAGCGTCAGTTGTATCTGAGTACTGCTTTACAATTAATTTTGTGTTGTAATTTACTCATAGAAAGGGAAAGCTCTCTCTTTGCAGACTGTGTGCTATAATCATCGGTGTCTTTTGACATTGTGTACTTGTCTGGATACTTAGCTGGTTATTTTACCTAGATTACATGTGGTTTTACCCCAACATATAACAAATTCATGAAAGTGGGTGATTTTAATTTGTTTCATCTTTTATATAACTGAAATGAAATAAATTTTACTTTGGGAAATGTATGTTAATATTTTTAATTAAAACGGGTTTAATGTCTTTAAAAGTTGTTTAGCTTCTTAGAGAAAAGATGCTTTGGAATCCTCTCCAGCATGTGCCCTTGTTTAGAAGCTGTTTTGCTGAAAAGCTTGGCTGTTGCATAACACAAACTCCTCTTTTACAACATGCTTCTTGCTGTTAGGCGGATTGTTTGGCCCTTGTAAACCTCTTTTGTTGAGTGGGTGTTCTGAGTGTGAGCCAGGTTCTACTCTAATTTCCATCCAGGTTCTGTAGAGCAAAATCAAACTATTCACATACACTTCTGTTACAGCATCTCCTGGGTTTTGGCTTTTGTTTGCTTGGTTTTTTTTTAATCTTGGTTTAAAAAAATATTTTATTTTCCCTCTTTTTTTCTTCTTTTTAAAAATAAAATGAGATGGGTACTTGTACAGGCACTGCATTTGTGGTCAGCATCTGGAAAGTGCCCTTTTCTGTTGTATGCTAGGCAGACTGTAGAAAAAATGAAAATAGCTATATTGATCTCCATGTTCTTGGTCCTGTGCAGCTGGATACAACTACTTTCTTAAAAGCAAAGAGAAGGAAGGAAAAAAGTGAACTGGCTGCCACATTCTTTTCAAGAGGAAAATTGGTGGATCCTCATTTTGTTGCAGACAACTTAAGTCCTCACAAGCCAATCTCAATAGTCTCCATGGCTTTACAAGCCTTTTCTGAAATTGTTACTTTTAAGAAATTTCAGATGAGGTTTTGGATGGTAACTGGGTCTGATTTGTTTGGTGGTGCTGTTATCCTACCACCTATCATTTTTATTGAAAAAAAAAACAACCCTCATCTTGGGGAATAATAATAATTTTGATGAGATTCTAAAAATCTTACTGAAAGATTTACAGTATTGTTCTTTGTCCGTCCCTGGTGAAGACTTGCTCATTAATGCTCTTACTCGGAATAAGAAAATCAGGTAAATCAACTCAGTGGTTTCTAATCATTACCAATACAGGAATATTTGTCCTCTGGGGACAATTACCATGTATAGACTACTTCCATCAGCCCTTTCTGTGCATGTGAGTGGTCATACCACTTACCTTTATTATTTCCTGTACTTTTAGCCCTTCTCTCTCTTTAGCAGTTAGAAGAAACTGTGTGTTGCTCTAGGGAGACTTACATTAAGGTCTTGTGGCCTTTGTCTGAAGTTAGCTTCTCTAAAGTATAAAGATTACTTCTTATTGAAGGGGGAATCTTGTGGCTATGCTGAGCTGGCTTTGACTTTCACATCTGGCTTCATGAGTGAATTACGAAGAATTTCTGTAGCAAACATTCATGTCAGAGAAAAAATGAAATATTGTTAAATGTATTTGGAGTGGCTCGATACTTTGGTGGAGGAATATATCAAAGCACTGCTTTTCAAAATCTGGAAAAGCAACTACACATAAAACTAACTTACCATTTTAACCCCCAAAAGGGAAGATGCTGAATCATGCAGGCTACACTCATGCATCTGTTTTCCCTTTAAGCATCTGCAAAACAGACCAGGAGCTTTCTCAGTTGTTATTTGAAGTATTATACTGCTTTATAGAAAATATACCTTATTATTGCCTTTGGCAAGAAACACATTCAGCTCATCCTGCTTTTCTGTAGTAATCACTATGATAAACAAAGTGGTCTTTATCCATGAACTTGATTTAATCTGAAAGCATCTAAAGCCAGCTTTCTTGCTGATTTGCATGTGTATGAGATCATCTTGTAGTAGGAGGAGTAGCCTGATGCTTTTATTTCTGGAGGTCAGTATCACATCTTATGCTCAGTGCATTTAAAAGAGAGCAGGTTAAAGGAAAAGTTTGTCATGTGTGAAACTTGCTCTAGCCAAGCAGGCTTTTGAAAATGGCAGCCAAGGGTGTATTTTCCTCCTCTCCATTTCACTAATCAATCTAGAGGGAGAGGCAACCTCCTCAGTGCTAATTTTCATCCATGAAATGGGACCTCCAACAGAACTGGAGTTGATACAGTTGAACAAGCCAGTAGTTGCCTCATGTTAATTTTATATGACAGGTAAACCCTATGATGATAAGTTCTTTTGGAACAAACATGGATGGGTTAATTTACTGTGACACAGTTTCAGTGTTCTGTGTACCACCAGAACAACAAGGGGGCAGAGTCTCTAATGCTTTGAAGTGTTCTAAGGCTGGCTGGTGCCACTTTTTGTGTTTTGAGCTTCAAGGCTGCTAATTTAACCCAGATAGTTGAAACATCCTCTTGTATCCCCTTACCATCCTAGGAGATGAGCAATGAAACTCGAATCTGTCTGCATGCCCATAATCCCACTACAGTTTAGAAAAAATACTGTGAGGGTGGCTGAAATTTTGTGTTCATTTGGAAGAGCAGAAAACATGGAGTTTTGTTGCCTTAGCTTAGTTTCCTAGACTCTTTTCTGTTCCTTGACTGGTAAGCACATGTAAACTGCAAATCTGGACTAAAAAGTGAGTTTAGAGTGTCTTACACAAATATGGAGATAGCACAACTGGCTGGTTTTTGCTCATTAAACAGTTTTTGCGCTTGTGGTTACTTCAAATCTTCCTACTTTGAACTCCCTTTTGGAACAGAAAGTTATCCTCATCTGAGTAACAATTCTCTTGACACTTGGCAAGGCAGTTTGGCTCTGGACCCGTGTTTCTGTGACCTTTGCTCATGTCCACCTGAATGCTTTTTTAAAAATTATTTTCTTAAAGGGTTGAAAAGTTACTTTTAAACCAGCTCTCCTTTTCAATGTTTTTGCAGTGGTTGCCATTAAATGGTCAACTTTCAGTTAACATTTACAGTATTTGAAGTAGAATTATCCAGGTTTAGAATAGGAAGTTGTTAGTTCAGTTTCATATAGCAAATGCTCCAATATAGAAACTGGTGCAAAAGGAATTGGATCTGCAAGAAGAGATGTCCACATTTCAGAGAAAAAAAGAAAAAAAAAAAGTAGAGAGAGATAAGTGAATGCTTTTGAGTAAATAAAAGACTGTATGCTTATGGCATTAAAAAAAAGGATTAGGGGATTAGGTGATATTTGGAAATGGAATATTTGTCTAGGATACTCTGTTGCAAACAACTATACTGTATTGCCTGTGTAATGAATTGTGACTGAGGCTCATTCAGCCCCTCCGCTAGCAGAGATTAATTTATTCTAGTTCAGTTTACTTTGAACAGTCACAAATGTTTATGCCTTGATTAAAACATGCAACAAGTAAGAAATACAGGATTGAGGATTATGAAGTCCTCCTAATGGTACCGTTAGAGCCAAACTCCTTCATCTTTATTCGTGTAATTTTTTTTCCCTCAGAAAATTATTGTTAGTACTGTTCAGTCTGAATAAATAAGGGAAAACAGACCTGCAGAATCACTTTTTATCAGATGTTGGTCTTCAAAAATGTATTTCTGGGCAGCATTGTAGGTACTGCACTACTAATTTGGACTTCGTTCTCTTGATTTACTGGTAAAATACACGTAATTGCACTCCTCCCAAGAACAGCCACTGTGATCCATCTGATCCATGTTGTACAGGTGTGGCTGTTTGGGGTAATGATTCCTTGAGTATTTTTTATACAATGGCTTACAACTACTTCCTCACTTCATACTCCTGTCTTTCAAAACCTAATGGGAAAGCAGGAGTAGTATGACCTGTTGAATACAGGTAATGTTTTCCACAGACATTTCTGAATACTTTGAACGGGAAGCCTGACCTAGTGGCTTTAACACTGGAATGAGAAACAAAGGATTATGTTTCTGTTCACTGTTTTACCAGGTATAAGAAGGGAAAAAGGTGTAAATCTGGTGAGGCATTTGTGACGTAACACTTATGAAGTTGAAATGAACACTCAGCTAAAATTTGTCTGATTCTTTGCAGAGTTGACTTTCTACACACATAATTTTCATGCCTTCTAATGTCTTAACCACTCTTCAGTGAGGACATAAGAATGTTTTTGCTGTATGAAATTAGGTAAGTTTGGCTGACATTAGTTAAGAACTTAATCATATGGTTAAGCTCATTCACTTTTCCTCAGGGAGTTAGCAGTTCTGTGCTCATATGAAAACCAAAACAAACAAAATAAAATAACCCCTTTTGATTTTGGTGACTATCTACAGGCAAAGAGCAATTTTGCATTCATCAGTAGCCTACAAGCAGAGCTGCTGACTGACAGTCAGGTTTGCTGATGTATTGGAGCATGCTACTGGGAAAGGCAACTTTTCATGAAGAACGTGCATTTTCATGTAAATTACTGCTATGGTTAGTTTGTCTTCTCATATGCCAAGTCTGAAAAAGAGTTGCCTAGCCAATGTGCCCCTCAAGGAGAAAGAAAGTGATAGCATTTGTATGTCTGCAAAATCATCTTAAAAGAGATGACACAAGAGGTCATAGAATGAGTTCTGAAGTGGGAGACTGTAAGTCATAGGCAGATCTCCAAGTGATAACACACATTTGAGGGAAAGTTCCTGAAGACCCCTGGAAGAGTTGTGCAGTCTTTGTGCTCTCAGGTAGTGAAACCACAGGCTGTGCAAACTCCACACATTTTTTAAACTAAGTTTCTCACAGCTTTCTAGTAAAGGCTATTTTTGCAACAGTTTGCAGATGTTCAGTTCAGGCTTTCTCTGGAGAATTGTTCATTTAGTACTCTGGAACTGATGCAAGGGAAACTTAGATCATTTTAAATCATCCCAAGTTTGTATCCATAATCTGTAATAAAAACTGAGAAAAAGGAGGAAAGAGGGATGTCAGCTGGCAAACTAAAAGTGGTTTGTTTTCTAATTTATAGTTTTAGGAGTGTATAGATTTTGGTTTTCATTATTATTTCTATTAGGCTATTTTAAAATGAAGGAATATACTGGGTTTTGGGGGTGGACAATTAAATCTGCTGTTTAACCAATTAACTTGGCTATTTGCAGACCTCATGGATTCTTTTGGGAGGGCCTTAATGTATGAAGTAGTTGCTTCTTAAAATGTGTTGTCATGGCTCTTTTAAGAGTTTTCTACAACTCATGGTCTCAAAATCAGTTTTAAAAAAAATCTTTTCTTCACTGTAAAATAGCTCAAGATGCAGAAAATATAGTGTCTGTGAAGCCTGTTGGAGTTCTTTGAGAGAACTCAACTTTCTATCCAAGCATGTGGATACAGAATGTTTGGTTGATATCACAGAATCACAGAGTGGCTGAGGTTGGAAAGGGACCTCTGGAGATCACCTGGTCCGTCACCCCTGTCACCAGGTCCATGTCCAGGTTGCTTTTCAGTGTCTCCAGGGAAGGAGACTCCACAACCAGTTTAAGCAACCTGTGCCAATACTTGGTCATCCTCACAGTAAAAAGTGTTTCCTCCATTTAGAGGGATCCTCCCATGTTTCAGTTTGTGCTTATTTTCTCTTGTCCTTTAACTGGACACCACCAAAAAGAGCCTGGCTCCATCCTCTTTGCACCCTTCCTTCAGATATTTATATACGCTGATGAGATCTGCCATTTATCTTCTCTTCTCTAGGCTGAACAGCCCCAGCTCTCTCAGCCTTTCCTGACAGGAGAGATGTTCTAGTCCCTTCATCATCTGAGGGGCCCTTTGTTGGGCTCTCTCCAGTATGTCCATGTTTCTCTGGTTCTGGAGGGCCCATAACTGGACACGAGAGTCCAGGCATGGCCTTACCAGTGCTGAACAGACATATATTCTCTTTCATTTCCAGAAGCCATTTGACAAGATCCCTCACCTCAGAGTATTTGAATATTTAAAGAAGATAAGTCCTTGAGCAGCCAAGTAGTTGGCTGAAAAACAAATAAAACAATGGTCTGATTAAATGGCTAGTTTTCACAGCATAGCAAGATCACCCATAGAATTTGTCAGGGATTCTGCACCTCTCTAAAGGTTCAGGCAGCTCTGCAGATTTACTAATGATCTGGAAAAGGAGGATTTGCCATTAGGTAAAAAAAGTACATTGGCTATATTAAGTTATTTCAGGTGGGGGCAGATATGAAGAACTGGAAAAACAGTGTATGGAACTGAAAGACAGGACAATAAAATTGAATATGTTTACGTAAGGTACTTGTAAGAGTTAGGGGAAAGGGCTCACTTCAGTAGACTACATCAACTAAAATAAATCTCAACTCCTACTGTCTGGGGAAAAAATAAGTGATAAATATAGTAAAAGAAAGCAAAAATAGGACATTACAAGAAACATTACAGAAAACTAAGAGCTGTGAAAGTTGTTTTGTTACTGAATGATAAAGCAGGCTAATTCATTGCCAGAAAGCACTGCTAAATCCTTGTGAATGTTTTCCGCTCCTTTTTATTAATCTTGCTGGAAATTTAAAAGTAGAAAAATAGCATTTTTTCTACTAGGCTACTAGTTGCTTAGTAACAGATTTAAAGCCTATTGAAGTTCCTAAAGAGTTTCCCAGTGTCCACTGTGGGACTTTGGTCTGAGTCTTATTTCTTAGTTTCATGTGGCCAAAAGCTCTTTGAATGCCATTTAAATCATGTAAAAACACAGTCTTGATCTGTCAGTGGGTTCCATGCACCTTCAGAGTTTAGTTTGTGCATGTCAATGTTCATAAGGGCTTATGTTAGCAGTAGCAGAATTTCTGAACTTGCTTACGTGACTTAAAGTATAATTACACGAGGAGCTGATATGCAAAATGAAAATTCATTAAATAACTAAGATTGTAAATTGTTAGGCTGGATCACTGTGCTGCCCTGGTTACCAGACCAGCTTGAGTGTGAATATAGCACTGGAATTGCCCTAAGGGTCTGAATTTCCTAAAGTGTGTAAGCAGTTAAGAAACTTTTTCTTGCTCTTCACCTTGGAATATAGTAAGGAAAAGCTATTTAAAAAGTAATGTAGATTGTATACCTTTTCAGTTTTCTATTACTTTGTGACACTATTTTTTGACATTGTTTAGCCTTATGTTAAAATAAGTATCCTTCAAATGACAAGAAAATATAATATTTTGGGGAACAAATATCCTCTGCAGTCTGCCCCCTTCCCTTTCCCACTTTTTAGGTAAGTCTTTTTTCTTCCCTAGGGGGAAGGAGCAACATAGCACTACTGCAAATTGTTGGGACATGTAAGGGCACATTTTCCTTTACTATGGAATAATTTATAAAAGTCCTGCTTAATTTTAAGGGCTGCATAATCTGTTCTATTTTAATTGTTTCCATGGTATTGTTGTAAACCTTTTAAAATGAGGACTGAATATTTTACTCAATGTTAGTCTCACATTCTATCCAGCACACATAGGTGTAAGCACTGAGTGAAATAGTATGACCTGTTTTTCAGAATGTCAGATTACCTGGTTACACTTTCTGGACTTGTAATAAATTGTTTTTTCTACTACCATTGTATCACAGAATCACAGAATCACAGAATTATCAAGGTTGGAAAAGACCTAGAAGATCATCCAGTCCAACCATTACCGATACTTCCCAGCTAAATCATATCCCTCAACAC
Organism: Pterocles orientalis; assembly: GCA_011057875.1. Classification (NCBI taxonomy): domain Eukaryota; kingdom Metazoa; phylum Chordata; class Aves; order Pterocliformes; family Pteroclidae; genus Pterocles; species Pterocles orientalis. The sequence continues at coordinate 274,481 of WKFP01013964.1, read as the reverse complement.
AACGTCCAAACGTTTCTTGAACACTCCCATGGTCGGTGACTCCACCACCTCCCTGGGCAGTGCATTCCAATGCCTGATTACCCCTTCCGAGAAGTAATACTTCCTAATGTTCAGCCTGAACCTCCCCTGTCTCAGCTTGAAACCATTCCCTCTAGTTCTATCACTGATTACACGAGAGAAGAGGCCGACCCCCAGCTCACCACAACCTCCCTTCAGGAAGTTATAGAGAGCTATAAGGTCTCCCCTGAGCCTCCTCTTCTCCAGGCTGAACAATCCCAGCTCCCTCAGCCACTCCTCATAAGGCCTGTGCTCCAGACCCCTCACCAGCTTCGTGGCCCTCCTCTGAACGCGTTCCAGGGCCTCAATGTCTTTCTTGCAGTGAGGGGCCCAAAACTGAACACAGTACTCGAG
>WKFP01013964.1:239383-273367 GCA_011057875.1 Pterocles orientalis | reverse complement strand
AGTGGGCTGGACAAGGGAAGGAAGTTTCTGCACCCGGGAGGCAGCAGACCTCCCTATGCAGAGGGTCTGGCCTACATATTGGCCCTTCCGCTCCCTTCAGCAAAGAGTCACCAATGACAATGACCCGTCGTGTTTTCCTATTTGATGATGTATTAATTTTAGGAGAAGACTGGTTAGACTTGGATAGCACCAACTGAGGAGATCCATCATCACCACTATTATCCAGTTGTCCCTGCAGAGCACTGTACCTGTTCTGCAGGGGCAGCTTTGGGGGCTGGGGACTCACCGGGGGGGCACGCCTGCATCTTAGTCAAGGAACTTTGCGATACTTGCATCCTTTGTAGCACTGAGAAAGACAAAACAAGTTTATAGACCTAAATTATATTAAGCAGGCACAAGCAGTCACTTTGATAAATATGTACTCATTGCTGGTCACCTGAATAAAAATTTGAACAGAAAATTGCACTTTAATTGCACTTTAATACCACTCCCCAGTGTCCAGTGACAGGACGCATGGGAATGCTTTAAAGCTGCCTCAGGGGAGGTTCAGACTTGTCATTAGGAAACATTTCTTTACTGAGAGGGTGGTCAAGCCCTGGAACTCTAGAGAGGTGGTCAGTGTCCTATGCCTGTCAGTGTTTAAGAGGCGTTTGAACAATGCCTTTAACAACATGCTTTAACTTTTAGTCAGCCCTGAATTGGTCAAGCAGTTGGACTACGTCACTGTAAGTTCCTTGTAGCTGGAATGTTCTGTTCTGTTTTGTTCTGTTCTGTTTTATTCTATTCTATTCTATTCTATTCTATTCTATTCTATTCTATTCTATTCTATTCTATTCTATTCTATTCTATTCTATTCTATTCTTGTTCTGTTCTGTTCTGTTCCGTTCCATTCCATTCCATTCCATTCCATTCCATTCTATTCTATTCTATTCTATTCTTATTCTATTCTTTAGAATATCTTTGCCTATGTAACACTTGCCATTGGTAATTACTTGAACAACACATCAACCCTTTTTATCAGTGTCACTAAACCACAAATGAATGTTGAACTAAACTTTTTCCATGAATAATTATTTTACGATCTTTCATTTGCAAAATGGTTGCTGCTCCTTGACCTGTAAAATAAAATTCCCTGCTAGTCTGTCATCTTTAATAATGTTTAAGTATAAAGAATTTATATTAAACTTAACTATCACCAAAAATCTGGAGTAAATATTAAATTTATTTACTAGAGGCTAAGTTGTATTTTCATTTGGAGTAGAATGAACCTAAATGACATTATAGAATCCCTTACACTAAACCCTAGTCTTGAAGTCAAATCTGGTTTTAGTCTCATGTTTGTCAGCAGAAAAGAACATCACTGTAGTGGGTTGACCTTGGATGGCTGCCAGTTGCCCACCAGGATGCTTTATCGCTACTCCTCTATCAAGAGGACAGGAGGAGAAAATATGACAAAAAACTCATAGGTTGAGATAAGGGCAGGGAGATTACTTAATGATTACCACCATGGGCAAAATAGACTTGACTTGGGGGGGAAATAATTCAATTTATTGCCAGTTAATTGCAACAGAGTAGGATAGTGAAAAATAAGAACAAAACTAAAAATACCTTCCCCCCACCTCTCCTGTCTTCCCAGACTCAACTTCACTCCTGACTTTTCTACCTCCTCCCTGCAAGCAGTGCAGAGGGGTGGGGAATGGGCATTGGGGTCAGTTCATAATTCTTTGTCTCTGCCAGTCGCTCCTCCTGCTCTTCCCCTTCTTCAGTGTGGGGTCACTCCCACAGGATATGGTCCTTCATGTTCTTATATTATGTGGGTCCTTCTCATGGGCTTTAGTTCCTCCAGAACAGTACCAGCATGGGTCCTTCTCACATGATGCAGTCCTTCAGGAATGGACTGCTCCAGTGTGGCTTCCCCACAGGGTCCCAGATCCTGTCAGAAAACCTGTGTGCTTTCCTCCAAAAAGCCTTGGACAGAGATGTGACTTTCATAGAATCCTGACTGCCTAAGCTACACTCTGGTAATTGGCCGTTTAGTTTTCAGAATAAGAAAATGTGATGTATTTGAGTTTCATGACCTCATTTTCCCACTTTCTTCAGACAGACTGGTCATCATTAATCTCTTGTGAAACTCTATGGAAGTCGAAGGATGACTTGAAGGGTTAACTTGTTCCAGGAATAAAAATGAATTGCATTGATATCTATGAGTGACTCATGTAGACTTCTGATGCACCAAATGATAGAGTATGATATCCACAGTCTTTCATGACAGTAATGTAATCCAGTTCTCCATCGTTACTGCATAAATAAAATTAGTAGATTATCCTTACTAAATCTTTTCCTCTGAATTCCATGTTGACAGTGGTAATGTTTTGGAAAAGGTGGTTTCTTACAAGTAATATAAGAAGCTTTTCTTGGATGCAGCTAAGGTAGAGATTTCAGCAGGAAAAATGCTTAGTCATGCAGTCTGTGGTAGGAAGTCCAAGGGGATGGCACATGTAAAGGCATTCCAGGACATTTTTTGAGGAGAAAAACATGTCTGAAGTTCAAGTGGAACTTGAAACTTAGTTGTTGGAACTTGAAGATGATAAACCTGACAAAATGAAAACTTTTGCAGAATAGGTCCATGATGCATTTATGCATGGTGCTTCTCTGATAGAGGTGTATTTTGTTAGACCAACCCCCTATAAACATCTTGAACACAGTGAGCCTGGTGCTTCTCTGACTCCCTTTGCTATTTCTAGAGCTGCACAGGTGAATTCAATTAAGTTTTACAGTTGCATAAGTGATTTAAAGTGTCAGGACCTAGCAAGCTCTGTTTTCAACATATTTCGGTGTCTTCTGGCAAACAGGCAGAACTCAGACTTTTTCCTTCATTCTTGATAACAAATCTGTTGACTAACGCTGTGGATTTCAAAGGGAGCTGATTACCATCCCGGAGCTGTTCAAGGTGCTAACCCTTACCCGCTTTGAACGCTTTGGCCTACCTATGTTAATTCACCAATTTTAAGTACTGATTATTCCTATCAACAGGAAAGTTATGTAGGAAAGATAGAAAAACAGGATTTCAAAATTTAAAAAACCCTTTTTGCTCAGCCATTGCAAGACAGAAATGTACGTATATCACATGCTGAATTAAGACCTACTTGTTCTGACCAGATGTAGTCAGTGTAAAAGGTGAATGAATTAGGCTTATCTTGCACAGACATCTGTTGCCTTTTCCCTTCAGGCTGCACTGCCAGCTCCATACAGCAAACATCTTGCCTTCATGCTTTGCCTTGTGCTTAGTACTGTGCGTTTCTGTTCTTTGAGTGCCTAAAACAATACTGAAATCCACGGAAACAGGAGCTTTGAAAGCAAGACTGAGGGAAGGATAGAAAGGAGAACTCAGAAGAAGAGTAACTGTCAAAATGAGGCCAATATTCATCCTAGAGGAGAGTAATCAATAATTCTAAAAGGAATTATTTCAGGGTTGCTAAAATAAAGGTGGTGTTTTAACAATGGAAATCACAAAAAAACCCCAGCAGTTACATGCAAACTTAGAAATATGGATATAATCTTTATTACAACATAGGAAGTGTGCAGGATTTATTGTGTATGATGTTGCTATAACCTTAGCTTCCAAAATAGTGGTGGAAGAGGAAATGCAAAGCTTTCAGTAGGTTATTTAGTGCTGCTAGTTGTGGAGATAGTGGACCTCTATAAAAGGAAATAAAAATGTCAGCTTCCTGTGAGAAAGAAAAAGGTGGATGATTGCTGTTCAAGGGAGAGTCTGTATTCAACTGATGTGCTTTCCCTTAAGACTCCACAGGGGAAATGGAAGTTCATGCTGTAAGAGGACGTGGGAACAAAAGAAGGTAAATATGATGAACTGAAGTGATCACCTTCTGTCTGAATTAGGTGAGGCATAGGAAAGTATATTGAAAAAAGTGGAGTAGAGACACACCCCTGCTATAAAGCAAAGACCAGCCTGTTCAAAAACACAGTAAGAGGAAGCATACAGCACTGACATATGGTGATAATCAGTGGACTGATAATGCTGATGAAGGCACAAGAAAGACAACACAGAGAAAGCAGCAGTGCTTTAAAAAAATCTCCTCTGCTATTAAGCATAATCAGCTTTCATTGTTGAAGGTTCTACATCTGGTGCCTCCAGAAAACTTGCTTTTTTTTCAGGTGTCTAACCTAGCTTTCATTTTTTTTAAGGGTTCCAGATATAGAAAAGAGGTGTCAAAACAGTTCAGCTGTTTACCAGGAAGGCATAGCTGTCAATATAGGAAAAAAAAAAAAACTGGCATATTTTTGAACATCTCATTATCCTATAAATACATAATTCCAGATAAAGATTGCATGTTTGGTGTAGTTTACTTCTATTGCCTTTGTTCTAAATACTTTTTTTTTTTTTACCGTGTTGTCTTCCTTATGCATTTCTCATTTAGCTAAATGGGGTTTTCCCCATAAATTACTGGTGTCTGTCTGGTACTTTGGACTCTGTATTTGTAGTTGATTATTTTCCAGCTGACATATATTTGATGGCAATATTTTTTTTTTAGAAATCTGTGCAGCAAATCTTCCCCTATCCCAAAATATGCTCAGTCTGAGAGAGAAGTTTGCCATAACTCTCCAGCTCTCAGGTTCTGATAAAGCCTTACGGGTAACTTCAAGTACATGAGAAACCTGATAGCTTAAGAAAGTCATTCAGAATCCATAAGCACTGAGAACAAACAGAGATGAGTTCCTCAGTGTGCTTCATAGTGGATTCCTGTGGATTGAGTGCTGGGAAAAATATGAAAGTCAGCTCCCTGGTCTGAGAATTTTTCAGATATCTTGGAGAAGAACTGAAATATCTTTGAAATTTCAGGATAATACTGCTATTGTAGCCTTACTTTCTGATATATTTTGAATCACAAGATTTAAAGACTTCATAGACTGTCAAGGTAAGGGATAATATTTTTGTCTTTTTTGTAACAAAAAAGTTGATTTGTAAATGCTGCTATATTGGCTGTAGGTACTAGTTTTATGCAGAAGAACACAGGGCTTGAATGAGGGCAAAATTTTAATGCAATATAGGCAGTCACAGCTTCTGACATTTGGACAATAAAATTATTTAATTGAACTGTTTGAATTGTAGGACAAGGTAAGTGTGTTTATCCCATGGATGATATCTTCAGACAAAAGGATCATTCCCACCATACAGATGAACAAGCATTTCGAGGACGTAACATGGGAAAAACAACCTGATCTTAACTCCTGAGGAAGTAAAAGGCATGCCAGAGATTTAAGCAGATCAGTCAAGACTTTGTCATAAGGGTAGCAACCACCAAAAAGTATTTATCGCCAAGGTTCCTGTTTCAACTTCAACTAGAGACATTATAGATATTATCTTTGTACAAAATAACGTTCTGCTCAATGGTAGTCCTATGAGTTATTGATCCTAAATTCCATATACATACTGAATTACCAAGATGTTAGCCATTTAGTTCAGGAATTACCTCTTTACCTATGGCCTTTATGGAATATTCCCATTAAAACTTTCACTGTTTTAGTGAATGTTTAGAGCACATCTTTTTTGATTTTCTATATACTTTCCTTTTCCTATCAGTAGGATTTGTGTTTGCGGAGGCTGAAATACAAGTATGGCAGTAGTCCTAATTTAATTCTAAATTATTTGTAAACTACCTAAAAAGCCTAATTGGAAAAATGTTGTCAACTGAAATGCCTAATTGGGAAACCCCACCCCTGGAACACTCACAGCAGCATATGAATGCAGTTGAGTGGACAGCATCATCTTGTCAGTGCCTGCTGAAAATAATCTGAACATGGTGGTGTTTCTTCGTGGATAAGTCAGACACACAACATGAAATTAACATATGCAGAATTGGGAAGATGAGGCTTTTTAGATTTGAAAATATGTTCTTACCATGATGAGAAAAACATCAAGGGTATAAATGTCAGTCAGACAGAGGTCTGCATCACAGTAAGGTGTTCAGGGTTGAGTGTTTCGTATTTTAATTTTTACAATTTGTGTCTTTGAGAGAAAGAGTGACTCAGGCCCAATGTCATATTTAAGTAGGTCCTTCTCATTGTGTCCATTGCCTTCTGTTACTCTCACTTCATATAAAAGTTCTCAATCTTTAGAAGCAGTTAACAAGCCTGAATCTGACTTTATATATCATGGTGCTGCAAAGTCCTTTTAAATACTTAGCAAGTCTTACAAAAATGACATGCAGGTGGATTATGGTGAAAGATCTTAAAAATACAGTTTATGGTTTATATCATGATCTGTTTCATGCCTTTCCTTTGTGATCACTTGTAATAACTAGGATCATGGAGATCAATAAGAAAGTGCGAGAAGTTTGAGTGTGTCTTTTCTCACCCAGTTCTTGGATCTTGATAAAAGAATATGTGACTCTTCAGACATAAGCTGTCTTGGAATAATTTTCTATTTATTCAGCCTTTCAAAGTCCTTTAGAGAGAACACGTAGCAGTCTTCATACTAAACTGTTAGCCGTGCTTCTGATTGAGAAAAAAAATCTGACCTGTAAAACAAATGCTTATATTTTTAAATACACAGTTCCACCTTCCCAACTGTAAATTCCACAGTGTGTAGCTCCTTACACAGTCACATCTAAAGAAAAAATTCTTTGTTAGTCAAGGAAAATGCTAAAGCAGAAGCAACCAAGGCTAATTGCAGACTATGACACTAGTACTGGCAAATTCTTCCAGCTGACTGTTTTGATTTGGTAGAGTACTAATCTGCAACTAGTGTGTTAGCAATCCTTCCTTCTGTTTTTCAGAAAATGCTAATTATTTCCAGTAAACTAACACTGTACTATTGCAGTGTGTTTGTAAAATTTGTGTTGGATAGGGTGGGTTTTGTTTTTTTGTTTACAGCAGTAGCACGGCTATTCTCATACATGTGAAGATGAGATAGTTGAAACTGGCTTTACATACAGCAAGGCTCCAGACAGGCTGAAGCGTGGTCCCCTCCCTGCTCCCACCCATATGTTAGATAACTTGTACTACTAATTAGTTTGGCTTCTGGGGATGCTTTCTTCTGGTCCCTGGGGTCCCAGGAAATTGCCCTGCTGGTTCATCCATAAAACTCTCTCTGAAATATGGTTGTGACATGCATTACATCAATCTGGTAAAGTTGGGAATAAAAAAGACCTGTGCATTGTCAAGTGTGTGTGGTTTTAAGTACTAATGTAAACTTTTCATGCCCCCTCTCATTACTATACTTAATCTTTTAGTATTGAAAAGTTTCCTTTTAAACAGACATTGTTTAGTTCTTACAGTACTTCAGTTGTTGGGCTTGTGCCCAAGAAATAAGTGAGGTGTTTTAAAAAGGAGAGGTTGTGTCTCTTTTATGGCCAGCTTTCTGTGTTAATTCGGGTGAAGCAAGTGATACTGAGAATTACCTGCAATTCCTCTAAATTCTTTGTTAAGTGTGATGTTTCTCTGTAAGAAGTAGTTCTGTCTGAGTCAAGCATCTGAAAATGAAAGTTCCAGTAAGTATCATGAAGACACTGAGTTTTAGCCTCATGGTTGAAATTGTCCTGGCATAAGCTGAGGATGACAATGTTAGCTTCCTAACACTGAAACAGACAAGTGTTTTTTGAGTTCCCTCAGCTACAGATGAAATAGAGTGAAACAGCTGATTAGTATGTAGGATGACAAGCATTAATTAAGCAGAAAGTGCTTATATTATGAATGTAAATTTCTCTGTATGTAGTACAACGATTTTTGGATTTTCCCAAATTGACCAAGAAATGTACATATCACACCAGTGAATTGAGCTGAGTGAGTCTTGCTTAGGAAGAAGCTATTCAGTATGGGGAAAAAGTTGTTTTTCAGTATTTATAATAAGTGATTAGGAATATCATATTAAATTTTGAAATAAATTGTCTTTTGAGGAGGAGTCTCAAATAATTCCCCTCCATTTTCAGTCTCATTATTTGCATCTTGTTCTTTACTGTCCAACTGCAGCACAGTTGGTCATGAACCTGGTGTGTCAGAAGCATAGTAGGTAGAGTAGACTTCTTATAGTCTCTCTTGTCAAGGAAAAACATGGGAATGTTAACACAACTGAATTAGACCAGTACTAGGTACATCCACCAATGGTGGTCTGTCTCCAACAGAGGCAAAAGCAGGTGCTGCTTCAGGAGAGTGCACAGACAAAAACAGTTTCTTCTGTCTGATCCCCTTGTAGTCCTCCAGCCTCCGGAAGAGGAAAGCACAGCGTGGCAGCTGAAATCCCTCCTTATTTCTCTTCAGTAACTGTTTACAAATTTCCTGCCCATGCATCCCTCTGACCTCTTTTTGTAGCTGCTGACACAGCCTGCCTCCAGAGCCTGATGGAAGCAAATTCAAGAGTTTTGCAACCCACCACATGACACTGTACATAGCTTTATTTGTTTTAACCTGATCTCCTTTCACCAAATGATCCTTACACTCATACTGTGGCATCTGGGGAGGCACAGTCACATTCAGGTTACCTGCTGCCATCAGGAATTTACAAGTCTTAGTCATAGGCTTCTTCAGCATTTTCCTCTCCAAACTGAAGAACTACTCAGCCTTTTAAGTCTCTACTTGTAAGGCAGCCAATCCACCTCTTGGATCACTTTATCTGCTTTTCTTTGTATGTGATCTAATTCACGTACCTTCCCTTTGCAATGCAAAGACTGGAATGATATACAGCACCCAAGGTGTGAGGTGTGGGCACATTAGTGTTTGTTACAGGAGCAAACAGATAACCTTCTCCTCAGTGACCTTCCTGATGAAGCCAGACATTTAGTTGGCTTCTCAGATGTCCTTGCAATCTGAGCTGATAATTTCAGAGACCTGCTAAGGTTGCCCCTGAGATCTTGTTCCTGAGTTCAAACTGCCAGTTCTGTGTTGTTTCTCCTCAACATGACCTTACACTGATGCTCACCTACCACATCCCTGAGGCCCTTCTGCAGTTCCTTGCCATGAGCACAGCATTTGACTACCCGTAAAGACCTCAGTGTAACCTGTGAACTTAGAGGTTTCACGGTTACTTCTCCTTTCCAGGTCACTGAAAGGAGGTGAAATAAAGCTGTTCATAGCACCAGTCCACACGGGAGGGACCTTGCTCTTGGCGATTTTTCCATCCTGAAAGGGACACCTAAACACTACCTTTTGTTTACTCTGCTTTAACTTGCTCCCTGTTGCTAAAAGGATTTCTTCTCCAATACTGCAGCATTTGAATTTCTTTATAACTTCATATCATATGGAGCTCAGATTTTATCCGCATGGTTATTGTTACCCTTCTGCAATTCCAACAGGCTAATGAAGCAGGGTTTCCCTTTAGAGAAGACACACTGATGCCTCCCCCAACAAAACTCTGTTCATCTGTGTGTATATTAAGTAATCTTTTCTTCCTATCTCCTTTTTTTTCCTTTTCTTTTTTAGCTTTTTAAAGACAGGTTCCCATCTTCTCATGGATGGAAGCAGTCAGGCTCACTGGTCTGTGGGTTGCAGGATTGTTTCTGGAGCCACTTTTGTAGATGGGAGTTGTGATGGCAACCTGCCAGTGCACTGGCACAGTAGCTGTTTGTAATGGTAGGTTACATACCTTGGCCAGCAGTTTTGTAAGTTCACATTTGAATGCTGAAGGAAATCTCCAAATTCGTCTCAAAGAAATAAAAAAGCTGTCTTTTCCTTCCCAAATTTAATGTAAAATGACCTAATCTTTTTGGTAGTATGGTGATTTATTAGAGAGAAGGAAAGAAGTCATTGTCACACTTTGCCAGATTGTTTTGTTTAGTGGTGCATTTGATTTGTTTGACTTAGAAAAAAATTCAGCAAAACTCCAAAAATCCCCTTCAAATCATGTTTTTAAATTTTGATAGAAGTGTATGCACTTACTTGGTTTGCAAAGAGCTACTTAAGAAGGCTTGTAAGTAAAAACATTTACAAATAAAGAATTTAAGCTAAGTGCTTTACAGTATTATTTTTAGTGATTTTTTCTCATGTAACACTCAGAAGACTGTTATAATTCATACTGTATTTGAAGATTTTGGATACTTTACAGACGTCAAATTGACCTGTGAAATTCACAAGTGAGATAAGTATTTATTTTTTGGGATGGAATGCACAGGAAATCTCTGGCAGAATTTACATATCTGGACACTCAGCTGTGGGCTTTATTGTTGAAGATTTCTTCCTTGGATAAATAATGTTTTTGAAATTTCAGTTTTAGGATAACACCTCCTGAGTTTCATTGAAGTTAAGTTCTTCTTGGAAGAACATGGCTATAACAAGCCTTTTGCACACCTCAAGAGGGTTCTTTTGACCAGCAGACTTATTTTCTTTATGCAGGCCTCCTGACTTGTCTTACAGGGTGCCCTGGTAACCTTCACATATGTAGGAAAGGTATGAATCTCTGGAGATTTTGCAGGTGGGAGGCTCAGGGAGGGTATGATGTCAATGACTGATATTTTCCTCATGGAGAGACTTCAGGGTTTGTAGTGGGCCTTCCACCACCTTTCTTTCTCTATTTCAAGGATTAGGGTGCACCACACATCCTCTTCCTTATACTCACGAAAACACATGTGATCTGCCCTATGCACATCTACCCGTTTCCTATTTGGGAAGCAGTCTCTTTTGTGTCAATGGTTGACTATGTCTTACGCCTTGAGCTTACTTTTCAGCTTTAAAATCACAGATTTTTTTGTAGTGTAGGAGACTTAATGAGACTAAGGATGTAGGCTAACTAGATCTGACAGGTGACTGAAGGATCTGAGTTAAAATGACCACAGAACTTTTAAAAGATTATTAAGAGGTTGAAGGAACCCTGTCCCCAATATGTGAGCTAACGTCCATTCCCAGTATTAACATGAGAAAAAAGTAATCCCTCTTGTGGATTTTCTAATGTGCTTTTTGATCCTTGGAAGAATGAAAGTTTTCAACCTTTTACTTTGAAGTAACATGTGAATTTCTGTTTCTGTCTAACCTTGCATCTGCTTAGGTACTTGTACATTGCAAATTCATAGAATCATAGAATCACAAAATAGTCTGGGTTGGAAGGGACCTTTAAAGGTCATCTAGTCCAGCCCCCACTGCAATGATCAGGGACATCTTCAACTAGATCATGTTGCTCAGAGCCCCATCCAACCTGGCCTTGAATGTTTCCGGGAGTGGGACGTCTGGCTTGTTCCAGTGTTTCGCCATTCTCATTGTAAATGCGTATAAATTCATTCATGCTCTAGGGTGATCCTTGATAGTGATTAGCTCATTGGTTACAGTTTCCTCACTGGAGCTGATGCTGCCTGCCACCAGGATAGACTACTCAGGATACTTCTGGGCCACGAGCAGAATACAGAGTTGCCAAAATAAATATTTTCCAGCAAGATTTCACACTTATGCCTAATGAAATAGCCATTTTTCTGACTGTTGCTGTAGAGCTTAGATTTTCTTCAAGGTTTGTAATGAAAATATTTCATGACCTGTTGACATATTCATATGGTGATTTTCAAAAGAGAGGTTTCATTTACAAAATGGTCTTGGCAACAAGCTGGAATATCTGGGAAGTTGAACAAGACCGTTGACAGGCAAAATTAGGGCTGAATCATAACTGACATTCGCTTTGCAGCTGGGCCATTTATACAACTGACCAATAGGGTTTACTCTGGTGTTTTTGAGAGTGCAAAGGTGAGATGGGTGATCAGTGTGTACTCACAGTGGTGCTGCATGAATGACAGATTTTGACAGAATTAGCTAGCTCTTAAGTCTTGTGGCTGTGCACACTACAAGAATGGCACAGAGAAAATGCTTACATTTTAAGAAATAACTCATGATGATAAAAGCTCTTTTTTCATTGCCAGTAAACAGTAAATAAAATAAAACCTTTACGTTTTATGTTTCTTATGTTTCCTGCTTCTATATGTTTTTCCATTGTATCCTACATTTATTTTCTTATCACAATGGAGCAGTATCAAGTTTTGTCTTATTGTCCAGACTCCCAAGTGCATCAGGAGTTGTGATTCATTTCTGCTTGTTCTAAAGCTTACAAATACTCCAATAATTATTAATATTTATTAAAGAAATCAGTACAATGGTTTGTATAGAATTGAACTGTAGATTCACTTCTGTTAGAAGGTCATGCTTCTGTGTGATGCAGAGTACCTTATAAATTCTGAGGTTTCAATTATAGTTGCAGTCGTTCCACATGATATAAACACAGCTGTTATCTTTTAAGAGGAACATCATTCACTGCAAGAGGGGGAATGACGTTCTTTATAATAGTAGAAACAATAATTCTGCCTTTTAACAGGATCACTCTCAGTGAAACAATGCATATTCGTGCAAGCAGTTGCAATGTGAAAGCTGGGAATCTATTGATGAATATGATGCTAATTACTGCAGTGTTTACTTATTTACATTGGGGTATTTCACAGAAATGTGATAACTTTAAGTGTACACTGTGATGTGAATTTGAAAACACAGATGACTTTTAGATAACAATTCAGGACAAAAATGTTGATCCAATACAGTATCATTTTGATTGTTCTAAAATTTAATGTAGCTTATAAATTGATCTTACTGAGTCAGTCCAAAGTAGAGAGTAGTTTCTGTGGCACACAGGGAATTTACAAATTGTATCTAATGTAACTGAGCACTTGCCAGGCCTAAAATCTGAAAAATTTCCTTCAGGTAATATAAGGAGACTTTGATAGTACCATCAGGGTAACTGAGGATGGCTGTAAAGTAGACTTGATAGAAACAGTAGTTTGTAGAAATGAGTATCAGTTTCGTGTACTAAACATTTTAAATATATATGCATACACATACATAGAACTTAAATTATATCCTTGTATTTTAATTTTCAAGTCAAGTTTTAAATTTGCAAAAGTAAACTTTCCTAACTAAAAATCTAGTACTGTGCTCTGGCAAATCTCATTTTATCTCATTGCATGTAGTACCCCTGATAAATAAAAGTGTTAGGGTTTGCATTTAATAAAGGGTAAGAATAGAAACTATTTGGCGCACTAAGTGTAATGTGCTTATAGAAGAAAAGTGTTAATTTGTCACTACATGAAGTGAGGAATTGCCTAAAAAAAATATTTTGCATAAAAAGCTGCATGTAGTCATTGGTGTGCGTTCTTTGATCTAAGTTAAGGACAGTCAGGTTGGGTAGGAAAATAACCTTTCATTTTGTAAGAATTTGATTTTTGATAAAAGATAAAATGTCATATTTTCCCAAAACATAGTAGTAAATATGTCAAAACGTTTTGGATATCAGTTGAAATATTCTGATATTATTTCATTTTTCTTTTCACAAACAGAAATTTGAGGGAAAAAAATGGTTTGCCCAACTGGTTAGGGGAAAGTTTACTCTGGAGAATTTTTCTGAACTGAGAGTCTTTTGCAGCTTTGGGCTTAACAAAGTTTCGCAACTTAGAATTTTCCACTATGAGACTATCTTAAAACTATATACCTTTTTAGCTCTAGTCATTATTGAGGGATGACATTGGGAGCCATTGCAATATGTCTTGCCTCACCTTTAAAAAACTGAGGTTCTCATAGCTGCCAATCGTCTAATATAATGTATTTATCATAATTTTGCATTCTTTGAACATGCAGAATGTCTTAATCCAGGGTTATGTACTGCTTTAAATAATCTAGAGTGATACTACTTATGGCCTGCTTTTACTGCCCTTGGTAACATAAAACCAGAGGTAAAGATGGTCTGTTCACTAACAGTTGATTTTTTTATTTCATAGACTGTGGTGCCACAGACTATAGGTTGTCCAAAGTAACAAAACACTATGCTAAATAAAGGATGTACTGCAGTAACTAGCCTCCCAAACTATGGTCTGAATCTTTCTGTTGTTTAGATTAAGCACAATAATATTTCTTGCACTCACTTCTGTGTTTTTAAACAGAGGAAAATATCCTTTAGTTTGGTTAAAGCCATTCCAGTACATTGCAGAAGTTACTTCAAGGAAATATGTCATTTTCAATTAGTTCAATATTCCGGTTAATTTAACTAATGCTGTAATGAGCTGCAGTCTGTCATTCCTGTACAATAACATAATAAATCAGTCAAAGGAGAAATAGAAGTGTGTCATGAAAGCTCCTGGTGCAATTTGGGCAAGTCTACACAAAAAAAAGCATGAATTATTCAAACTCAGCCTCACAGGATGCAGTAATCTGTATTTTTCAGTTTGGGTCTTTTTTGTACTTGTAAATTTCCTACAGCAAGATTGATCTCTTAGTTTTTGGTTTGTATTCCATATAATGGTTCAAGGACATTAAAAATTGTCCCCACATGAGCAGTAAATTGCAAAAGAAGTTTGAGATATGTAAAATACTTATTTATAAATCACTGACCAGAGGGAAATTTCCCTGCTCATTTTGTGTTTGATGAAAGAGGCACTTCTGGTCAAAATGAAACAGCTATCTCCAACAGTGCTCCAAAAAGAATGAAGTGGTATTAACATAGATTTATTTTTTTTTTGTAAGAAAGTTGAAAACTGTGAGTATTGAGTAGATTGGTCTTCTCTTTAAAAAACTCTGCAAGTTTTACCTGGTTTAAAAGAGAAAAGACTCCTTGTAGGCTCTACAATAAATTAATATTGATAGATTTAGTGGCATTGTGAAGGGTTTTCTTTTATTGATTTTTTTTAAGTTTCAGTTGTTCACTAAAAAGGAAGATACCTAATAGTTGACAGAAATTGAATTTTGAATTCTTGGAAACTCCTGAACAGATTTCACTCTGTTTAAAGGCAATAGAATTTTAATTTTTTTCTTTTTTTGTAATTTCAGCTGGAGTTCTGGTTATTCATGAAGCAGATATATTTTTTTTGCATTATTTCAGTGGTATTTTAAACTGATGTCAAGGTTATGAAATATACACTGAAGCTTACTTGGCTGTGTTTTGAAATCCTGGAAAGCATCCAACTATTTTCCTTCAGGCCTCTTGATGTCAAAGCAAGAAGATGCTATACCACTATAATGCCACTGTACTCAGCACTGGTGAAGATGCACCTTGAACCCTGTGTTCACTTTTGGGCCCCTCACCACAAGAAGGACATTGAGGTGCTAGAGCAGGTCCAGAGAAGGGCAACGAAGCTGGTGAAGGGTCTGGAGCACAGGTCTTGCGAGGAGCGGCTGAGGGAGCTGGGGTTGTTTAGTCTAGAGAAGAGGAGGCTGAGAGGAGACCTTATCACTCTCTACAACTAGCTGAAAGGAGGTTGTAGTGAGGTGGGTGCTGGTCTCTTCTCTAAAATATCAAGTGATAGGACAAGAGGAAACAGCCTCAGGTTGCACCAGGGGAGGTTTAGGCTGGATATTAGAGAAAATTTCTTCACTGAAAGAGCGATCAGGCATTGGAACAGGCTGCCCAGGGAAGTGGTGGAGTCACCATTCCTGGAGGTGTTCAAGAAACGTGCAGATGTGGTGCTTAGGGACATGGTTTAGTGGGTTAGGTGGTGTTGGGTCGATGGTTAGACCTGATGATTCTTGAGGTCTTTTTCAACCTTAATGATTCTATGATTCTATGATAATGTTGATATAGAATGAACTCAGAGAACACTATTTTTTTCTTGTATTTACTGATCCCAAATATTTTCAAATAACTTTTTTTTTTGACTAAAGCATATCAGCATTAAGGGATGATGGAAACAAAGGCATTATGACTACATGAGATTACCACATAGTGTATGCAATACAAGTTGTTGGATTCAACACGTTTCATGGCAAACAGGTTGTCTACTACAAAAACAACATTGCTACATCTAATACTAATTGAAACTCTTGTTGCTGGGTGTTTAAGAACAAATGTAAAGGATTAAGCTGGCACGGAGCCTAAACTAGCTTTTCCCTCTGTAATAATTTACATACAAAAAGCTGTTCCAGTTTCATGAAAGAGCTGAAATTGTTCTTTATAACAATACTTTTTGAAGTCTTATATTCATGCACACACAAAAACCAAAAGGCCTGAGTAAATGATTACTTCTCATTGTACTTTTCTCTAAATTCAAGTGTAGGACTTAAATGCAACTCAAACAGTGCTTTTTAAAATTTAAGTGTAACTTGTTTTGGAAAATTATTTTACATATGGAAAACAAATTTAGCTGCATTAGATGATCATGAAACTTTTATGTTGGCCCATGTATACATACCTAAGTTTTTTAAGGTATGTCTTTGGTAGATAATAAAGAAAATAATTTTCATTCTATAAAATACAGTACAGAGAAAGTATTGTTTGAAGTGACTGAAACTGTCTTTTTCCCTGATTGAAGCAAATAACTGTTGTAGTTTTACCCTGACTGCTCACTCTCCATCCCCCCTCCTGGGGATGGGGGAGAAAATAAAGGAGTAAAGGGAAAAGAGACTCATGGGTTGAAATAAGAACAATTTAATAACTAATGTACAATAATATTGAAAATAATAATAATGATGATAATAATAATAATATATACAAATAGACAAATGAGTGATACACAGTGATACTGCTTCCCACCCCATCTTGCTCCCGGCTAGTGATCCTGAGCAGGGATAATCCCGCAACCGCAACCCTTGAATGGAGATAGGAGCCTGGGTGTCTGAGAGACTAAGACAACTCTGAGAGAGGGGCGACCCAGAGGGAGACAACCCGGAGCCAGAGAGAGTGCTTCCAGACAGAACCTCATCTCTATACTGGGCCTGACGTGCATGATACAGAATATACCATTGGCCAATTTGGGTCTCAATCCTAAACTTATGGTCAAATCCTGGGCTAGTAATTGTGGCTGTGCTCCCTCCCAGCTTCTCCTGCACCTGCAGACACTGGCACAGCAGAGAAGCTGAAAAGTCCTTGACTGTCCTGGCAGCAGCTGTAAACATCCGTACGTTACCAGCCTTCTCCTCAGCACAAATCCAAAACACAGCCTGTTACTAGCTAGTATGAAGAAAGTTAACTCTGTCTCAGCTGAAACCAGGACAATAACAGACACCTATTTCTTCCATAAAAGTGAGAAAGAACAGCACTACTGAACAAACAATTAAACAGCAGTAATGAGATGGGGATTGATTCAGTGAGAGATTTGAAGAGGATACGTTTAAATTTTCTTCTATAATGAATTTCCCAAAAGGCTTTTTAAACTTTAAAAAAATCTATTAAAAATAAAACCAACAAATTCAGAATCGGAGAATCACAGAATTATAAGGTTGGAAAAGACCTAGAAGATCATCCAGTCCAACCGTATCCATTACTTCCCAACTAAATCATATCCCTCAACACAACATCCAGACGTTTCTTGAACACCCCCATGGTCAGCGACTCCACCACCTCCCTGGGCAGTGCATTCCAGTGCCTGACTACCCTTCCCGAGAAGTAATATTTCCTAATGTCCAGCCTGAATCTCCCCTGGCACAATTTGAAACCATTGCCTCTAGTTCTATCACTGTCTACACGAGAGAAAAGGCCGACCCCTAGCTCACCACAACCTCCCTTCAGGAAGTTATAGAGAGCTATAAGGTCTCCCCTGAGCCTCCTCTTCTCCAGGCTGAACAATCCCAGCTCCCTCAGCCACTCCTCATAAGGCCTGTGCTCCAGACCCCTCACCATCTTCGTAGCCCTCCTCTGAACGTGTTCCAGGGCCTCAATGTCTTTCTTGCAGGGAGGGGCCCAAAACTGAACACAGTACTCGAGGTGCAGCCTCACCAGTGCCGAGTACAGGGGGACAATTACCTCCCTGTTCCTGCTAGTAACACTGTTTCTGATGCAAGCCAGAATGCCGTTGGCCTTCTTGGCCACCCGGGCACACTGTCGGCTCATGTTCAGCCGAGCATCAATCAATACCCCCAGGTCCATTTCCTCTATGCAGTCTTCCAGCCTCTTCAGCTTTTGAAATGGAGAAAAGGACAACTTCAGTAAGAGCTTCCAGCCAGCTCAGTGTTAGCAAACTCATACATTTCTCCCTGATTCCAAGGAAAATTTCTTTCTGCTACCTCTGAGATACCATACCATCTCTTGAACTTTCTTCTCTGTTGGCATACTTAGCCTCTCTCTATGTGAAAGATAAATAATTGTTTTTCCTCTGGGACATCTTCCTTACTTTTTCTTTTCAAAATACAAGCTTAGAAAGAGCTTCCAGTGGACATGGATGAAACAGAGATACTCAGTGCCTTCTTTACCTCAGCCTTCTCCAACATGGTCTGCCTGATCCACCTGACTGCATTTTGTGAAGTATAAAATGGCTGGATTTGTGAATAGTGTGATGGCACTGGATGTCATTTACATTGTCTCTAGCAAAGCTTTGGACATTGTCTGCCACAATATTATTTTTTTTTTTATTTTAGGACAATGAAGCTTTCATAGGTGGATAAGTAAAACGGTTTTTGGATGGTCATGTTGAGAGGGTTGTCCTCTGCTGGGAGGCAAATAACAAGGGGGCATGTGACAGAGTCTGTGCTGGGACCTGTTCTGTTTCACATCTCTCTCTGTAATTGGGAGGAGAGGACAGAAGGTACACTGGTCAGGTTTGCAGGTGAGTCAAAACTGTGATGACCACTCCTTCATCAAATTTTGTGTGCTTTCCTAGGATATTTCTCATAATTTTAAAAGGCTTATAAGTCAAGAATAGAAAATAGCAATGTTTGTGAGCTTAAAATGCCATAACATCTGTTTCTTAACTGCTTCTAATTCAGGGATATAGGTTAGAGTATCCAAAAATGAAAAGAAGTAAGTTGATTATATAAAACACATCATATTTAGCTTAGTGTAGTGACCTTGGCTTCATCCATTCAGTTTCTGAACTTTTGAGCTACAGCCATTGTAAGTGAAAATTTGGAAACGCAAGATGTCTATTGGTTTTGCCCTGATTAATTTTTATGTGTTTTTTTTCTTTGTTTTTTCCCCCTCAAGTCTTTTTGTCAGGCTATTAGTATAAAGCAGTGGGGTGATTTAGCCAGTGCTTCACATATTGATTAACTCATTTCTTGGGAAACTTTCTTGCCTGCCCCAGAGGAGTGTTTTAAGGATAATTTAATATTTGTTAGTCCTAAGCATACTAGGATCAAGTTGATTTTAAAATTAATAACCTTATTATTTCTGGTAATTTGAGAAAGCTTGTAAACTTGGAAAATCTTGGAACTTTCTTTTGGTGTTAGAATGCTGCTATTTGCTGTTCTTGTTGAAGCTGAAATGAACGAGCAAGAGGGTTATCAGAATGGCTGGCAGATAGTATTGAGGAGAACGAAGTGCAAAATGGTTAAAACACTTTTTCTGGAGATGTGCATTGGAAATGTAGGACACGGTGTTAAATATATTTCTATTTTTGCTTAAGAATGTTTTAACAATAAACAGGCTCTTAAGGTAATAACTTTCCAAGGAGACTTGCCTAACATTAACATACCTTGTTTTAACATTCAGTTAACAGACCCATGGCAGTTGGACAGAGTCCTGTTGTTAGGAACACCCCAAAATGAAATGCCCCTCATTACTCATGATCCAAGTGGTAAGTGTAAAAAAACAAAGCAGCCAACTTTCAATCTGTCATCTCCTTTAACGGGGTAAAAGGGGGATACTCTGGAGCCACAGAAGTCAAAAACAGAGACAAACATAGAAACGGCATGATCAGGGACTGTTTTAATCACATAATGGGGACATGATTATTTGATCCAGCTAAACTCAACACCTAGGAATAGATGGAGCTTCTGAAAAATTAGCATATTCCAGAGTGTAATAGTTTCAGGTTGAAAGAAATTGAACTGTTTTCAACAGAGTAATCAAATATCTTTTTCTCATTCTTGTGTATCTCTTACTCAGATAAAAGAAAGACTTGAACAGCAAATTATCACAGGCTGCCTTCTAAATATAGTACAAACTGTGCTAATAGGGAGAGCTGCAGAAGTTGGCACTTCTGTATTTTGGGGGTAGAATATGCATCCTTCTGCACAGTGATAATTAGCATAGATATAGCATTAGGTGTTCCACAGTCTTGCAAAGAGAGAAGGAATAGATAGTTCCTGTCTGCTGCTTAGCTACTGTTTTCAGAAAACAGAAACAAAATGTCTTCCAAAGTCTTGAACTCATTGTGCTCTTATTTTTGTGGCAGCACTACTGCAGCCATATCTTGAGGGAGTCCTTTTAAAAATAATTAATTTTGTTAGCGGTGTTTTTTCTGGGGGTGAATGGCTCATAATTTTAATGTGAGATGATTACAAGCAAAATCATTGTTCCCACTCAATGCTACCTGCTGTTATTAAAAGAATGAGTAACTTCCATAAATTCTTTACCTATTACTAGAGATTCAAATCTGAATAACTGATATAATCACCATGAATTTGTGAAATATGAAATTTATCATGAATATAAGCATATGTTTAGACTGCCCTATTAAGGCTTGTGTGCTCCGAGAAGGATGTTTATCCTATTTCCACTCTTCCCTAAGTGGCTGCTAGTGGCCACTGTCCTAGATACCAGCTGGGTCACATAAAGCTTTGACCTGACGTAATATGGTTGTTCTTACATGTGTGCCACTATAAGGAGAACATTACAGGTTTTATATGCTACATTGTTGTACCTTGAATTGCTTATCTGTGATCCATGTATTTTTAACTGACTTGAAGCTGAGATTAGGTGGTTTGAGCAAAATACTGCATTAACCTGGTCCGGATGTCAGCAGAGTCTCCACTGGGAGGTGGTACAGTTTGCTTAGTAAGCTAGGTTTCTGAACAAGTACAAGCATGAAAGGTCAGGGTGAGATGTGTAGTTTTACACACTCTGAAAATGAGATTTTAAATCTTAGTTCTCATTAGTATGAAGATAACCTTCAGAATATGAAATGTGTTTAGGCAAGTCTGATTGCTTCAACGTCAAGCCTTAAAGCAGCATTTAGGAACCTGGCAGCTATCCCAGTTTCCTCTGAAGACTTAAAAATTCTCTTCTACTAGGTACCATACTGTTTTGATTTACCTTAATAACACTGAGTTTCCTACATGGTTGTTTTCAGCATACTAAACACCTAAGGCTTGAGCTGGGTGGCTTGGGTATTGAGCTGAGATAGTGAAGAGAGTGTCATCATACTTTAAAGTAACCTTAATCTTAAGGGGCGTATGAAGGCAGTTTCCTCTGAAAGAAAAATTTCTTCTTGCACTTGGCATTAAGTAATATTTCTTGAGTACTGTTTTATCACTCTCATTCACTGTAAATGTAAGTTTTAAAGATGAGGAATGCTTCATTTTGCACTGGTTTTACTTTGTGGTTTGATTTCAGTGCACTGGAGATTCTCAGCCTTGACTCAACACTTGAGTGGATATTTTGGTCTCCCTGCCCATCTACATGGGAATTACAAGACAAAGACAGAGGTGGCTCTAGCTTTACAAAAAACAAATAAATATGCATAACTGTAAGAGAAAAGGAATGATGATTTTTATAACAGGTTAATAAATGAATATAATATTTTGTTGTTTGTTAATTACATATACCTGGTGTTTCTGTGTTTCCTATGTGTAATGGAACCAGCATGGGCCACCAGGTTTGGGAGTTCTTTAGTATCTACCCAACATGCTGATGATTTTTATTGTTAAATAATGGAAATGAAAATTTAATTGTGGAAGAAGGAACTTGATGAAATGGAGTGCAGCTACTTTGAAATGTTACTGTGGCTGCCAAATTAAGTACACTGAAACTTTGACCTAACAAAGTGTAGCTTCAGCATACTGATGTTTTTCAAGTACATTCTCCAACCAATCTATTTGATCTACAAAATACCTTGGTATTAGGACAACTAAATATTTTGCATGCTTTTTAAAAGTGATTTTCCTGTAAAATGTGAACCATTACCTCCTCTCCGGGATTATCTGAAGGTGCACTAGAGTTTAAGCACATCCACATAGCCAGTGGCAGATGTCCTCATTACACAGCTGTCAGGTGGTACTGCTTGGGCTCAGCTGAAGTTGCTGCTAAGTGTTTCCCTTAGTTGGCCAGTAGTATAGACAGGGTTAGAGGAAACCGAATAACTGGTCTGACAAAAACAGCAAGAAGTAGAATGAATGTTTGAGAAAATATAAATCTTAAAAAACCTATTTTAGCACACCACTGGTAGAAGCGGCCTGGAATGCCAAGGAATACTCTAACGTTTAGCCAAATGGTGTCTATTTAAATGTTGGTCTTAGATGCACAATTTCAATAACCACATTGTTAAATCTACGTGAGTGGGTGTTGTGCTTGTAATTCACAAGCCTGGCTTTGGGTGTGGGAGGAGTGGGGTGGGGAGGGGGAACCTGAGGCTAAAGGTCCTTAGTGCTTTGGAGTTTGTTACAGCCATGTTTTGAAAAGATGTTGGGAGTTCCCGAACAAGACGGTTGGTTTTTATTGTTCGCTAGTACCTCTGTTGCCAGACAAGGGGGTAGGGCTAGTGTCCCAAACTGTCTGTCATCCTTATAGAATGTGGGGAGTGGAGACTTGAGGAGCGCAAAAATCATTCTGTAACCAGGGACTCATTGTTAACACCGTCAAGCATATGGCACAGCTGTGAAGTCTTTGTGCCAGGCCTGGTGAGATAGTGGGAAAGCTCGCAAAACCAAGCAAGCCATTTGGACCAGTGGTGCTGCTAGTAGGAAGAAGCAGATGACAAAATAATTTTATTTAAAAGCTGAGAAAAATAGTCTTGTGATTTATTACCTAAGCCACCAGATGTACTGCACTATACTGTACTACATCATTGAGACAGCATTCTCTGATGTAATAAAGACATAAAATGTGTGTGGGTGTGTGGGGGAGAAAGGAGTAGTGGAATTGAGGGCAAGCTGAATAAACTGTTGGAGATTTGTTATTGTCTTTTCTTTCTCTCATTGCAGAGTGTAAAATCCCAATATGCCCCATAACGAAAGTCTCTTAAAAATTCTGGTAGTCTCAGAAAGGTTGATTTTTACCACAGATCACATCCCTGGCAAGCCGTTCCCTGTGTATGGAAAGATTTTTTAGGTTTTGTCATTCTTTTTCAGAGAATTGTTGCTGTCAGCGCTGGGAAAGTTAGTGACCTGGGGAATGGGTGTGGAGAGGGAAGGGTTCGTGCTACTTTGGCAGACTTCAGATTATTAGCAGGAAGCAGCCAGGAGGAAACGTGCTGTTTCTGGAGCCCTTTTCAGTGCTCCTAGAGCAACAAGAAACATGCAAGGTTTTTGGTAGCACAAATGGCCATTCTGGAAGCGGAGTTTGTGCTCTGCTTTGGTGGTTCCCTCAGACCACAAAGTTTTTATGTTGCTTCCCCGCCACAATTTGAATTACAGAATCATAGAATTATTTATGTTGGAAAGGGCTTTTAAGATCATCAAGTCCAATCATTGAGAAGTCCTCTAGTTGTAGGCGAAAGACATAGGTGGTGGGGCTTGGAACATAGGTCAGTTGTAGAAAAAGCAGGAAGGAAAGAGAGGTAGTGAGTGCTGGCAGATATCCACCATGTCAGGAATACATGTGAAACATGCTAAAAGTTAGTCACACACTTGCAGATGTCACCTGATTTACATCATAATTCCACAAAAAAACAAAAACCTTTCAAGAACTCTGACAAAAGCAATTTAGTTTGTAAAACTGAAAAGCTGTGTTTGTCACGACTCATCTCTTAAACTGCCCTGCGTGGGATGAGTGGAGCTCCCAGTGCTTCTATGGATCCCTTAGGGGCAAATTAAGGTGAAACGACATCAAACAATTGAATACTGCCTTGTAAGTTTTAATGCATATTATCCTTGAATAATTTTGGAAGTGTATGTAAAATGTAGAATGTAGCAGAATTACAAAAGGTAAATGACTGACAACATTAAAACTTACAATGATGTGACAAGTACTAATGATGTAATGATACTGCAATTACCTGCAAAATTACAACAATATGACAGCTAACAACTACTATCCAATCAACTTGCAGTCACTTATTGTCACTGAAAAGGAGAACTTGGAATTACTTATAGATACTGAAAAAAATCCTTGTAATGGTGTTACCCTTATGTGCCAGGATAATAGAGACAGTGGGACAGGGAGAGAGAGGAAGAGGAAAAGAGAAAAAGAAACTCAGAAAGAAAAGGGAAACAAGAAAGAGAGGAAAGACAGAGAGAAAGGATTCCAGAAAGATATCGCCACCCTGGGATCCAGCCACAATCAATGTCTTCGGGGTCTTCTGATGGCAGGTCTGACATCCCCCTTCTCATTGTTTATTCACCTTTTATAGGCAAAAGTTCTCAGGTCTCTGCCTAACTTTCTTCAATTAGCATAAGAAGCTGCAGAGGTAGCTCCTTAGTTTGTGTAGGGAGTGGAGAGGGGTGTCTCCTTAATTTGCGTGGGAAGAACCATCTTTTTGGCAATGCCTGAGGCAAAAAGAGCAGCATTAACCCTTACAACCAATTCGGTCAGTGGTCATGCAGACCCTGTATTAGATTAACTTTGGCTAAACTTTCCTTGTTGGTGCCTCAGAGGTGAGGGGGTGACCTTGTTAGCAAGGGAGCAGGGCAAGGTTTGCTACTTGGATGTAAGCGAGGTGACCTCATTAGCAAGGGAGTAAGTCCGTAAGTCCTTTCTTATATTCCACAGTTCCTCTTATCAGCGAGGAGTAGGACTAGGGGTACAACTGCAGTCTTTTACAACTGAGATGTTTGAGACAAACCATTTATTCACAAGGCCTGCAGCAGACAATTGCCTTTCATCCCTTACCAGGGTCTTTAATAGGCAGTTGCAATCTTTTGTAACAGACCGTTGGTTTTTTTTAGTCCATTACAGTGTTTTAAGACATATGAATCACATTAAAATACTTGATTTCAATTATATTTGTAACTGGAAATGTCAAAGCACATCAAGAGTTTTTACCTTTTTTTGTTTCTAGTAATTTGATCTTTTAATGTGCTCTGAACGTAAGACTGAAGAAAATGTTGAAATTCCATTTTTTCCAGTCAGGCCTAACAATATTAAAGACCGTTATAAAGCCTGTGGAAGAAATTAGTATTGGTGTTTCCTGGTGTTTGCGGATTTAAAATTACTTTAAATTTTATTTTCGTTGTGTTAAATTTAGGCCATTATCACGTGTGATCCCTTCTTTAATTTTGCAAGAAGTACATACCATGAAAAGAAGGTGGCTTATGGTACTGACTGATGAAGTAATAATTTTGTTCTCTTCGTATCACAAATGAAAGTTTAGTAAAAAGGAGAAATCTTACATAGTTGGCTCAAAAAAATCTTTTCAGAAGATGGGTTGTTTTATTTTCATCTTGTATACGTACAAAATGTCTCTTTGTATGCTAAAATATTCTTGTCTCTGAAATTATAGAATATTCTCATAAATCACCCTGAATTTGGCATGGCAAAAGATACTTTCTTGCTTTCACTGTTAATCTTAATTAGATGAAGTGAAATACTTTTCATCATGTCAGGGAAATGGGACATGCTGTCCGTAAGCACATGATCTCTCTTTTGATCATCCTAAGTAGAAAGATGACATGATGTTGCATGGGTCTAACGTTTGAGGAGATTTTCTAGAATATTATATTAAAGGAATTTTTTGTGCAACTCAGCTACAGGAATATTTAGGGGCTGTCCTTCCTTTAAAATTATTGCATATCTCTGATTTATACATTTTTATTAAATGTTGCCCTAAATCAAAATTAGTAGTACCTCCCTACTCTTTTCAGTAAAGACTCTTTCTTAGTAAAGGCATCCAGGAGTTGTGCATCGCCTCATCTAATTGTCTTTACCAAAGCGACTAACCCCTGACTCTGAAGAATTATTCTCTGACTTTTCTAGAAAGGTTACTCTGTCAACGGCCAAGACAGAGACAGAAAACTGCAGTGATTCATGGAAAAGGACTATTTTCCAGAATTTTCAGTCAGCATGCTTTTCAGGCATGAAATGGGTGCCATGAGCTGTCTTCATCCTGAGACTTTACACATTGTGCAGTAACATTTGCCTTGTCTCCAAGGAACCTATGCTGAGGGTACTCCTGCATGTTGCAGGCTGTATCACAGGCTTTCAGGTGCTGAGAGGTGGGAGGTTTGCATTTTTTTGCATGAGATTTTTCTCCTGAAAAGTAGGAGACCTATCTTTTTCTACTGTCAAAAAATGACATGGTGATACAAGATTATGGAAGAAATGGGAGATTAAAAATGAGTAGAGCATGAAGCAAGAGCATGAGCTGAAGATGTTGCATATCTTTTGTAGGCAAGGTGTCAGATCAGCAAAGAAGTTCTTGGATCTAGGTTGCCTCTTCCAAAGAGCTGTTTTATGTATAATGTTAATTACTGCATTAAGTATAGGGTTAATTAGAAGTTGAATTCAGTGCAGTGTATGTAGGAAACTAGAGTAAAAATTTGTTTAAGGTTTTAATGAAGTGGGATTTAAGTTTTTTAACCAGGCCTAGGTTTTTTGCCATAGGATGCTTACAGACTGGCTGGGAGAGAGCAGATGGCCCAGAATAACAACATAAAAATATATGAGAAGTTAAATAGAAACAAACCTGATAGTTTTTTGTAGCACTTCTGTAGGTCATTGTTTTTAAACCAATCATCAGTGTTTTGGGCCTGATTTAAAGCTCTTGGACTTTGAAGGTTTCTCAGGATAAGAAGTATCCAATATAAATATGCCTTTTCTACTATGTCTATGAAGTCTGTGGTGTGTATTAGCCCTTTTCTGTGTAGGGTCAAAAGTTCTCATAAATGGGATTCTACACTGTGAATTTTGTGGAATAGAATACCTGTGTGTGATTTTCACTTTATACTGTCCACTGTAATTTGTTTTCTTTCCCTTTGTTTCTCAAGGTCACATACTGCTTCTTTGTGTTGACAATATGTCATCATCACATTTTGCTTTTTGTGCTAATATCGTCATGAGTAAAATATAAAATATTGAATACAAAGCCCTTAGAAGCCTACTCAGATCCCTGTCCTCTCTTGTCCTGTCTTATGTAATGTTTTTACACTATTTGCTGCAGAACTATTAAATGACAGACATTTGATGTGATAAATACCAGCTTGTTCTTGTCTTCACATGGAGTTTATTTTCTGTCTCTTCCCTTCCTTACCTTCCCCTTACAATATTGTAGGTTTTTGAATGGCCTTTCAACATTTACTATGGCAGTTACATTTACACGTTCTTACCTGATAATGCTCGTGCTATGCCTTTGCCCTTATAGTCAATGCAGCTAACCTTGTTTGAAGTTTGTATCAAAACTTAATTTGTTTTTCTAGGCTAAAATTCCCTATCTTCAACCTTGATTCCAGTTTCACCTGATAGCATTTCTTTTTTTTTTCCCCATCTCGTCATCTTTATTATTTTCTTGGGGTTGTATCCAGTTTTGCTTTTAGTAAATGTTGTTTTATCCTCACAGTGCTAAATCTCAGCTTTCTTTGTAGTTCAGTCTCTTTTTTTTTCTTCATTTTTTACAGGTATACATATTATTACTGCTGTCCTTTTATATACAAAAATTCATTACATTAGTTCTAGATGCTTTTCTTACTTGTACTTGTTTGGGATTTGTGTTCCAAGTAGGGCTTTTATGTAGTTTTGACTTGGGGAAATTTAAGCCTCTGTACTGTTTGAGACTTTAAACTCTTCAGTTTGACTGAATTTGCTTTCCAGAGGCCTTAATTTTTCACAGACTGACAATTTTGAAATAAAAACCTATTCTACCTATTCATATTTTTTTTATATTTCCATCTGTTTATTTAAATAAATAAAGATACAGCTACTTCATCCAAGTATATTTTACATTGTTTCATTCATGCTTACAAAGACTAGGTTTAAAGTAGTTTTTTGTTGTTGTTGTTGTTAGTTGGTTAAATGTTTTTTAATTCATTTTTTAGGTTCTCCTACCTACTGCATCTAGAAATTACTGGGCCAACCATTCACAGAATCGTAGAATTATACAACGGTTAGGGCTGGAAGGTTAAAGATCATCAAGTTCCAACCCCCGCGCCATGGGCAGGGACACCTCCCACTAGACCAGGTTGCTCAAAACCTCATCCAGCCTGGCTTTGAACACCTCCAGAGATTGGGCATCCACAGCTTCTCTGGGCAACCTGTTCCAATGTCTAACCACCCTCACAGCAAAGAATTCCTTCCTAAGATTTAATCTAAATCTACCCTCTTTCAGCTTATACCCGTTACCCCCTGTCCTGTCACTACACTCCCTGATAAGGAGTGTTTCCCCATCTCTCCTGTAAGGCCCCCTTCAGTCACTGGAAGGCTGCTATTAAGTCTCCTCGGAGCCTTCTTTTCTCTAGGCTGAACAAGCCCAACTCTCTCAGCCTGTCCTCATAGGGGAGGTGTTCCGGCCCTTTGACCATCTTCATGGCTGTCCTCTGGACATGGTCTAACAGGTCCATGTCTTTCTTGTGTTGGGGGCCCCACATCTGAACACAGTACTCCAGGTGGAGTCTCACCAGACTAGAGTAGAGTGGAAGAATCACCTCCTTTGACCTGCTGCTAATGCTTCTTTTGATGCAGCCCAGGACACGGTTGGCTTTCTGGGCTGCAAGCACACACTTCTGGCTAATGTTGAGCTTCTCATCACCCAGTACCCCCAAGTCCTTCTCCTCAGAGCTGCTCTCAGTCCATTCTCTGCCCAGCCTGTATTTGTGCTTGGGATTGCCCCAGCCCATTTGCAGGACCTTGCACTTGGCCTTGTTAAACTTTGTGAGGTTTGCATTGGCCCACCTCTCCAGCCTGTCAAGGTCCCTCTGGATGGCATCCCTTCCCTCCAGCGTGTCCACCACACCACACAGCTTGGTGTCATCAGGAAACTTGCAGAGGGTGCGCTCGATCCCATTGTCCATGTCTCGGACAAAGACATTAAACAACACTGGTCCCAGTACTGACCCCTGTGGAACGCCACTTGTCACTGGTCTCCACTTGGACGTTGAGCCATTGACTACAACCCTCTGAGTGTGACCTAGCCAATTCCTTATCCAGCGAGTGGTCCTTCTGTCAAATCCATGTCTCTCCAATTCAGAGACAAGGATGCCATGCTGGCCAGTTTTGAATACTTTGCACAAGTCCAGGTAGATGATGTCGTTTGCCCTCCCCTTATCCATCAGCGCTGTGGCCCTGTCATAGGAGGCCACCAAATTTGTCAGTCATGATTTTCCCTTGGTAAAAACATGTTGGTTGTCACCAATCACCTGCTTGTTTTCCATGTGCGTTAGCGTGCTTTCCAGGAGGATTTGCTCCGTGATCTTGTCAGGCACAGAGGTGAGACTGACCAGCCTATAGCCCTACCGTTGTTAGTATTCCTTTCTTTTCCAAAGTGTGCTTGGTATATTAGTTTTCCGTAATGACACAATTCTTGCCAGTAATTTCCAGTAATAATACTGAGATCTTTGCCTATATCCAGATGGGACTGTAGTTGTGATTGGCAGACTTAGTCTACAGTCCCATTAGAATATATTTTAAATTATTATTTCCCAAAATAATTTTATCCCAGATAATTTAAATACATGAATGCTTACCCAACAGTTTTATTTCCACTTCGACAATTCTTTCTCCATAGTACTTGTATTGAGAAGTTTTTGTATTTTATGTTACACTTAGCATTACGTCTTATACATGTCACTCTAGTTTGTTCAGTGTCTTGATCAGTCTTTTCTAAAATCTTGCTTATTTCTCATTACCTTTGTTTGTTTTCCAAGCCAAGTTTCTCAGCTTTTTCACCCTCTGTATTTCCTACTTTATTTTTGCTCTCCACTTATTGATGCTTTCTGTCGTGTTTGTATTTTCTCTAACTTTTCTGTGGATCTTTAAAATCTATTTTTGTACTGTTTTTATATGTTCAGTAATGTAGAGCTACGAAAACAAGCCTTTTTTCTCTCTATGTTTAAGTCTCTGTAGCATCCCACTGGCCATGACCTGAGAAAGATGTTATTTTACATTTTTGGACTTCACGCATTCAGAGTCCTTTTTCTGCCATCTCACAGCTAGAGCACCAGTTCGTTTTTGTCATTATGTAATTCATTTTTTTCTAATGAACAAAACAATTCCAATATAAGTCTCTTGAATGTCTGTTTCTGTGGAATTTCTTCCCCAACAGTTCAGATTTATAATCTGTCTGGAAACATACTTTCTCAAGGATAGCTTAAATTGATCAATGGTGATCTTCCACCACCAGCACTTTAGGACACTTTTTACCATTTAGAATGCACTTCATAGCATTATTTTAGCAGATGGATAGGTGGATATTCTGCCTTTGGTCTCTTTGATGTCAAACACGAACCCTCTTTGCAAAGGCCCTGAGTTATCTACTTATTTAGGCAGTTGGACTAGGTGATTGTTGTAGGTGCCTTCCAATTAAACTATTCTGTTCTGTCCTATTCCGTTCCATTCCATTCCATTCCATTCCATTCCATTCCATTCTATCTACCTGGTGTGTTTTTGTTACTGATTTGAAAGTCAGATCTTTCTCTTCCTTTTTGCACGTGATATATATGTATTTGTGGAATACTTTTCAGGTATTTCTGTTCTCCAGAAGCTTGCTTCTTGTATTGCCTCTGATTTCAGCTACATACTTCAATGGGCGCTTTCTTTAGATAGCACCCTGCTATTGCACAGACACTCATAGGCAGAGAGTTTGTTTAAAAAAAATACCCTGACTTATTTTGTTTGTGGCGTAGGATAGAGCTCTCATGAATTCTTTCAGACAGGGTGATTGGTTACTGTCCAAATAGTGTCACATATGAGGATTGTTGCTTAGCAAGATCACGTGAAACTCTCCAAACCATTTTTTTACACTCAGCTGGTGCTCACTCCAGAACATACGTGATCCTTCAGTATTGGTTGGCTTGGATTGCATACAAAATATCTCCTTACCATATTAACCATGTACAAAGGACTGTTGTAAGTGACAAAAGTCTTTACTGTGAAGGTGGGGAGGCACTGGAACAGGTTGCCCAGGGAAGCTGTAGATGCTCCATCCCTGGAGGTGTTCAAGGCCAGGCTGGATGAGGCTTTGAGCAACCTGGTCTAGTGGGAGGTGTCCCTGCCCATGGCAGGGGGGTTGGAACTTGATGATCTTTATGGTTGCTTCCAACCCAAACCATTCTATGATTCTCTGATTCTATGATTCTATGTCTGCATCTGCAGGAAGAGTTTAAACTGACTATTTGTAACTGTTGTATTTCCACACTCTTTATTCAGTTCTGCAGAAGAATCTCCTAGGAGATAGCTGGAAGAAAGGGTGGGATTTCTCCACCATTGTGTTAATCACTATATTGTAACATACAAACCGGTCAATGTACTTTGACCACCTTTCAGGCGACATCTTCAAGACCATCCAAAATTCCCACCTGAAGCACTCTTGGACCAATTAGTCAGATACTTTGCTCTGAAAATGTCTAGGATTTCAGTGAATCATCTTTGTTGTAGTTGCTGTTTCAAATCAATCCGTTTTCTCACCTATGAAGATGGCTGTCTGGGAAGTTCCTGGATCTCAGGGAATTCATGACTTAACTGTGTGCATACAGCTATTCTGTAGCTCTTGCTGCACTGCCCTTGTGATGTGCTGGTTTCTGAAATCTCATTTTCTGTGCAGTTTCCCTCTCTCCTGTCTTAAAATTAATCTGGATTCCTACTGTATTGCTTGTCAGCTGTCATTTTTGCCATGAGTTCATTTTGGAAAGAGTCCAGGCATAATTAACTTCTAGCAGATAACCATGCAAATAGAGAGCTTTGTGTCTAATAAAGGTGAGCTGAAATGACATGGAGAACATTAGAATCGAAGATAAGAATCTGCATTGATAAGAATCAGAAACAGAAGAGGCACAGGTGGTTGCATTGTGTAAAGAGCCATCATCTGTTAACCTTCAGAGTGGGGATACAAAAATGTAGGAGAAGTACAGTCCTAAATTCAGAGGGAGAAGGGAATGGAAAGGAATGATTAGGCCTAGGGTGAAAGAAACTATGAGTTTATATTTTCCTTTCAAATTTAATTGACTTTTCCTTAGTCTATTTTTATTCTTTGGTTTGATCTTCACTAGGATGTCCCTCAGGAGAATGAGACACAAAGGGCACACGTTGAAAGGAGAAATCCACTAGTTTTCATATGAAATGAGGGGAGCTAGCTAGCAATTTGCTAACAATACTTTTCCAGCTTCTTTTCCACTTATTTCCGATTCCTTGTTTTTCTAAATTGGTGGCCCTTTCTTCTGAAGGACTAATGTTACCCCTTTTTGCAGACCTTGTGCTTGATTTTATGGTGTACTCTGTTTGTATCACTGCTCAGAAAATGGATTGTTACCTGGAGGCTGGAGACTTTGAACAGCATTTTCAAATATTTTGCTTGTTTTACTACTTATATTCCTTAAGTTTTCACCTGCATGTTTTAATACTTGGGGATTACTTTGTTTAATGGCCCTTGTCTTATTAAGGCTGGATGTGAGCCATAACAGTGACCCATTGTGCTTCTTTCTAATTTACCTTTCCTGTGTCTTTCTTTGGGGAAGATAGAAGTAACAGCAACAGGATGCTTTCATGCATGTGGCAAATCTTCTCCTGATTAAAGTCTGTAGATCGCACAGCTGCAATTCCTTAGTGGAAGCAGATGAACTGTGACCTACTGCCGACAGCCACTTTGGGTTACATCATTTTGCTCGTCACCACCCACTGCTGCAGGCAGCCAGCCAGAGGGACATGATGAACAGGCAGCCTTTCATTGACACTTCATGAAATAATGGCTAGGGTCTGCTCAGGAGGAGCACAGTTGGCATCTCTTCCTCCTCGGAGACCCGGTGTCTGAGACCCTATGGCAGGCATTCAGGGAAAAGAAGGTGGATTAAAACAAGCATCTTACTTGCTGTTTTGGAATCATGTTATCCTTTTGGCAACAGTGCTTTTTTGTTTTGGGTTTTTTCCTCTGTGCTACTAGGTTAGTGTATTACCTAAAAAGATAACCCTCTTCATGCAGAATGCTTGAGGGAAAGTACTGAAGATGAATTCCCATTTCTCTCGCATGACATCCTTTTCATTCTTATTAAAAGATGATTGCATGTCTCTGTTTCTTATCACCCATGTTTTATACTTTAGCTCTCAAAAGGAGATGTGCACTGTGGTGAGCAAACGCTTCCTCTCTCTGTCTTGCTGACTTGAGATCTGCTCCTATGATATGATCTGTCAGGCTGCCCTCAATTGGAATGTGGATTTACTTTGAGATTAGAAATCAAATGATGAATAAAATGAAAAGTAGCCAAACAATGACTTGCTGTTGGTTGTCAGAGCAGCAAAAACTACTTATTAATTTCCTGCAAATAAAGTAGTATTCAATATAGTGAGACAAAATCTGTTGAAAAGTCAAGCCACTTCTGAGTGGTATTTATCTGCAATCACAGCTAATCTGATGTATTGGCCTCTTGATACGGAAGTGAAGAAATTCTACAGGGCAAAAGATCTTTCAAACTGAAGCAGCGTCTCTCGAAGTTTTTCAGCATCATTGCACTACCTAGTGTGAAGGGCAAAGAAGAGGTGTTAGGCAGGCAGGATAATTACATGTAATCGGTAGCCTGATCCTAGTTACTAGTGTATAGTTGTGCATTAATTACTTTATACAGGTAATTTTTCATGTCGGTAAAACTGCACTTAATATTTGAATCCAACTTTGCAACTTTCTGTTCCACAGATATTTATGACTGTGAAAAGAAAACAGAGGCTTTGAAAATTCAAAATGTACTGAAAGATATCAAAACTGACATGCTTTTATTTGAAAGATAACTAATAACAGTTGCATCTGTGTTTTGTCTTAAAAGAGTGATTCAATACTTAATAATCTGTGCTCATTTGTTCGGAAGTATAGTATCACAGAATGTTAGGGATTGGAAGGGACCTCGAAAGATCATCTAGTCCAATCCCCCTGCCAGAGCAGGAACACCTAGATCAGATCACACAGGAACGCATCCAGGTGGGCTTTGAATGTCTCCAGAGAAGGAGACTCCACAACCTCTCTGGGCAGCCTGTTCCAGTGCTCTGTCACCCTCACTGGAAAGAAGTTTTTTCTCATATTCAAGTGG
>WKFP01013964.1:174648-238034 GCA_011057875.1 Pterocles orientalis | reverse complement strand
TGAACCCATTGCCCCTTGTCCTATCACTGGATGTCACAGAGAAGAGCCTGGCTCCATCCTCCTGACACTCACCCTTCACATATTTATAAACATTGATTAGGTCACCCCTCAGTCTCCTCTTTTCCAAGCTAAAGAGACCGAGCTCCCTCAGCCTTTCCTCATAAGGGAGATGCTCCATTCCCTTCATCATCTTTGTGGCTCTGTGCTGGACTCTTTGCAGCAGTTCCCTGTCCCTCTTGAACTGAGGGGCCCAGAACTGGACACAATATTCCAGATGCGGTCTCACCAGGGCAGAGTAGAGGGGGAGGAGGACCTCTCTTGACCTACTGACCACCCCCCTTCTGATACACCCCAGGATGCCATTGGCCTTCTTGGCCACGAGGGCACAGTGCTGGCTCATGGTCATCCTGCTGTCCACCAGGACCCCCAGGTCCCTCTCTCCTACCCTACTCTCCAACAGGTCAGTACCCAACTTATACTGGTACCTGGAGTTGTTCTTGCCCAGATGCAAGACTCTACACTTGCTCTTGTTAAATTGCATTAAATTTTCCCCTGACCAAACCTCCAGCCTGTCTAGGTCTCGCTGGATGGAAGCACAGCCTTCTGGCGTGTCAGCCACTCCTCCCAGTTTCATATCATCAGCAAACTTGCTGAGGGTGCACTCTACTCCCTCATCCAAGTCATCGATGAATATATTGAATAGCACAGGTCCCAATACCGAACCCTGGGGAACTCCACTAAATACAGGCCTCCAGCTAGACTCCATCCCATTCACCACAACTCTCTGGCTTCTTTTCTCCAGCCAGTTCACAATCCATCTCACTACCCGATCATCCAGATCTCACTTCCTCAGTTTAGCCGCAAGGATACTGTGGGAGACAGTGTCAAATGCTTTACTGAAATTGAGATAGACCACATCTACTGCTTTACCATCATCTATCCACCTGGTAATGTCCTCATAAAAGGCTATCAGGTTGGTCAAGGATGACTTCCCCTTGGTGAAGCCATGTTGACTGCCTCTAATGACCCTCTTATCCCTGATATGCCTAGAGACAGCATCGAGAATAAGTTGTTCCATCACCTTTCCAGGGGTGGAGGTGAGGCTGACCAGTCTATAGTTACCCGGGTCCTCCTTCTTGCCCTTTTTGAAGACTGGAGTGATATTTGCTTTACTCCACTCCTCAGGCACCTCCCCTGTTTCCCACGACTTGCCGAAGATGATGGAGAGTGGTCTAGCAATGACTTCTGCCATTTCCCTCAGGACCCGCAGGTGCATCCCATCAGGACCCATGGATTTCTGGGTGTCCAGATTACTTAACCAGTCTCCAGATTACTTAACTGGTCAAAAAGATACTCCTAAATTTATTTGGGAAGCATTTCAGTTTTCTGTGGGCTGTAGATATTCAAGATGTCCAGTTTTCTCCCTAGACTTGAAGGCCATGAGAAGGATGAAAGAAACTGTCTTGTGGGAGCTTGAAACCACAGTTCGGTTTTCGTTCTTGAGATGCAGAAGAATCACAGGCTGTGTAAAAAAAAGTTCGGATCAGAGATTTTGCTTTGCTACTAAAGGTGTCAGGGCAAGTGATAAATCATATTTGAGCCTGTCAACAGATTCTAAAGTTAAGTTTTAAATAATCTTATTGATTGCTACCAAAAAATTGATTCCTATATTGTTTATTGGAAACTGCAGCTTGATGCTGTCTTCCAGGATCATGATGGTTTGGCATGATTAAATCCAGTGGTCTAAAGTATGTTACATTTAAAGATATTTTTGTTCTTTTTATCCTGGTGACTGTTTCACAGTGGTTGAAACAGCACCTCATTTTTCTTTCCAACCTTTCTTTGAATATACTGGGACTCGATGGATGCTGTTGCAGATTTGAGAGAAAGAATCTTTCCTTTGCTCCTTACAATGGCATGGATCTGGGCTTCTGGACAGGAGGCAATGTCATGTTTTCTATACTGTTATTTGTGCCAGATATTGTACTACAAATTGGCACGTAATGTTGATGTGTATCTACAATGTTTAACTTCTTCGATAGCTGTCTTCAGAAGGTCTACAACTGAGTGTGAATAAGCAAACATAGAAAAGAATGTACTCTGCCTGTTACAAGACGATGTTCTTACAGTTTAAAATTCTATTTTGAAAATCTGGGAGTTTTTAACTTCATGGCTTTATCATCTTCTGCTTAATGATGGAGTCTTCCAGACCTTCATGATGAAGATCATGAATATATTACTTCGTTGTATTCTTAAAGGAAAATATTCTGTATAAAAACTTATTTCTGAATAAAGTCAGTCTAGTTTCTGTTTCTTTGTTTTGCTAATATAACTGTAAAATTTACAGATAAAAAAATTATCTGCTTGGGGTTCAAAACTTCTTGTTGATATACCAGATGGTTGTAGAAAGACAAATCAATTTCTTTTTAGGAAATACCACACATGATGTGAAACAAGGCCTAGTCACTAGACTAAATAGAAATAATAAGTTCTAATTTAGAATAGTACACAATAAATTCTCTAGAATGTATTGCAACAGGAATATCCAATATTATCAAAAGCTTATTTTCTGGTATGCTAGCACTGACGTCCTGAATCAGACTGGTGTTCATCTGGTCCTGTGGTACATAGCCAGCTTGAGAAATTAATGACTTCAGTCAAAAAGTACAGACACAATGAGCAGACATAGTATAATCTGCCTTTTAAAACAGAACAAAAAGATGTCTCTGATTTTCTTATTCCCTAAGCCCTAGCAGATATTACACATTCT
Source organism: Pterocles orientalis (assembly GCA_011057875.1). Classification (NCBI taxonomy): domain Eukaryota; kingdom Metazoa; phylum Chordata; class Aves; order Pterocliformes; family Pteroclidae; genus Pterocles; species Pterocles orientalis. Next base: position 235,264 of record WKFP01013964.1, on the reverse strand, counting down.
AGTGTGTGTTATCGTTCACTGTGGTAACCATGCATACTCTCAATATTGATTTACATGTCTGGTTCTATTCTAATCTATTTCAGTTTCAATCCTACCATATTGAGTTCATCCTTTGTTAATAAGTGTTACCTTTGGTGAGTGTGATCACAATGCCACCCTGTTTCAGGTGTACAGCTTCTGGGCAGCGTGGAGGATTGGACAGTGGCATCTGAATTCTGAGTCAATAGGCTCACAATGTTGATGAAATGAGACACCATGTTTGGCAGGATGCTTGTATACTAGTGGGATATTCCCTTAAACTAGTAAAGAGTACAGAATTAACCTTTTAAGAAGGTGATTTATCTAAAAAATGCAGCAATATGGACTGCTAAGGAGAACTGTCAAGAGTTTATTTCAACTTTAAGATTCTTTCCATCTGAATTTGTGATGTGCTGGAGGCTGTCTGCAAACTCCTGTGCATCTTTTGTTTCTTCTAAAGTTAATCCCTGCAAGGAGTGATGCATTTTACTCTGGTTTGTGGTAAACAGGAAAGAATTGAAAGTAAAAATTATCTTTTAGAATCCCAGATCAAGGTATTTTACTCAGGGATACAAGTCAAACCCTGAACAGAGGGGATAAGATTTCCTGGTTTACATGGATGTCGTACCAATGCCAGTAGCTTCAGACTGGGAAAGAGTCAATCTCAAATCCCTTGAAGCCAAGCAGGGCCTCAGAGCATCCTCATGGCAGGCATTTTGGAGTGTACTGAGAGGCTACTTGGTTCTCTGATCTGTCTGCCTCTGTGCAGATTCTCTTGGCTGCTGGATTCTGCTTCTGTCTATGCCTCAGCCTTACATACATGCAGTAATCTTACAGCAGGTCTCAGTAGCTGCTGGATGTTAAGCTTTCTATAGTTGGTATTTCTTTTGCTCACATATCATACAATTGTTTTTCAGTTGAGCTGTACCATGTTTTAAAAAGAAAGAAATTACAAACTGCACTGAAAAGCGTTTCAGGAGGGAATTCTGGTGTAATGACTCTCTCTCTTGTACAATGTGCTTATTCTAGTACAGGTATTATTTCATGCTCCCTAGTCATCAAGTGATGAGATGCATTTTGAGGCTGCATGCTTCTTCTAAAAAGATGTCTTTTCCTTCATCCAAAAGTTATTGATGAGTAATACAGAGTACATTGATGGCTTAATGCAGGAATTATATGTCTGAAACTGTATAGCCTTATAATGGATGTGGCCTTGGCCTTCAATACTATGAAACTCTGAAAATGCTGTGAAACACCATCTGATGAGACTAAGAGGTGTGTCTAAGACAAAACAAGCTTCAGATAACTGCCACAAACAGTATATGACTCATGTTCTAGGAAGTTCTCTCATTACTGACTGTAGGAACACGTCACTGTGTAAAAGGAGTACTCTGTTGTGTGCACAGATAGGGATCCACCTTGTAATACAAGTGGTGAAGAGGACCTTGGTTATGTTTGGGAGAGACAGCAGGGTTTGTCATGAGCTGGAAAGGGTGCAGGGAATGTGTTCTCTGGCTGGACGCACCAGCGCATAGCATTGGGCAGCTGCTGTATCACCATACTCAGACAGAAGGGACTTAAAAATTCTGAAAAGTTAGAGACATGGTATCTTGCTAAACAGTACAGACAGAAAGATGCATGGAAGAATGAATAAATAATTAGAAAGTCCTGTAAAAAAAAAAAGTATTTTTGTTAAAACAGGTACAATTCTTCAGCTGGTATTAATCAATATCTTAAATGAAGCTGTGCTAATTTACTCCAGCTGCTGGAGTAAATCTGGTCTGTTACTTGCTGTACTGTCAGATACCCAGCCCTGCTATCATCGTCTCCAGAAAGCTATTCAGCTTGTTATTTAGAGCATAAAGATCTGAGAGAAGTTAGAAATTCTGATTGCAAGAGTCTGACCTAACTAACTTCATTGATAACACATGTGACAGAGGTCTGGTATACTAAATATGGAGAGATAAAAAAGGAAACCTCCAACCCTGCAAAGACAAAGATTTTTTTTTCCCCCTAAGGGGAAAAGAAAAAGCCCAACTTCTATATCCACATACTGTTCAGAATTAAAAAGACTCTAAAGTTATTAAAACCAGTCTTACCATTGGCAGAAAGCATTTCAAATCTTGTCAAATGTATTTTTAAACTAAAATACAAGACATAAAATCTAATGTGAAGAAAAAGATTCCTCAAAGTCTATGAATCAAGTCTTCCAATACACAGACATTCACAGTGGAAAGATTTACACAAAATCTCATGCCATGAAGCTCTTCATTGTGTCACTTTTCTTACAGGTTGTCTTAATATTTCACAAGCATGAGAAAATCCTGGCTTCTATTTCAGCATTGTGAAGGCTGTCACAAAAGCTTATGAATCTGATCACAAAATACAAAGCCAATCACTGTTATCAATGGAAATAATGGTAATTTAGCTACGCAGCCAAGAAAAACCATGCTCACCTGGACTGAACAGAATCTGCAATGTTTTATTATAAAGAAATGAGGTAACTGAAACCTATCTGATTGAATTGCAGGTCATAAACATAGTGTTACTACTGTTTCCTAATGTCTCTCTTGTCTTTTTGAAGTATCTAGCTTGCTGTAAATACTGTATTATTTGATAGCAGAAAATAGTATATATGTAATAAATACCCATCAGTGGTCTGCCAGGACATTCCTGAAGTTCTGGTCTCTAATAAAGCAGAGAGATGATCAGAGGCCCAACAATATGACAAGACTGTAATGAGCAAACTGTGGTATACGTAAAGAACCCTACCTTGCAAATAATTATGTTGTGATAATTGCCTTAATTTGCATTGAGATACAATAAAATAAACAGGACCTTCCACCACCTGTACTTGAACTCTGTGTAACTAGGGTTTGAGCTAAAGTCCATAATCTTAGCTCGATTAATTTTCTACAGAGTAAATTATTCCGTAACGTAATAATTTTTAACAGCAAAAAGGAGACAAAAATGAGTCGTTTGAATCAAACTGTCATTGTTCCTGGGTCACAAACACCCAAGATTCAAGTACTGAAGAAACTGTGACAATTCTAATTGTGAAATTTTATTGTAATGAGGACAGTATTGTGCTCGGAGTGACCAGGAAGACTGATGAAGCGGTTCTGGAGAAATTGCCAGATTCCTCTTGCAAAACTCAGTCTAGCTTGAAGAAGGAAGCTTAGAGGAGTTTGTGGTTCAGCTGAAATAAAAAACCTCTGAGCAATGGGTTACTAGAGGAAATATGCATTAGTAGCATTTTTTCTAACATGCACAAAAATACTAAGTGCAATAAATCATGGTAGTGCAAGCAAAATTAATTACATTATATGTTGCAAAACAATAGTAGGTCTTGCCTTCTGCTTTCTTTCATGCTAATAAGAATTTGAAATCAGGTGCTGGTGATTAGATAACATTTGAAAATGACTGATTTTGCTAATCCCAGGTGATTATTTGTTCCTGCAGTCTTGCATAGTTTGTTATCTATTCAGGCATTTTGGAGGATATTGCAGGTCAGCAACAAGGTGCATAGATAAATGAACATACTGAAGCTTGCAGAATGGTTTCTGAAGCTGTTACTTGCTCCACGTTCTCACATGGCACATACTGATTCTGAATATTTTAAAACGGATTTGTCATTTGAAAAGTGACAGTGGAGTTAACCTATTGATGGTCAATCAGGTGAGGCAACAAAACAAGAGGTAGCAAAGGAGTTCTCCAGATTGTCTTGGTTTCCTTTAATTGTGTGCCGTGTAACAATTTGTGTGTCTGCTTTCAAGTATTTTGAACAACAGTATTTGTTTGGCATATTTAGAAAGCAAATCTGGCTTGAATGCAGACAATATCTTGCTCAAACCATTGTACTTTTTTATTTTTTTTTAAATAACTTGCTTGAGGAGCACAAGCCGTACCCATCTGAAAATATCTTGTGTATCCAGTAAATGAGAAACTACGTAATGTTCTCAAATATAATTCCAGCTTTTGTTCATGGAGCTTTCTAATGTCCGTGCATTTTGTGTTTATTACAGCTAAAAAGAAGGGTCTAACCAGCAGGATTTAAAATGAATTGTGTAACTTTGATTTGTTTGCTTCTATGTGACTTCACCATTTTTTTTCCTACCGTCTGCTTTTTTTTCTTTTTTTTTTTCTTTTTTTCCTTGTTCTTTCTCCTCTTCCCTCCGCTCCCCCTTCTCTTGTTGGCCAAGGTTGCTTGGCAGCAGGAGAATTGCTGTGATTTTGTGCATTCTGCATTTTTGCCACTCCATTTAATAGGACCATATTGGCTTTCTCCCTTGTTGGTACACTTTGGGTCAAGTGTAGGCGTGTGCATGCTTTACAAATTTATCCCCATCATTGCTAATGTCTGTCCAAGATGTTAGTAGCTGATGGTTTTGTTTGAGGGACACTTCATGCTGTAATTCTTGAGTGCAAATCACTTTTTGTTTCTTTTGTTCATTTATAATGAGAGACTGAAATGGAGCTTAAATAATTCCTTCAATGAATACATTAACCAGACTCTTCTATTGTGGCTGTTTAGGAACTGAAAATAATTAGCACAAAGCCACATTTCCTTCACAGAGCTTTAAAAGAAGTTAGGGCATTACCATTAAGATAACCATGAATTCAGTCTCTGTAGAAAGGCAGGGAGGAAAGAAAAAAAGATTAAATATATTTCAAGGCAAGCAAAAAGATTTCTGGTGGGAACATTTCACTGTTGAATAAAACTTTCCCTTGGGAAATAAATTTCTGTTTGGGTTTGTGTTTTGAGGCACTTTGTGAGTACCTTCAGAGAAGCCAAATAAGAACCTCCTTTTCCCTTTAAAAACTTCTAAACCTACAAAACAACTCCAAACAGTAGCCAGTTTCCTAAGAGACAGGCTATTAATTCAGAAACTATAATATCATCATGGTTTAAAAAGACTACAATCAGAAAGCAATACTGCTGATATTCAGATGTCAAGATTTTTTTTTTCCACAGGAGTAAAGGATTTTGTTTGTTTGTTTGTTTCTGTCTCATAATTTATCATTCCCAGGACATGCAATCCTATTTTGAGATATCAGAAGAAGATATTGCAGTAGTGAAAAATGCTAGTTTAGGATTGATTTAATTTGTAAATCTAAACAACCATTTAAAATCCTTTTAATTAATTTTAAAAGAAAGATAACAAGCTGAGAAACAAAGCCATAAAATGTAAGGGTTGTAAAGCAAGAAATAGCTACTAACTATCTATGCCAAGGAAAGCTAGGAATCTAACCTCCAAAGGTTACCTTCAAAAAAATTCTGTGTGAACAGAGAGAACTCCCCTTCAAAACAGACTCACAGGAAAGAAATCCTGCTGAGAGCAGTTAACTTGGACCTGGAAGAGTCTCTTCGGTCTTTAGTAGAAATGATGAATTTCTTCCAAGGGCAATAAAGAATTGAAGGTAAGAGGAAAACACACAGAACATCCTGAGAATCTGACTATAAGCTTTCTATTTGACGTTACTCCACGAGAGTCATGTGTACAATCGCATGAGTTTTCTCCTGCCTTCTCATGAGGTGTTAAACATTTCCTGTACAGTGACACCACTCTAGTAGATGACTGTCCAGCATGCTGGTAACAAAGATGCTCATGTGAAAGTTATCTACACCCACATAAGCACATTTGTCATAGGGCTATGGGGTAATTTGGAATGTAACCTTGTCACCTATGTCAGTTTTATTACAATAGCTCTCTAGTTTACTTTAATTTTGTTACAGTGGACTAGAAATGAAACAAATTATCTTGTCTGACCTCCCAAAAATAAAAGGAGAAGAAGCTTTTTTTTTCTTTTTGCTGTTGTTTTGTCAAGAAAACAATTTATTTGGACTGAATCCAAATAGAATTAAATCTTATAGAAGGGAAGGGAGTTTTCATGGGGAGAACAGTTATCTTCACACTGGAGGTGCTGCCACTTCTGCCTAAAAACCAGATTTCTTGTTTTGCAGTCTACCTTGCATCTCAATTCACAATTGAGGCGGATTGCTCTAGTGTTTGGTTTAAAGCAAGAGCTGACTTCATGACAGTAAAGGCTTCAAATTATCAACCCCATTACAAGTGCATTGACACAGCCCCTCTGATTACCTGGGCCTGCGTATTTCCCTATGGGGCCTAGAAAATCTGTTTGGAAAATTCTGAACATTTCTGAATGACCAGTGTATTAATGTGTCATACAGAAACATAGCATTTGGAGAGCGATGTCTTTAATTAAATAGGGTTGTATCTTCTTTTGTATGTGTTACTCTGAAAAACATAGTGTGCTCATACCCAAGGAATTCCCAGAAGGAAACATGCCAAATAGATTTTAAATTGTGCATAGCTTTCTGGCTCTCCTTGGAGGAATGAAAAGTGTTCAGAATTATTAACAGTGGCAGAATCAGGCTGCAAAATCTCTGTGTATTTTCAGTTCTTACATGGACTTTGGTAAAAACAAACAGCTTTCAGAATTCAGATTTGAAGACAGAATATAATCGCTTCTAAATTTGGGACCTGTTGTTGGGCTTGTACCCCTCTCTACCCATCCCATTGGATCAGAACTGTGGCACAAAAAAACATGGAATTTTAACTCCCTGTGAGATTTTGGTAAGCATTTACTTGAGGCATTAGTGGTGCTAATCAAGTTTTTGTCAGCTGGCAGCTGCTTAGGCACACCTGTGAGTATTCTAGGATGCCTTTTCTTCTTACATGATTGTGTCTTGCAGGGCTGAGGTATGCAGTAAAGCTCTTGTCGACCGTATAAAAGTGTGGCACTCTTTCAGTTGGAAGTGTATGGGCAATAAAGTGGAGTGTTATTAGCTTTTATTGAAAGCAATTCAGAGTTGAAATACACATATAAGTTGCTATGCTGGTTAGAGTGCAGTTTAAACCAAAAAGGGTGTTGTAGGATTACCTGGCTTTCACTATAAATTCTATTGTTACCGTTTTGGTATTTAATACCTTAATTTTGATCACAGGCTTCATGTTCTAATTTTTGTTACAAAATCCAAGAGATTCATGTCTTAGAATACTACTAATAAGGAAAAATAATCCTTCCTATCACTGTTAAGACACTTTAGGCCTCTTGAAAAAAAGAGTAAACTTAAAGAACCTGATTTTAAAAATAATTTAGTAAGAAGAATAATTTTTAATAAACAGGTACTTTTTTTGCCTCAAGTTTTGATGTCGGCAATAATTTTGTGGGTGCCTCGGCCTTTGAATATTCAAAATAAGAAAAGCTTTGTCTCTGCTACTGTTGCCTTGAAACTATTGCTGGGATGTGCACAAATAGTTAGTTATAAATATTTGAAGCCACATGTGATAGTTCTGCTTTGTGAGTGAGAAAAGTGTAGAATCCCTTGACCTCTGTGCTAAGAAAGGTTCTATTGAGGGTACTATAATTATTTGCATCAGATTCCTGGTCCGTATTGTTACTTCTGTGCCTCTTGAATTCAGCAAAGTATCACTAATACACCTTGCTAACAAAGAACTATTAGTAGTTTACTTTATTGATAGTCACGGCAAAATTAATGAAGCTACATTCACAGTGGGACAGTACTCAAATGCAAGAAAATTCTGTTGGCTTGGATGCATCCTTCCACCCTCTGGTTTGTGTTAGGTCTTTTATTTTCTAATTCTGTGTTTGTCTGCCTGTGTTCTCAAAGATTTCTGCCCCATGAACTCACACCACTGGATCTAATGGAACAACTCATTTTTACACCAATCTATGAGAGATAGGAACTGCGCTGAAAACACTGTTGCTTAGGTATTTGCTGGAATTTCATCTCACCATAAAAGCCTCTTTTGTAATGTCAGTTGGGCATCTGAATACCCAGGTAGCTTCCTCATGCTGAAAAACTTTGGTGCTATGCTGTTGATCTTCATGTATGCATTACTGAAACCTTGTTTCCAATGTTGTTAGCAGGTTCTTGAAAATATGCATATGGCTGTAGATGATTGCTGCTGCTAAGGGTCAGATTTCTTCCAGGCCACTCTTTCTTCGTATGGTTTGCCTACTGCTTAAGAAGGGTTCAGTTGCCTTTAGTTTTGGAGACTCTTCTAAGCTGCTCTGATCATAAACTGAAGGAACAGAGATGAGAGGTGCAGTGGCTGTGTCATAATGATAATAGGTTTCCTGAGAGAATGAAATGGTGATATATATGGAGCCAAGACTTTAAGGGAACTTGAAAAATGGAAAACACTCTTTCCAGATATTAATCCAATTAACTAACACTCATCTTAAAAGGATTGATTCCAACTCTCTCAGTAAGGATGGCCATACTCTACTAGGGCTAAGTTACATCAGCAGATGTATAAATTGCAGTGAACCCAGGGGGAGCTACTGCTCAAAGCAGGAAGGTGTACAATATAAATCAAGAGGAGAATAACATTTTTTTAGATGACTGAATGCTTTTCAGGTGTCTCATTTTTTCAAGACTTTATAATTCATATTTGCTGAGTGAAAAAGAAAAAAGTTCATTATTTCATTACTGCTTTTCTTGGATTTTATTTCTCATCTTCTTCCTTCATCCTCAGTTTCCTAATATTTTTTTGACTCGCTTGCTCTGTATGTTCTTCCTGAATAGTACCTCTGGCATCTACTTCCCTCCCATGTAATTATCAGCAGTTAAAGCATTAATATTGATATAGTAAGTAGTTAAGTTTTAAAGGTTAGCAATGTTTTACTGAGATTATTGATACTGTAAATGTGTTCATTATGAAGTCTTTAACTATTGATAACTTAGGAAGATAACAGTACTTCAATAGGTTTGGTTTATTTTTGAAAACCAATTAGAAATTGTAATAACAGGAAAGTGCTGTTGTAAGGAAAAGATTTTTCAGAATCCTACTCTATAGGGGCAAAATAAATGGAGTATGAAGGTGCATCTTTGCTGAGAAAGTGACTTTTTTACACTGTAATTTGACTTCTGAAATTAGAAGCACAAAATTTTAATAAAAGCTAATTAAACATAATTTTATCATTAAATTTGCTGGCCGTAAGTGCTTAAAATAACAAATAGAGGCTGTTACTTAAAATAAAGCTACAGATTTTCTTTCTTGAAATATCTTTCATTGTTGAACATTTTTTCTGCTCTTGGGATGAAACATTTTTACGAAATATAAGCTGTTTCAGGGACATTTTTATTTGTAAAATAATGATTTGTCCATAATTTTTATTACGAAAAGAATATGTGTCAGTAGCAGAGCTTGTTTTTCTTTTGGACACATGCATGTTTCTTCTTCTGCCACTCCTGAGGATTCTTCATTGCCATGACTCAATAATATGAGTAGTATCAGTGTGTGCATTATCCACAATACGGGAAGCTAAGCATAAATTTTAAAACTCCACACTTGCGAAACTCTATTTTATGGTAAGTGGTTTGGGTTTTGTTTGTTTGTTTGTTTGTTTGTTTTTTAACTTAAAATTTACAGCAGAGGAGCTCAAAGCAACCAAAAGAATTAGCTACCCTGTATTTTACTACTACAGACAAGATGCATAAAGTTAACCAGCATAAAGTTTGGATTCAGGGACTCTTACTTCTTCCCGTCACCCACTTCATATTAAGATATTCCCATCCCCCACTTCAGTTTTATTAGCTCACCTGCTTCTACTCACCCCATGATAGCTTCACTAGCTTTGCAGTAGCTCTTATCTCACTTCCCAGCTGGCAGGGAGGACTGCCTCCTCCCAAACAGCAATACTAACTCACTTGGAGGGAGTGGCAAGGCAAACCTATACTTTATCCTCCCCCTGGACACTGCATATTGTATTCATGGTATTCCCGGGCCCTTCTTTTCTCTGACCTTCTCAGCTGGGATAGGTAAAGCCAGGATAACTGTGGCATCTGGCACTTCTGAGTAATAACAACAGTCCATTTAGAAGTCCTTTGCTTATCTTAAATACATAAGGAAATTCCGTATCTACCATTCATGATTATAGTATCTTGTCCTTCAGATGGAGAAACAGAAAAAGATAACCATAAACTCCAAACTCTACAATTACCATGCACGTGTATGTCACATATCTTTATAGGAAGATAAATCAGTGTCTCATATAAATAAATTATTTATTATTGTTACACTTGTGTAATTCATACTGGAGTTGCAGTCTCTGTTGTAAATACTAAACTACATAATATTCTTACTTGGACATTTTATTAAAACATACTATTCTCTCAAGCTGAGTCATCTTCAAAATATGTTGTGGAGTGCTGAAAACTTTAAAATGTCCTAGATTTCCAGTTGACAATATACCCCCTATTTCTGGTTATTAACAACCTCTATAGATATTTTACCTGTAGTGGAATTCTTTATAGCCAGTCTACTGAAAAGCAACTTATTCCATTAATCTGTAAAAAACCCCTCTCTGATATTTCACTGGTTTCCAACATTTAAAATTTACTTTATACCTGAAAAAAATATGTCTTTGGCTTGGATAACAAAAAAAAAAAAAAAAAAAAAAAAAAGGATGCATGAAGAATGATATGGATTTGTCTTCATTATTTATTTACAAAAACGATACCAATGCCTTAGTAATACCTAGGACATTTTAATACGTTTTCTTTAGAGACTTACTAAGAAACAACCCCTTTCTCAAGTAGCTTATATATCTTCCTAAACTTGTGAACAATAGGTGTAAAGTCAGTTTATTTTGAATGCATGTGTGTATTTAAGTTTGCTAGACAAAGTACTTATATATAATTTTTTTCTAGCCCTCAGAAGTTTTAAGCTCTAACTTCTTATGATAGGCCAGTCAAAATGCTGGACAAACATGATCTGTTCCAAAAAGTGAAAATACACTCTAAATGTTAATTAATTTCACAAAAGACATTTTAACTGTTAACTGCCTTATAGACCATAGAAGCTTATTTTACAACACAATCTCGTGTAAATGGCAGTTATTAATGAGTTTACTGACTTTTAATAAATACATGTATTTGTCTTAATTAATGGCAATGCTGACCAGTTAGATTGAGTTTAGTAACATTTTAATCTTCTAGGCTGATTTATCTGGATATTATGATTGTGCCAGAATTAAAATATAGCTTTTGCTAACATGATATTTTCCTTCTAGGTTTGTGGAGACCAAAACCAAGGAGCAGTTTTCCTACGTGAATTTACATTGATTCGAAGAGAAAGTCTTCATGATGATTTCCTATCTGATTTGCTGAATAACCACAAAACAGAAGATCCGGTAGGAATCTTCTATTATTCTAAAATGTATGATCAGAAATGCTTGCAGAAATACATATTTTTGTGATAGTTCTTTCGTTCTGCTTAATCCATTTATGGAAAATTACAAGATTAGATTTGCTAAATAAAAATGTCACCCTAAAAATATTGGAAATTCTATGTAAATAAAGACTTGTTTATAGGATGGGTGTCAAATGCATATGAGGTTTCATTATTTTAAGGACAGACTTTTTCAAAGAAACATAGATTGGTCTTTTGATTTCTAATGAAAATTTTTCTCATTCAGAATTTTAGCAGTCTAATTTGCTATCATTGTTTGATTTGCACATGCAGAGGGAGTTTATTAAATATTAATGAGTAAAGTTAATTTCACTGGTTATGTAAAAAATAAATAATGCTTTGAAAAGGATAATTTTATAAAATGCACCAAGGAATGTAAAAAATAGAGAAAACAAATTTATTAAAAATATACTTTCAGTCTCCTCTCTGTAAGCCTGGCAAGATACTTGTTTCAGATCTGGAGGATTTCATCTCTCTCTAGCAGCTAATTCTCTGATGTTTTTGAAGAAAGAAATCTGGAAGTATAGAACTTTGGAGTCATGCTTAATCATGCTTTAATGCAAAATAAAGCAAGCCAGCTGATTTTAAACTGCAGTAAATTTATGGGTCTGATATTTTCAAGGGCTGATATGTTATGATGTCTGTCACACCGTGGCTTAGCAGAAGTGGTGGTGCATTAGCGTGTGATATCACCATGAACCAGTGATGTATTTTAGGGGTTAAAGTTCAAAATAATTACTCTCTAGGATAGGAAAAGAAGAGAAAAGTGATTCTAGAATAATTAAGTGTTGGCACAGCTGTGCTTACTGCCTTTGTAATAATTTTTTTTCTCACCGCTTCAGAGGGCAATGCCTGAAGTTACCTGTCTTAAGTGCATGGGTGAGTGTTAGCCACTTATCATTGGTGGGAGCATGTAGAGCCAGGAGTTTGGAAGGATGGTGTGGATATCTTTTGGTAAGTCTTGTTGGTCAGCTCAAAGAATCCAGTTAACAAAAGGAGTGAAGGCATTAAACAATCCCCTGTGTTTGTGCTAGTCTGTCTGCTCTCATACAAGTTATCCTTAGTGCTTTATAGCTGTAAAAGAGGTTTCAGATCAGGCAAACCAATGCTTCATTCTGCCACTGTCGGTAATGTTTTGGCTGTTCAGGATTGTATCAAAGAACCGCTTTACTGCCAGGACAATAAATATTCGTTGGACTGAAAGTGCCAGTCTTCCGCTACCCACAGCCACTTATTGAGGAGGTGTGTTAGAAATAGTTATTCGTTAAAATTGTTTATTCTCTGTGGTCTGGAGAATATTTATTACTGTTTTGTTGGTACCAGTGAACTGATTAGTTGGTTTTTTAAGTTGTGGTGGTCTTGTGCCTGTTTATAAGTGTATTGTGATTGTGTTTACACAGAAAAAAGTACTCAGCAAATTGTTCATAGATTTGACTTCAAGGTAGTATTCTTTTATTATTATTTCACAAGGATGCTGTGTCATTCCTGTGATCTTCTTTCTGTGCAGCTGTGTATGTATGAAAACACAGCTACACTGGAGATATGACTTTGCAGTCTTCATTTAGGTATGATTTAAGGAACTTTTATTCCAACTTAATCTATTTGTGATACCATCTTCAGTTACAGAAGCACATACAGTTTTCTCTGAATGACTGATTCAGTAGAGAACTGGTAGTATGGAAGAGCTTGAATTTAATTTTCTGTATTTTGCCTGAAATGTTTTAACTGTATGTGTGGTCTCATGATTTGTTTACTGTGTGCTACACAGACTTTATTTCGAAAACAACCATTAATTTCAACAAGGGCTTTTCTTATTCTAAATTTATTTTCCTTAAATATTAGTCAATCTGTTTTCCTAATTTTCTGTAGCATATGCAGGATATTGTTCCTGTTTTATGGTTGTAGACTCAAAGGATCACAAACATTGATGTCAAAAATATCTGCTTTTCTGGAGTGCTCCGTCTAAGACACAAGGATTCGTTTTTTTCAGTTTACCTCACATGACATAGCAATAGTTTCAATTGGCCTCAGATGCAATCACAAGTGCTCAGCATCTTTGTCTGTCAGGCTGAAGATAACAGGTAAGGCATCTACAAGAACAAAGATTACGTGATTACTAACTTATTGGAAAAAGTGCTGCAAGTGCTTTGTCTGCCATCTTACAAAAACTGTTGCAGAGGCAGCAATATAGTTTTCCATAACAGAAAGCATAAGGTATATTTTGGGATGATTCTTTCTCAATTCATAGGATAATCCTTTTTTTTCTTGTAATTTCCACTGTGATCATGATCTAATGAGAAAATCTGCTGCAAAGATGCTTTTCAAACAAATGAGACACAGAGAAATCAACCTCTTTTATCATACTACCCCCATGAATCTCTCACTTTGGTTGTTTTTAGGAGTCCTGTGACTAACATAGACTAGGTGTATCTGTTTCTAAGTTTTCAAAATCAGCATGTGCTCAAAGCGTGAATGAAAACTGTGCAGCTAGTGTCTTAATGATAATTTTAAATTACCTTTGTATTTTCCCCTGATGGTGACATGAACTGAATATGATGTTTTCTGGGAAAATTCAGACTGGTGATTAAGATTTAGAAGTTACTATCTGGTCTTCACTCTTCAAAAAATATAATGTATGACTCTTTCTGTGGGTAGCTGAGAACATACAAAAATTCATTTCTGATATTGAAAAATAGTATCCCCATAACTCCATAACCATTTGGGAGAAGAGATGCATTTCCAAAGGTGTCAGGTAAGTCTCTTGTGGTATAAATGAGAGAATGGCCACAGTGAGTGAGCAGACATATATAGATTTCTGGATCTGTGCCTCAAAGGTTTTAGCAATGGTGCTAAAACAATACTTCAATATTCACAGCAAAAGTTCAAGAGATCAAAAGAGCTTTTGCTTTTTGTAACCAGTTACAACAGCAAATACACTTAATGAGGAAATACTCATGCTACCTGCTTGTGAGGCAGTTTTAAGCAATTGTGTGTTAAAAAAGTATAAGTTAGCCCAAATATCTCAGCTTGTGGTAGTCAATGTCCAATGAAGAATACAGAACATTATGTCACCTTTTTTGCTGTACCATAGTGGATGCCCTGTTTCTACAATCTGTAGGCTTTATCTTGGTCACTGAAATGGCTCACAGAGATGCTTTCCTTATTTTTTGGTTGTATTTCCATACTTACAAATAATGTGATTTAGCCTCTTAATACTGTAACCATTAGATCTTAGAGTTTCCAGTTCAATATAAGCACTAAAACCCAAGTCTATTGGTGTAGCTTTTACTATCATTAACTTCGGGGGGGGGAGGGAATTACTGGAAGCCAGAAGAGGTTTTATATTTTTTATAATTTTCTATCTTGTGCAGAGCCAATAGCTGAGATTACACTAAAAAAAATATTCGAAGGAAGCCACTGAGGTATGAAGCTCTGATTTCCTAAATTATGTTGTTTTTCTTTCCTTTTTTTGGAAACATGTTGAAAATAATTTAGGAACTAGGGCAAAATAATTAGAATATAATGGAGCATGTGAATTTAGAATGATTAGTGGAAACAAAACTTAGGGTTAGGGAAATCCTCCTATGATTTTCTGAAAGTTCCCATTTATGTGTTCGTGAAAGTCAGGGATTCATGAATCCTGAGGCAAATCTATAAGAAGTAACTGGTACTGAGAAATTATTTTAAAACTTAGATAGAAATACAGGGTCTTCTGTGCTGAGGTCTTATTCTGAGGTAAAGTTGTTGACTAGAATTTCTGTATAACATTATGAAGTAAGAATTAAAGAAAGCCATGTATACAGCAAAGATGGGTGTCTAAACTTTGGTTTTTCCCTGTGTAATAATTGATTCTAGTATTTACAGTTTATTGCTTATGGATTTCAGATGGAAAGGATAATTTTCAGAATTTAAATATCATGAACATTTATTTATGCTACTTTTGAGCCCTATTTTTCTTTTTATTTGTATTCTGAACTATCTTATGTGTAACAATAGATGATGCTCAGCCCATTGACTAAGGAATGTCCAAGCTTCTCAGTTAAAGGTCACATATTTCTAAATGGTTATGAAGCCATGCTGCAGAATACAGCTTTGAGCTCCTCAGGGATGGGAAATCAGCAGACTTCAGGAATTACAGGGCTTGCCCCATGCACTGCTGACAAGACAGATAAAGAAAAATGCTTTGATGATAGGAGAGAGTCTTCTCTGACTGGCCTTGTCTTGTATTTGCTCTTTGTGGAGAACAGATCTCCCTGTTAACTTTCCAAGTTAAGACATTCCTATGTATGTTGCTGCCAATCTAATTATTTAACAATCATGAATATGTGCTGGTGAAACCATGAGATTGACCTCAACATTTTAGGGTGTCAAGCAGAGCTGCCTGAGTTTCTGCTTGAACCCAGAGACCAGGAATTGTTTAAGAGTTCTCTGGAAAATAATGCCCTCAGAAATCCAGATCAAACTGGGGCTTTGTCTGGAGTGGTAAGGAAAGCAGTGGGAAACAGTTAGGGCACAAACCATGTGTAGTAATAGTACCTGCTGGCATGACAGAACATGGCTTGTGAAGGTCACTTTCATGCCATAACAACTCAGTTTCTTTAGAACAACAGAATCATAGAATGGTTTGGGTTGGAAAGGACCTTAAAGATCATCAAGTTCCAACCCCCCTGCCATGGGCAGGGACACCCTCCACTAGACCAGGCTGCTCAAAGCCTCATCCTCCTGGCCTTGAACACCTCCAGGGATGGGGCATCCACAGCTTCTCTGGGCAACCTGTTCCATTGTCTCACCAAGCCCATAGTGAAAAATTTCTTCCTAATGTCTAGTCTAAATTTACCCTCTTTTAATTTATACCCATTACCCCTTGTCCTCTCACTACACTCCCTGATAAAGAGTGCCTCCCCATGTCTCCTGTAGGCCCCCTTCAGGTACTGGAAGGCTGCTATTAAGTCTCCTCGGAGCCTTCTCTTCTCCAGGCTGAACAACCCCAACTCTTTCAGCCTGTCCTCATAGGGGAGGTGCTCTAGCCCTCTGATTAATTTGGTGGCTCTCCTCTGGACTCTCTCCAACAGGTCCATGTCTTTTTTATGTTGGGGGCCCCACATCTGAATACAGTACTCAAGGTGGGGTCTTACGAGAGCAGAGTAGAGGGGGAGAATCACCTCCTTTGACCTGCTGCTAATGCTTCTTTTGATGCAGCCCAGGACATGGTTGGCTTTCTGGGCTGCAAGTGCACACTGCCGGCTCTTGTTCAGCTTCTCATCCACCAATACCCCCAAGTCCTTCTCCTCAGAGCTGCTCTCTATACACTCTCTGTCCTGCCTGTGTTTGTGCTTGGCATTGCCTCAACCCATGTGCAGGACCTTGCACTTGGCCTTGTTAAATTTTATGAGGTTTGCATTGGCCCACCTCTCAAGCTTCCCTTCCCTCCAGCGTGTCCACCACACCACACAGCTTGGTGTCATCGGCAAACTTGCTGAGGGTGCACTCTATCCCATGTCCATGTCTCCAACAAAGATGTTAAACAACACTGGTCCCAGTACCGACCACTGCAGATCACCACTTGTCACCGGTCTCCACTTGGACATTGAGCCATTGACCACAACCTTTTGAGTGCGGCTGTGTAGCCAATTCCTTATCCAGCAAGTGGTCCTTCTGTCAAATCCATGTCCCTCCAACTTAGAGACAAGGATGTCATGTGGGATTGTGTCAAAGGCTTTGCACAAGTCCAAGCAGATGATGTCCGTTGCCCTTCCTCTATCTACAAGTGCCATGGCTCTCTCATAGAAGGCCACCAAATTCGTCAGGCATGATTTTCCTTTGGTAAATCCGTGTTGGTTGTCATCAATAACCTGCTTGTTTTCCATGTGCCTTAGCATAGATTCCAGGAGGATTTGCTCCATGATCTTGCCAGGCACAAAGGTGAGACTGACCGGCCTGTAGTTTCCCAGGTCTTCTCTGTTTCCTTTTTTAAAAATGGGGGTTATGTTTCCCCTTTTCCAGTCTGCAGGAACTTCACCAGAGTGCCACGACTTCTCAAATATGATGGATAGTGGTTTGGCAACTTCATCTGCCAGTTCCTTCAGGACCCACGGATGTATCTCATCAGGTCCCATGGACTTGTGCACCTTCAGGTTCTTTAGATGGTCTCGAATCTGATCTTCTCCTGCAGCTGGCAGTTCTTCCTTCTCCCAGTCACTGCCTTTGCCTTCTGCAACTTGGGCAGTGTAGCTTGAGCTCTTGCCAGTGAAGACTGAGCTAAAGAACTCGTTAAGTACTTCAGCCTTCTCAATATCTTGGGTAACCAGGTCTCTTGGTTTCTTCTGGAGGAGGTCCCCATTTTCCCTAGTCCTCCTTTTATCGCTGACATACCTATAGAAGTTCTTCCTGTTACCCTTGACATCCTTGGCCATATTTAATTCTGTTTGGGCTTCAGCTTTCCTAACCTGATCTCTGGCTTCGTGGTCAATGTCTCTGTATTGTCCCCAGGCTACCTGTCCTTGCTTCCACCCTCTGTAGGCTTCCTTTTTTTGTTTGAGTTTGCTCAGGACTTCCTTGTTGATCCATGCAGACCTCCTGGCATTTTTGCCTGCCTTCCTCTTTGTTGGGATGCGTCGCCCCTGAGCCTGGAGGAAGTGATCCTTGAATATTAGCCAGCTTTCTTGGGCCCCTCTTCCCTCCAGGGTTTTATCCGGTGGGACTCTTCCGAGCAGGTCCCTGAAGAGGCCAAAGTCTGCTCTCCTGAAGTCCAGGGTAGTGAGTTTGCTGTGTGCTCTCCTCACTGCCCTGAGGATCTTGAACTCCACCATCTCATGGTCGCTGCATCCCAGGCTACCCTTGAGTTCCACATTCCCCACCAGCCCTTCCTTGTTGGTGAGAACAAGGTCCAGCATAGCCCCTCTCCTGGTTGGCTCCTCTATCACTTGGAGAAGGAAGTTGTCATCAAACAACTTGTGCCCCTAGGCCACAAGTTAAACGCCATTGCTGTGGGAGAATCTTTAGAGATGAGAGCAACCTTTTCTCTTTTTTTTCAGTGAAATGGAAACTTAAGTGCAGATAGTGGGATTCTTTTCTTCCTGGCTCAGATGTTTCATCACTTCAGAATAATCTCTTGGCCACCAGCTGATAAATTGTGTTGTGATTTTACTGAGTAACATCATCCTTTGTGTTACTCTTCTCACAACTCGTAATTGTCTAGCTTTTAATATATTGTAGTAATCTTTAAAAAAAATATTTTGTTAAACTTCTGCGTCATGATTCAGCCCACATTCATGTCTGCTCCTTACCTACTTGCTGTTTTTAGCATGGACTCTTCAGTGAAGATTATTTCCTGACACAAAAGTTTTGAAATATTTTTCAGCCTATACTTTAAAAAATAGTTACTTGTTTCCTCCAGACTAAATGGCTCTAAGTTGATCAAGGCTTTTATCTTCAAGGTTCACCTGCTTAAAAAGGGGAAAGTATTAAATATGTTTAGAGATCTGTGGATCATCGAAAACCAAAAGTAGGATGGACCATTGACATTTACCATTTGCCTTAAATCTAAGTGTCTACAAGTGCTCAGATGCCAAAAGGTTGTAATGCTTTCTTATCCATTTTTCTGATTTCTGATATTGTTTACATCTCTTTAAAAATAGAAGCATGACCATTGAATGTTTTGGATCCCTAGCTGTTCCTATATATATATATATTTTTTTTTTTTGTTAGAAAGCCAATCAAGACACTACTGCACAGAAAAAAAAGAAAAGAAAATAAAAGAAAATAAAAGAAAAAATATTACATTCCAAAGCTTGGAATCCAGGTCCCACAGCTGCCAAAACTGTTCTGTGACTGTATCCAATGCAGGAGTTGATGCTGGGGGAAAGGAGTCTGTTTTTAGAAAGACTGAGTTATTAGCCTTGTCCACATTAGGAAAATGAAAACTTGAAACACAACTAGGCCATTGTTTGTGTAGTAATACAGAACACTGTTTGGTATCACAGTACTTAGACACAGCTACATTTATTCATATATGTTTTGGATACCTCCTCCCTACAACTTAAAACTTCCCTAGATTCCGTCAGATTAACTATTCTGTTTGCTTCACTGAAGTGCTGAAAACTATTTTTTCACTACACTGTTTCCACTCTACATGAGCTTAATTCAAATAACTAGTAGCTAATGTTTCACTAATACAATATGGAGATTCTCTTTATGTGTTCAAGTGTTGCTTTTGTGTATTTTAATAAAGGTCTTTTGAAACTTTAAATGGCAACTGTAGTGTAAGTGGTCCATGAAAGAAGTTAGGAAGAGTTATTGCACTCAAAATATGTATAGTTCTAGCTTTTTGAAGCAAACACTCAACAGCACTGTTTTATAAGGTCTCAATTCATTAAAATAAGCAATTTTTTTTTTGTATCACTGGCAAAAATTATAATTTTTATGGAATTTATTAAGGTACAATGGATGGAGTGTAAGCATCAAGCAGATGAAACAATAATATAAAAATCTGTAGCAAGGAAGACAGAATGCTGACCTGAGGTACTCCAAACTTTCTACTCTACCTGAGGTCGTGAATTTTACCTTGACTTGTTCTATAGAACGCAAAGCATGAGTGAAAAGAGCTATAATCTTTTAAGAACTAATGATGATGAAATAGTGTTTCAGTAGAGTAGCTCATTTAAACATTTTGGAAGAAAGTGCTCCTTTTTGTTGGACTTACATTGCATCCTTGACTAAGAATACCTTTTACTACTGCTAGGCAAATGACTAAGAATACCTTTTACTACTCATCCTCAGTTACAATACCATTAATACCTTTTACTACTGCTGATTTTCTGTTTTATAAATATTAATTGAGCATGCTAGTAAAAAGTTAGGTTGCATAGCTTTAGCTGCTTGCAAGTTTACCATTCCTCATTCCTTCATGCCTCTGTGTTAGTCTGGTGTCTTTGAAGTTCTGTTAGTTTTCTTTCTTTCTTTGTATGTATATATATAATATGTATGCCAGAAATAGCTAGTTGCAGATATTAGTACACCTACACACCCCTTTATAATGTGCATATGTCTATCTTGATGCCATGAGCCTCAGAAGTCTGACAGAGCGTAGACTTTTTACCAAATTCTCACTACTAAGTTGTCACAGCTTATTATTTCAGTTTTGCTTTTCCAGAAATTATAAAGACACTTCTGAACTCTGGTCTGTGGTGCTAGGACCACAGGTTTTTCAAGAACGCTTATCTTGCTTCTCAGTTGTACAGAGCTTTCTTAGCTGCACTGAATATAGGTGTAGAGACTTCGGGATCAACACTGCCTCTTATGGTTAGTAGAGAATCTGTCTGCAGTCCTCCACCCTTGGTCAGTGCCTCTCAGCAACACTGTGAATGAAAGAGGGGTTATTTTTTTCCATTCCCTGTTCACATGGGCCCCGGCTGCCTCCTGAGGAAGAGGACTGGAGAATCCAGCCTAGTGAGCTTTGACTATCTAAGGGAGAGGTAGCACACTGGAGGGATTAGAGAATGTTAGAAATGCTTAAACTTTTTCCTTTTTGGGTCACACTAAGCTATGCTAGGGCATTATTCCTAGAAAAATCATACTACTGAAAGATCACTGGCAGGGTTCAGAGTTTAAATTTAGTTTTCTGACCTAAAAGTAAATCTGTATGCCTGCATATTTCCTAGCAGTCCTGTGTGCCATTATATCACGGTCTGGTTTATTGAGTGGCTTCTTTTCTAGGACACTGATGAAGGGTTTTGGAAACTCCTGCTCCTGAACTGTGTTAAGTAGGGCACTGCCAATTTCAGTATTGGCAAAAAGCACTGGTGGATGCATATATATAGTTTACAGCATTGATCAGAAGGCATGGTTCTAATGTCTTCACTGTCAGTGCCAGAAAATCCATTTTCCTTTTCCTACGTCTCTTTCCTTTTTTTTTTTTCTTTTTTTTTTTAAGGATTTTAATGTAATCCTCATGTCAGGGTTGTCATAATGCTTACAGTGATGGTATTCAAGAGCATAAACTTTTAGAAGGGACTTTGTAAAAGCATAACTATAGACAAAACTCATATGTTTCCATGTTCAGGTAAAGAAAGCAGCAAGTGGGTTTGTAGACCTGGCTAAAGTCCGTACATGGTCAGAATTAAGTGGCTGCTTGCAGAACAGTTTTGTAGCATTCTCTCTGCCCCTGATATCTAGATTTAGAATTATATTTACTTTAAAAACTATAAATACGTGACCACAGAGTCAGAAAAAATCCTAAATCCCTCATCCTCAATTACAATACCATTAAGCACAGTGTGGTTTCAGTAGTCAGTTGCCACATACAGAATTGCTAAATCATGATGCATGTGTTTAATCTGTTGGCATTTTAAATTAATGTTCCATAATTGTCTTATTAAATCCTTATTTTAAGATTACATTCAAGTCAGCTTCAATTTTATTCTTGTATGCTTTCCATAGCTTCTCTTCTGTACTTGCAGTTTTCAGATTAGTAGTGCAGGCATGCATCCACATATGTTGGCTGTAGTCCATTATGCCTTATAACAAGATGTTTGTCGGTCTGATCATACCAGATTTTTTGCAGACTTTTGGGAAAGCAAGCAGCAAAAGATTATTGATTTTTATCAGAAAAATTCTGCTACAAGATATAGGACATGTAATATCTAGCCTTGAAATGACAAGCCACTGTAACACTTTTTCTACTACACAGAGACTGTTGCTGGAGTGTGCTTTCAAAATAAATATATTGAATTTTTGTGTCATCTTGTGCAACCTTTTATGCCTATAATGTCTTATCCAAAGAGTATTAGTTATTTATCATACTACAGAGAGACTACTGTTTGAATGGGAAGCTTATTTCTGCTCGTGGAGGTTTTTACTCTGTCTCCTTCTCTCCTGGTTGCCTTCAGTAGCAACAATTTTTGTTCTTCTCTCTTCCTTAGGTGGAATAGTGTGAGCACTGGAACAGCCTTCTTTTTTGAATGTACTATGATAGATATTTATTGTCATTCTTCATTTATGATGAAAAATGGAATGAATCTGCATTAGGACCAGAAGCTAGTGAGGTTTGGACAAGAAGGAAGGGTGAAGTATCATTCCTTCAGTAATTCATTTTTCACTATGCTACTCACCCCTAAGAAAGTTCTTTTTATGCAGAGGTGAGTTTTCCCTCTGCTGTAATGGATCACAGAAATAAATCTGTTGACCGCTCCCTGTGTACTGAATTCAGTTTTTAGATGCTGTATATCTTGGCCATTGTGCAGACTCTGGACTAAGACTTGGACTACAAATTTTATGGGGAGTAACAGATGGGTTTAATGTGGTCCAAGTACTCAGAGCCAGTTCCTTCACTTGCAATAGAAAATTCTAGACACAGCCTTCTACATGTTGAGGATTTTTACTTCTTTCCCATCTTGTGGGAAAAAATTCTGTTGCATTTTTGTGTTGTGAGAAAGGTATGATGTGACTTTTATTCCTGCATTCATTGCTGACTGGTTC
Organism: Pterocles orientalis; assembly: GCA_011057875.1. NCBI lineage: Eukaryota > Metazoa > Chordata > Aves > Pterocliformes > Pteroclidae > Pterocles > Pterocles orientalis. Next base: position 212,525 of record WKFP01013964.1, on the reverse strand, counting down.
ATCAGAGGTAAACTTTTTTTTGCCTTCAGTTCTCTATGATTTGAATCAGATTTGTTTATATTAGATATTATGAAGAAATTTTTTACTGTGAGCGTAGTGAGGCACTGGAACAGGTTGCCCAGGGAAGCTGTGGATGCCCCATCCCTGGAGGTGTTCAAGGCCAGGCTGGATGAGGCTTTGAGCAACCTGGTCTAGTGGGAGATGGTCCTGCTCATGGCAGGGGGGTTGGAACTAAATGTTCTTTAAGGTCCTTTCCAACCCATGCCGTTCAGCAATTCTATGATTCTATGTTGTAGAAGGATTTTTCAACTTTCTACATTAATCTTCACAAAGCACTCTGGATTCCATGTATGAGTCTAAAACAATCAAATAGATTATTTTTAAAGTGTGTTAAGGAGTGTGCCAAAGATTAGATACTCTGTGTCTATTTAGGAACTACAGTGGTTCGTGTATAGTGAAGTTAGATCCACAGAGCTTGGACTATATGTGTATAATTTTTCTCTCTTTGGTTTAAATTTACTGAGAAGAAAATATGGGAGTGGTTTATTCCAGAAGCAGCTTTGAGCTTTTTATTTCTCCATTCCTCTTCCCCCCCAAAATAAAATCAGCCTGTTCTATCGCATTGTCTTAAACTGGTGGATTTGTTGGAAGCCTGAAATCTGAAATAGTATTGTCAGTAACAGTCAGTGATTTTTTAATTATTAATTAAAAAACACTTAATTTTTTTTGGTTTCAAAATCCAACAAGATGAATTAGTGGTTGTCTTTGATGAAGTTGCTTGAAAGGAGCAATGAAGGGCAAGAGAAATAAAAATTCTAAAAGCAAAATCCCATGTATTGGGCAAGTATTTGTTCTGTCCCCTTGTTTCTGAACTGGCAGTATGCTCAGCTTAGTACAGAGCATAGGCTTTTTTGAACTTCAGAAAACAGCTGCATTTTAATTTAATTTAATTTGTTACTTCAACAAAAAATAATAATTTACAATGTAGGAATATGTCCTCGCTGCCTTATGCAGACTTATGCTTATTTTTTTCCAAAAATAAATGTGCTTGCTTGGTGTCATATGTTTCCAAATTCACATTTCAACATACTGCTAAAAATTCCCATTAGTATCATATATAGATATAGCTCAGTCATTTAGTGTTCTTCAGTATCTCTGTGTGCTTAAAAGTCTATGACAAACTGTGCAAAATAATGTTAGCAAAGTTATTTTGTAGTATACCCTTTGTAATAGCCTTGGCATACAGAAGGGGAAAAAAATCATTTTAGCAAGCTCCACAGACTTTGCACAATTTATAGCAGGGGGAAAATTGTGTGGTTAAATCCTTAGAGACAATTTTGTGAATGTAAATTTAATTTTATGATAGTTCATAGTTCCTCAATTTGCATTTACTTGGTGGTGTAGATACAAATAATGATAGATTAACGATTTACTTCATATTCAGGTCTCTTTGGCAACATGTTCTGGGTCTTTGGTTTTCTATGTTTTTCTCAGTCTTTGTGATGATATACAGGCATTAGAGAAATAGGTAGTCATGGGAAATAAGAGAGGAAATTGGGAAGGCATAGGTACAACACAGTGTTCTTTGTAACAGGAAATAATAAACAAGGCATAAATTGATTGAACTGATGAACTGAAGAATGGAAGGGCATTGAGGATTGAGTGGAAGAGGCAGTGAATCTGCTACTACAAAAAGAACAGGTGAGCTTGTGAGGATTTTGGGCAGACACTTGCATCAAGGTAAATTTTGCTGCATCAGGAAAGATAGAGTGACAGCATCATTGTAATTCTATGTGCTATAAACCAAGCCAGAGCAAACCTAATTAGTGTTTGTTCTCAACAAAAATTACAGACCCATGTGCTTACACAGGCTGCAGGGACCTGGGGAGGTCTCCAGTGCCAGCTCCTGAGAGCAGGGTCAACCAGGGGGTCAGACCAGGCTGCTCAGGCCTTCACATAGTTGGGGTGTGAAACTCCACAGGCAGGAGACATCCCAGCTTCCCCAAGCCCTAGCTCTACTGCTGGGCTCTCCTCATAGGGAAACAGCTTCTCTTTATCCCAGCCTAAGCCTCAAGTGTTTCAGCTTGTGCCGCCACCTCTCGCTCTCCCTCCATGCACCACTGTGAAGAATCCTGCTGCATCTCCTCCATCCCCTCCCATCAGTGCCAAGGATGCCATCGGATGCCTCTGAAACCATCTCTCCTCCTTGTCCCGCAGCCTCTCCTCATTGGGCAAGGGCTCTGGCCCCACCGCCTTGGTGGCTTTCTCTCACCTCCAGCTGTTTTGTTGATATTTTTCCTTCATGTAGGGTGATATTCCTGATGTGGTCCGATGAACACAGTGCAGAGGTGACAATCCTGCCTCTGGCTCTTGGAGCTGTCTTGTGCTCAGATCCCCAGGCAATGTTGTGCCTTGATGCTGCCCGGGTGCATTGGTGTCCCCTGCTCAGCTTGCTCTCTGCCAGGGCTACACTCCAGAGCTGCTCACTGGCCCTGCTGGCCCCAGCCCAGACCCCGCAGGGTTCTCTGCATTCCGTGTGAAGATATTCATGTTGGTAGATTTCTGGTCAACGTCCCCCTGGCTGGCAGCCATGCCCTGAAGAATATATGCTGTTCAGACAAAATAGTTTTGGAATGTAAAAGTGTCCAAGATAGTCATGTGAACATAACTTTGCTGTCCACAGAAGATCCAATGGGAACATGTATGAATGTATAGAGAGGAATAACAGATAATTAATTGCCTGGTTATAAAGTGCTTAAAATAACAGGATTGCATCATGTATTTAGTCTCAAAGGCTGTCATTCTCTGTTTGTCAGCAGCTACAAACTGAAGACTTCTGAATTTTAGTATTTTAGAAGAGCTGTAATATATGCAAAAGGAATCACTGGCAGTGATTCCATACTGACCTACTGGTAGAAGTGCTAACACCTATTGCATGTGGAAATGACATATATACAAACCAGGGACTCCAGAATCTGGGAGCAAATGGTTTAGATGAAGAGGTATTTTACTCATGAATATGTATGAGCCCAGAGAATATTACAATATCATTAATACTAAATATGTATATTATATTAATAGATCATTAAAAGAACAGCTAATTAACAAATGTGACACTCTCCTGCATTGCTGTTCTCTGTACAGAAACTGGACTTTGTTTTTCATTTCTGTTTCCTTGTTTGGGTCCCAATTGCAGTGTTATTTGTGGTGGGTTTTTTGTTGTTGTTGTTGTTGTTTGTTTTGTGGTGTGGGTTTTTTTAACTTGGATTTGCTGTAAAATTTGTTGTAAAAAACAGGCTAAGATTTCCTGGTTTACTTCTGGTACTGAGGTCTTTGATGATAACTTTTTTGCTGCAGAATGTAAACTGTTGGCTAAATCAGAGCATACTGAACTCCAGCAAATTACCTTAAAGAATTAATACAAAATAAACATTGGGCTGCAAAGGATCACAGAAGTACAGGCACATGCTGAAGTCTTTTATAGCTTTTTAGGTTTGAGGATAAATGGTGTTGTTTCTTAGTGACAAGAGGTACACACCACCAGAGAAGACAAAAAAAGTAATTACAGAATTACAGTAATTACAGAAAGTAATTTGATAGTTATGGTTCATAGCTTTCTCTCTTCTGTTCCACACAGATAATCTCCTATACAACTATGTGCTTATAGCCTTCTGCTTAAACAGATAGAGGTATGGCTTGGCTTTTTTTTAATAGAAAAAGATTAAAGTTAGAAGAGAGATATTTCTGCCTACTTAGCTATGGATATTGCTTTCAGATATGTTATATAAATACATACTCTTAATTCTTCTTATCTCTGTTATTGGTTTTATGTTTCTTTATACAGATAATGTTGGTTATATTAAACTTACAAAGAACAGGGTAATTTAAAATTTCCTAAATGATTAAACTAATAGTTTAAAAGCATAGATATAAATAATCATATTTATATTTGTTGATTTTAAGTATCTCTGTATAGACATAAATTTATATAGCATTAAACATGTATTTATACTGCTAAATATAGATGTAATATAAAAATTAATATTATAATTATCTATCCCTGAGCTGTGTTGTCGGATCAATTTTATGTGTACTTACCTTTCGGCTACAGAAGAAGTAGTAATGTGGTGTTAGAATGTACTAGTGGCTTAGTGAAGCAAATTCCAAATTAAAAAAAAACTACAAAAGCATATGTCTATTACACTCAACAATTAAGAGATGTCCTGGAACTTAGCTTTATGGATTCTACATCATCCCAATTATTTAAAAAAAAAAATAGTTTTTTTAACAAAAGATCTGCAATGGAAAATGACCTCACATACCAGTAAAGATTAGCCAGCTGCCAGTATTTTTTGCCCTCATTAACCAAATAAAAACCAGAAGCTTACCATTAACAATAATCTTTATGGGCAATCTTTTGCTTTCTTTTTGTCATAATTTTCACAGATGTTGTTAAGCAGTTTGTAAAACTTTGATATTTTTTCAGCTGAAGGACATCGCGTATGATAACAAAAAGTGCTGGTGATACTGTGCTCATTGAGGACTAGAGTAAAATACATTTTCTGTTGGCTGGTAAAGGTTACAGAGCATCATCAGGCTGAATCATTCCAGTTAAGAGATATGTTTGAGGAAGAGGAATTTGTCCTGGACTTTTACCTGAGTTCTGCAGAAAATTAAACCTATCTTATTCTCTTGTGAAATTATGTATAAATGTATGGTTATGAATATATTGCTCCTAATTGTTACATGACTAATAATACAAAAGTTAATATAGATAGAAATCATCCCCTCTTGATTTTTTTGTGTAGATACTAGTTAGAAACAGGTTGAATAAAATAAACAGTAAAGAAAAATAGGCATTTTATTGTTATTTACCTCCCTATCAATCACTTCTTCTTCCTTATTTTATTCCAATTCTTAAGTCCTCCTTAAAAATTTCAAAGTATTTTTTTTCTCTCAATATGCTTAGACTATCTTTGTCTGCTATTTCTTCTCTTTCCCTTCATCATCTAGTGGTCATCTAGTTCTGTGGGATATAAATAAAGTACAATCTGTGTTAGCCAAGTCTTGCCCGTTTTCACATCTTTTTTTCAATCATTTCTGTATTAAATTTTATTTCTTAAATGCCCATCCTATAGTTCATCTTTAGAAACTCTGTATAAGACTCATGTAAAGTTCAAGGATATTGAGTATAATCTTCTGTGGGGCTTTTGTATGCCAAAAGTACCTTTCACTTCATTTTGAGCAAACTATCGTCAAATTTAGTGCATGAAGATAACAAGGGGGAAAGACAAAAAAAATACATGAATGGAACATACCTGGTGGCAGGAAACATCATCCTGTCATTCATTTTAGAAACCTCTCAGGACTCATCAAAATTCTATTTGTTTTTTCTGCTGCATTTGGTGCAAGGCTATTCCAAAGCCTCATTGCTTTGGTAGTTAGAAATATTATTTCCAGCTTTTTTTATGTTGTGTTTTACATTTATTTTACAAAAGAAATGTGATAAGACTAACTTGACAGATTTTTTTTTTGTATATTTGTGACAGGTTAGCCCTTGGCTGGGGCCAAGCCACACACACCCGCTCACACAGTTCTTGCCCCCACCCAATGGTAGGGGAAAGAATTAAAGGGGTAAATGGAAAAGGTTCTGACTGGGCAGGAACAGCCCAATTGGCAGATCCTCTAGTGTTAACTAGCCAAATGTTGGCTAGTGTTGACTATTCCAAATGTGTGTCCCCGTTTTTGGGATAAAGGAAAAAAAAAAAGGACTTGGGGGTTGAGATAAGGACAATTTAATAACTATACTACAAAACTAAACTACAATAATATTGAAAATAATATTATATGCAAATATACAATGTGATACACAGTGATATTGCCTCCCCACCACCTGATGACCAAAGGCCCAGCCCACTCCCGGCCAACGATCCCAGTGGAGGGAGAGAATGAGTGATACACAATAATACTCCCCCCCCCCACCTGATGACCAAAGGCTCAGCCTGTTGCCAGCTAACGATTCCCAGAAGCTACACTCACGATTCCCCCAAACGGCGGGGGGGGAAGGGTGCACACCACTCCCGGAGGCACTCACGGAACAGAGATAACAGCCCGAGCATACCAGAACTGAGAGCTGACCAAAGTGGGGGGAAAACAACCACCTGGCCGCAGCTAATGATCGCCCCAGAGAGGGAGGATCCTGAAACTCACGGAACAGAGATAACGATTTCAGCGTCCGAGAGCCAAGAGCTGACCCGAGTGCCTTGGGAGAGCGAATGAAGGACCAGGCACGAGATGATCCGGAGCCCAAGGGAAGCAAAAGAGAGTGATCTCCCGGAAGGGTCCTCACCTATATACTGGGTATGACGTGCATGGTATTGAATAAACAATTGGTCAGTCTGATTCTCAATCTTAACCTGAGAGCAAATCCCAGACTAGCAGCTGGACTGTGTCTCTTTGCTTGTCTGCTGACTTTGGCAGCAGAACAAAACATCGGTCTTACCAGCTTCTCCTGATCCAAAACATAGCTTTTTGCTAGCTATTTATGAAGAAAAGACAAAAAAATTAACTCTCTCTACTTAACCCAGGACAATATTGATGTTGTGTTTATCCCATTTTATATTTACCTGCATGTCTTTAAGTATTCTTCAGTAGTTGCAGTGTCAGTTCTTAATGGTCATGTAATGTAATATCAGTGGAATGAATTCATGCTCTCATTACCATCTCTCCCTTCTTCCCATTGCTTTCTTAAGTATAAATAAATAATTTATAATAGTTAAAAAGTGCTCATATCCTCCATTTAAAATATATTTTTTAAACTTTTTGATGTTGTGAGGTGGATGGATAGCTTTCTGCCTTCTGATCTGAGTGCCTTAAACTGCTGATTCCATCCTTACATGGTTGTTTTCCTTTCCATGTCATGATGCCTGTTACCAGTTTTAACTTTGTCCTCATATTCTGTATCACCTTTCTTTACAGGAGAGAAAATCTTTACATGATATCCCAGCTGTATAGAAGCATTCTTTCACCTCAGTTTCTTCCTTACTGCAGAACTTTTTTTTTTCTTTTTACCATGTCTATTTCTTTGTATTTATTCACATTATAATATTTGTTAGTTGTAAGCTGAAGAACCTTTTTCAAATTTTCAAATTGTGCCCTAATGAGAAGGGCACAATTATCTATTATTTCATGAGATTATTTTCAGTGACAAGTTCTATATTTTCTCTATCTAAATTACCAGATTTAAAATAGCACTTCCACTTACAGGTTTGGTGACTCATTGGTAAAGAACTCTCTGAGCTGCTGCATCCAGAAATCTCAGTAGTTTGTTGTTAGTAACTATCCATGTTTGGAAGATGGCATGATTCCTATTAATATCAGTTCATCCAGTAACATTGCAGAACTCCATATCAAAAAACAATCCCTTATCGTCCCTACCTGACAACATTTTGATCTGAGCTGCTTTTTTAAGACACTAAGACCCTTCTTATTCTTTTACAGACTATCATGACCAAGTGATGTTATAGGTGAACAATTTTAACCAGCTTGAACGAATTTTAGCAAAAGGAAGTGTTCCAGGATAAGATTTGTAGATTACAGTGACCTGAATGTAGGAAAAGGGAGCTAGATATCATTGATATATTATGTATACACCTTTGCTTTTGTTCTTGTCTTTGCAGCATGCATAATGCTTTTCAGCATGTATAATTGTGGGTCCCCCAGAGTGGAAATCTCCAATTTTAGGGATTCCTACACCCTTAAAACTCTGTTTTTCTTGTGCATCAGAAATTATATTCTCTCCATTATGATCCTTGCTCAAGTGAATGTTTCTTCCTTCCACATGCAGGCTGCAGTCTTATGTGATTTTGTCACTTCTGCTTCCATCAATATTGGCACACTTCTATTCCTTGTTATTCTTTGTCCATTAACGTGTTGCCATTTGCCTATTTCCTTTATCCTCCTCTGTACTGCAGTCAGGTGAAGAACTTGCATGTCAGATGTCCCACCCATGTCATCACAGAGCTTATCCTTAGATCTGTTGGCTGGTTTGCATTGTAATGAGGACCAAAATAGCATGATCAACACTATATGTTAGTCCAACACGCAGATTCTATCTTTACAGTGGCAATGCTTGGCTTGACTAATGGAGCAGAAATCAGAAAGCAGGAAAAATTCTAACGAGTTTTTTCAACCTCTAAAGTCATACTGCAAACACAAGATTGCATTGATCCAGTTCTGAATAACTATGGTTGGTTTTCCACATGTCATCTTTAGGATAAACAATACTACAAAGTCAGCGTGATTCATGTTGTGTAAGGCACGTTAAGGCACACATGAGATCAAGAGGTGATCCAAGACAGCCAACATGACTTCACCAAGAGCAGATCTTGCCTGACCAGTCTGGTGGCCTTCTGTGATGGAGTGAGGGCATCCGTGGACAAACAAAGAGCAAAAAATGTCATCTACATGGACTTGTGCAAAGCTTTTGACACGGTCTCTCACCACATCCTTCTCTCTAAATTGGAGCTATATGGATTTGAACGATGGACTGTTTGATGGAAAAATAATTGATTGGCTGGTTGCACCCAAAGGGTTGTGGTAAACGGCTCTATATCTGGGTGGAGGCTGATCACAAGTGCTGTCCCTCAAAGGTCTGTCTTGGGACCGGTGCTCTTTGACAACTTTATCAACGACATAGATGAGGGAATTGAGTGCACCCTCAGCAGATTTGCAGATGACACCAAGCTGAGTGGTGCAGTCGATAGAACAGAGGGAAAGGATGCCATCCAGAGGGACCTGGACAGGCTGCAGAAGTGGGGCCACAAGAACTTAATGAGGTTCAACAAGGCCAAGTGCAAGGTGCTGCACTGGGGCAGGGGCAATCCCAGGTACTTCTATAGATTGTGAGAAGAACTCCTTGAGAGCAGCCCTGTGGAGAAGGACTTGAGGGTCCTGGTGGACGAGAAGCTGGACATGAGCCAGCAGTCTGTGTTTGCAGGTCAGAAGGCCAACTATGTCCTGGGCTGCATTGAAAAAGGGGTGGCCAGCAGGGAGAGGGACGTGATTCTCCCCCTCTACTCTGCTCTTGTGAGACCCCATCGGTAGCACTGTGTCCAAGCCTGGGGTCACCAGCACAAGAAAGATGTGAAGCTCTTGGAACAAGTCCAGAGGAGGGCCACAAAGATAATCAGAGGACTAGAGCACCTCTCCTAGGAGGAAAAGTTGGGGGAACTGGGCTTGTTTAGCTTGGAGGAGTGAAGGCTCCGGGGAGACCTCATTGTGGCCTTCCAGTACTTGAAGGGAGCCTATAAACAGGAGGGGGAGCGACTGTTTACGAGGGTGGATAGTGAGAGGACGAGGGGGAATGGTTTTGAACTAAGAAGAGGGAGATTTAGGTTAGATAGTAGGAGGAAATTTTTCATGCAGAGGGTGGTGAGGCACTGGAACAGGTTGCCCAGAGAAGCTGTGGATGCCCCATCCCTGGAGGCATTCAAGGCCAGGCTGGATGGGGCTCTGGGCAGCTGCTCTAGTGTTTGGCAACCCTGCCCACAGCAGGGGAGTTGGAACTAGATGATCTTTAAGGGCATTTTGAACCCAGGCCATTCTATGATTCTATGTTTTATTCTATGAAATAATTTAGATACTAGGAGCAATTTTTTGTTCCCTTCCTTAAATTCTATAAAATCAATAACTGAGGGTTGGTTGCAAAGAAGCATCAGGGCCTGAATGCCTCAAGGCTTTCTGACACTTCCCAAACCCAAGCCATATTAAGCTACTTCAATTTTTTTCAATCCCAACAATAGCAATTATTTTTTTGAATAAGAGAATAATTTACCAAAAAAAACCCCTACTTACTCCTTCTAGATATAAAGGCTAGATTCACTCCCCACAACTAACCTATTAACCATGCACAATTTGATTTTGTTTGTATAGACAGATACTCTAAGCTTTATAAGATAAGTTAATTATCACACAAAAAAACGGAATAGATCCACACTAGTCTGCAGTACATTTAAAGTGCCTGGCAGTAATGCATGTAAGTAACCAAACATGACAAAAAGGATTTTGCTAACACAATAAATGTTTACCATACATCTCAGATAAAGAATCAACCTGGCATTCAACTGAAAATTTCACAGAAAGCCTGTATGCCTGTACCATCTTTTTTCTACCAACCACTCTTTGTTTTGGGGTATTGGTTAATTTGTTTACAAATCGTTATAACAAAAACATTAAAAAGCTTCTTTTTACTGAGTGTTCACTTCCTGCACACCATAAAAAATCAACACAGGCTCATGGGTGGGCTTTGTAGACAGTATCATACGCGCCTGAGGCAAAACCATTTATTTACAGAAATATAAAGCATTTAAAGCTTAAAGATGTTTGGGTTGAGGTGTGACATAACAGTAATATGACACACTGAAACTATTGGAGAATTAGACAAACTGAGAGCTAATTAGAAATAGCCACTATAAACTCTTCAGTTGTGGTTTTGCCACAATTTTTTAATAGTTTGGAATATGTTGTCAGGTTGTCTGTCTTGGAGAAATGTCTGGCCATGCAACTTTGAGAATGAACACACCCACTAGGAAATAGACATTTGTAATCTGAAAAATGTACAGTTGTTTTACCATGCTTAGAAGCCAAAGCCAACATGTAGAAAACAGGTTTTTTAAACCGATTCCAAAATGCACATTTGCACATTTTGACAAGCAACTTTTGAAATAAGCCAAAAAACCTACACCACCTCTGTGTCACTGCTTAAAAAACTGAAAAGATGCTGTTTTGCCTTTCAGTGACAGCCACAGATAGCCTTACTTATCATAGAACAGTAGTTCTGACTCTGTTAGGACAGAAAATTAAGAAATTTGCAATTTCTGTCTGCCACAGAACTGCTTTCAGCAACTGGACTGGTTGCTGAACTATGTATGGATGGTAAGAAAACCAGTGAACTCATGGATGACCAAGGCCAAAGGCAATGGTACTGCATTCAGTAGCAGACAGAGCGGCTCAGGTGCTGTATTATATCACAAGCTGTTGCTTTGTTATTTGTTCAGACAGAATACTCCCATCATCAACATATGCTAGGTGAAGAACAAGTAGGATAAGCTTGAAGACAGACGTAACAAAAAAGTCATATGAAAGAACCAGTTTTCGTGGAAACTGACATATCTTTAAGCAGGACTTCAAATATAAATAGGACAATACTCCTTCTATTGCAGTTGGGTTTCAAGCTGAGTCCTGCAATATATCATAATCTCTTTCAGCAGTTCCATTTTAAGCATTGCCATCAGTTGGATATGACCTTCCTGCAGATAACCTGCAAATTATTCATAGATATGTAAGACTAGAAGCATAAAATACATCAAACTAGTAAAGTTCCTGAGAGGATTACTTGAATACCATCTTATTTGTTCACTGTATAGGTTAAATGTAGTAATCAAGACTCTTGCCAACTCATTAGAAAATTGGATAGGTACACTGTTAGTTTATCATATGTTTATTTGTGAGGGGTACAAGCACAGCTACGGTTGTGTTCCAGAAAAAGCCTACAACAACGCTTGCAAAAATATTGTGAACAAATATTCTGTACACTGTAGATGGGGACAAAGAAAACAAAGCTGAAACAAAGCCAGAAGGAAGCCTATTGTGCTGGTTTCAGTGAGGACAGAGTTAACCTTCTTCATAGTAGCTAGTAAGAGAATGTGTGTTGGATTTGTGCTGAGGAGAAGGCTGATAACGTACTGATGTTTACAGTTGCTGCCAGGACAGTCAAGAACTTTTCAGCTTTTCTGCTGTGCCAGTGTCTGCAGGTGCAGGAGAAGCTGGGAGGGAACACAGCCCCAATTACCAGTCTAGGATTTAACCTTAATTTTAGGATTGAAACCCAAATTAGCCAATGGTATATTCCATATCATGCATGTCATGCCAAGCATACAGATGAGGATCTGTCCAGAAGTGCTTTCTCTCTCTGGGTCACCCCTCTCTGACAGTCATCTCTCTCTTTCAGTTGTCTCTCACTCTGTTGGACGCTTGGGCTCTTACCTTTTCTGAAATTGTGGTTTTGGGACTCTCCATGTTCCAGGATTGTTAGCCAGGAACGGGCTGAGCCTTGGTTATCAGGTGGTGAACAGTTTCACCATGTATCACTCATTTGTATGTTTATATATTTGTATATTTGTATATATTACTATTATTAGTGTCATCATTATTATTTTCAATTTTATTGTAGTTTAGTTATTAGATTGTTCTTATCTCAGCCCACAAGTCTCGTTTACCCCTTTAATTCTCTCCCTCATTCCTGGCAGGGGGAAAGTGAACGAGTGGCCGTGTGGTGTTTGCCATTAGCTGGGTTTAAAAACACAACAGTCTTTTATGATGCCCAACATGTGGCTTGAGCTGTTGAGATAAGGAATGTCTTGGCCAGAGTGTGTCAAAACAAACTTCCAATAAACATTCATTGTGTTTCCTAAGATGTCACTGTGGATAAAACTGCTTTCTTTGTTTTACGTGTTCTTGGACTTGGCTTTAGAGTTCTATGATATAGCACCTTATTTGCTGTATGTGCTATTTGCTGGTGCAGTTTTCATCAGTAGGTGCTGAATTAAGAATATCATGTTGCTGACTAAGAGTATTGTTTTGTTGTGCTGTTGTGTTGTTGCTTACAGTATAATAAGATTAGTATCTGGATGGAATTTTTCTCTTTGGGCGATAGCTGGCACCATGCCAAGTGGAGCAGCAGCGCAGGCTTCATTTCTGGGCTTTGGGCATCATCTGGCAGATGTTGTTGCCAATACACTTGCAACCAGTCAATGGGGGGACACTTCCCTTCACTCTCCTCTTCTCCTCCAGACCATTCTCAAAGGCTTTAGAGGATTTTGAATATCGTTGACATTTTCAGACCAGTTCAATCCTGTTGCTAGGCATCATGAGTGTATGTCAATTTATATATAACACCCATGGTCAGACCATTGTCTCCTCATTTATTAGGGTTAAGCGACCATTTGGAAAAAGCATTCAGTGCATTGACAGTGATATCCCAGCGGCCATCACTGCCCTTGCGACAGATATAATGGCTACGGCAAGCATTGCAACAGATACAACAGTGACTCCAACCATGATGACTCCAAGCACAATGACTCCAACTAAGGAACTCCAACCCTGGTGTCAAGCACAGTAGCTACAACCATCACTACTCAAACTCCACTGAAGAGCACCTCATAGTTCATGCCATTCAGTTGTCCCCATACAGAAGAGGAAAATGACATGAAAATATCCACGTGAAGGAGCTTGTCCTATGAGAGAAGAGAAGCAAGAAACTTACAACTTTGATAGGGAGGAGGCTTGCTCCTCCAGAGCAGAGCCATCATGACCATGGCAGAAAGAAATCATAGATGAGATGGTAACCACCCAATCTCTGTCCTTGGGTGAGATGCGAGAGCTCTGTAAAGATTACAGCCTTTATCAAGGTGAGAACATTGTCATCAAGCTGCTTGGATGCTGGGATGGTGGGGCCAGTAGCCTGGATCTAGAAGGTCGAGAAGCCAGGCAGCTGGGATCCCTTGCTAGGGAAGAAGGTGTTGATACAGCAATTGGAAAAGAGCCAGGAGCCACTGGAGGCAGCTTCTAGCAGGTGTTAAGGAAAGACATCCTTACAAAGTGAAGATTGTATGTAAACCAGGCAAGTGGGACAACATAGAGAAAGGTATTCAGTACCTGAGGGAACTAGCTGTGTGGGAGGTGATCTGTTATTACCTGAGAAACACACAGTTACCTGAAGACCCAGATGAAATCTGGTACACACGACCCATGTGGAAAAGGGTTTTATAGAGCACACCACCGTCATACTGGCACTCATTAGCAATAATGGATTTCAGAGGTGTCACTGTGGGTGACATGGTTATCCAGCTCCCATGATATGAAGATAGTACCTCCTTACAGGCTTGCATCTCGGCTGTGGAGAAAATGCCTGAACAACTGTCTAAGCAATTGTCCCAGGAGTTCCAGCAATGCTAGAGTAGGTTCTGCCCTCCACCCATGTAGACCAGTATCTCGGTGATTAGGAGCAAGCATTTCCCTGCTCAAGAGAGACAGTATACACTGTGGGGAAAGCTGTGGTTTTACCTGCACAACCATGGAGAAGACATGGGAAGGTGGGATGGAAAATCAGCATCGACCCTAGAGGTTCTGTTACACAAATTGCAAGGAAAAACAAACACAACTTGAGATTTTTCCTGTGCTTCCAGAAAAAAATGCTGCTCTGGTTTCCAATAATGCAATCCCTGAATAGAGTAGAAGGGTTGACTTCAACTTTATTCCTGATCCTCTGAGCAGAATTTCTGATCCATATTCACAAAGACTTAATAACCAAAATGAGATCAGGGCCGGTGCCTGCCTCATGAAACCATTCGTCAGTAAGGAATGCTGTGGTCAGTACTAGAGAGGCCCTGCCTCCAGAAAGGTGGACGAAAGGGATAATTGAGTTTCCTGGACCATATGGATTTGATGTCCTGACACATCAGACCCTCAGAAGTATAAGGCTTAGTGGACACTGGTGCACAATACACCCTAATGCCATCAAACTTTAGAGAGGGAAAATCCATCTCCATTTTGGGAGTGACAGCAGGGTCCCAAGAACTGACTGAATTAGAGCGTGAAATAAGCCTAACTGAGGAGTGGCAGAAGCACTCCATTGTGACTGGTCTAGATGCCCCATGCAGCCTTCACATAGGCTGTCTTAAGAGGGTGTATTTTAAGGACCTAAAGGGATATCAGCCAGCTTTTGGTATAGCTGCCTTGGAAACACAGGGAGTCGGGCAGCTGTCTACTTTGCCTGGCCTCTCAGAAAATCCTTCTGTTGTGGGGTTAAAGCAATCAACAGGTGCTGATTGCTACTACAACAGTGCACTGACAGCAGTATTGCACCAACCAAGACACCGTGAATCCTGTCCGTAAGCTGGTTCATCAGCTGGAGAGCCAAGGAGTGATCAGGAAGACCAACTCACCTTTGAACAGCCCCATATGGCCAGTGCAAAAGTCTAATGGAGAATGGAGACTGATAGTGGACTATCATGGCCTGAATGAAGTCACACTGCCACTGAGTGCTGCCATGCCAGATGTGCTAGAACTTCAATATGAACTGGAGTCAAAGGCAGACAAGTGGCATGCCACAACTGATATCGCTAGTCCTTTTTTCTCCATTCTTTTGGCATCAAAGTGCAGGCCTTAATTTGCTTTTACCTGGAGGGGTGTCCGGTACACCTGGAATTGACTAGCCCAGGGGTGGAAGCACAGCCCCACCATTTGCCATGGGCTGATCCAGAATGCACTGGAAAGGGATGGAGCTCCAGAACACCTGCAATACATTGATGACATCGTTGTATGGGGCAACACAGCAGGAGGTGTTTTTGAGAAAGGGGAGAAAATAGTCCAAATCCTCCTGACAGCTGCTTTTACAATAAAACAAAGTAAGGTCAAAGGACCCGCTCAGGCTATTAAGTTTGTAGGAATAAAATGGCAAGATGGGCGTTGTCACAACTCAGTGAATGTGAGCTGTAAAATAACAGCTATGTTACCACCAACTAACAAAAAGGAAACACAAACCTTTGTAGGTCTTGTGGGCTTCTGGAGAATTCCTGAGCACAGTGAGATTGTAAACCCTCTTTATCAAGTGTCCTCTAAAGACATCAATATTCATAATATTCAGACTACCTCTGCTTACTGTGTGGATTCCAGATGATTACATCAAGCTAAATCAAACGGACCTTTTTTGAAGAACAGACAGAAAAATAATAGTCAAAACAACTATGAGGAAATAATTAAAAGTTGAAGATTGGTGTTTAAGATGCTTATGGGGAAGATGCTATTTTTATATGTCATCCAGAGGTTGCAAAAGGGATTTTCCAATGCCATAAACCACAGAAAACAACAACCAAAAAAGCATTTCTTGAGAAAAGAACTGAATTAGCAGGAGAAAATTAATTTCCAGTACTCTAAGTGAAACAGCAGTGAACTATTTGGGATGAAACTTGGTAGCTAGGCTCAGTCAATGGTATATGATGATACTTCTGCATAAGACCCAACTGTATATATTTATAATTACTTTCTCCTCCACTTATCATGCATTTAGGGGTAAAAAAAAAAAGTTTAAGACATTTCATACCAGCTAGTCTTGAATGGCCTATACACGTAAAACATAAATCAGCCTGTCTAAGAGTACTAATGGAAAAAAAGAAAAGAAAAAAAGGACTGCGGAGGCAAATGCAGGAGAAAAAAAAGTATCTGATTACTGTAGAGGGAAAAAAAAAGTTTAAATCTGAATAAATAAATCAGCAAAATCCTTTTGCTGCAGATAAGGTCATGGTCCCATTTCAAGAAAAAAAGGTGTTATTACACTTTTATGATACTACGTTGTTTTACAGGAGTTAACCAGATCATTTCTGTGCAGTTGTAAATGGTCTTTTTCAAGAATTACAGATTTATAGATGATGCAGAATGTGAAGGTTCTGGGACGTGCTGTTTTGGTCTGCTAAACTAAAGGAAACTCTAGATCTCAAGCCAGTTAGATCCATTCCTGTTATCTTCAAGTAACTCTTCGGGAAATCTGTTCCTAAATGAAGGGCCACAGTATAGCTAGGTGGTCAATGTATTCATGTTAGAGGTAATATCACCAGTTGACTCCACTGGAATCACTGTTTTCTCAGTCTGAAAATGGGAAGTTCTTTATGAGTGAAGAGTTAACAGGGGAGAGATTCTTCTTGACCTTTTCACAGAGAATGAGATAGGGCACAAAGAAAAGCACTGCTGAAGTTTTGATATGGTCTTTCCATACAAGGTTATATACTGGATATGTAGAATACATGCCACCTTTTTCTTCAGTTTCTCTTCAATTATTGTAGCCTAGAAAAGCATGTGGATCTGTAAAGTTCTCATTTTGTGGTTTCTTCATGAATGTGCACTCAGGAAGGGATTCTTGTTTCTGCAGGCCAAGGACACAATTGCAAAAGCATGCATATGTTCCCCAAGACTAAGACTTCCAAGTTCCATCAAGACTCCCTTTATCTGGGCTGCCTTCTGAACTGCGGGCTGCAAATGTAATAGCATTCTGTGATGGGTTTTAAATGCATTACTGAGGGATCTGATTTCATGCATTAGCATGTTCATACTCTTTTATCACCAGGTTAATCATTAGGCACATTTATACAGTATTCATTTCTCCTTATCCACGTATTCCTCAAGGGCATTGACCACCCTTTGGAATTCCATCATTTGTGCTTAAGTTCCACATAAATCGGACAGAATAATATCAAGGAGTTTCCCATATCCATTGCTTAAGCCATTTAAAACTAGGCTGGGTAGAACATTTGACAGTATGCTGAATAAAGCACTAAAGAATTTCATTTCCTGCTGTGGAAGTGGGAGTGACAAAATAATCCAATGTAGCAATTCCCTGTCCAATATCCATAGTTTCTTGATCACCAGTGCTTTTTAAAAAATCATTCCTTAAGGCAGCTACTTCTCAGCATTGCTCAATTTTTCTTTTCTTAACATTCAGACTATTAATTTCTCAGTTTGATGGCACATTTTAAAAATGCTTCTATTAACAGCAGTCTTTTTTACTGCATCTATCTTCATTAATCTCCATTATTATCCAGGTATATGTCTCTAAAGCACTCAGCTCCTGTGCAGCTCAGAGGGCAATTAACACCATATATAATTTCACACAGTCAGTTATGACACTGCATTTCTCAAGAGAGGAGGAAAGGAAAAAAGATTCCTGCAGTGAGATTTTCACTTATAGCCCTTTCTGAATATGTAACAGCAACCAGGAGACGGTAAAACCAGTATCTGGAACTCAAGACTTCTTTACACAGATGTACTCACAAATGTATATTTTTTAACATAAAATGGACAAAAAAACTCAACAAAGATAATAAAATTACAGCTGAAAACAAAACCAGTGTCGTATAATCTTTTAAAAGGATACTTGATGTTAAATGGACTTAAAATTTTATAGTTTTGAAATTTTATGAAAAATGAACTTTTCGTTTGGATTACTCTAAGACTCTTCAGGCATGGTTCTGCAGCCATGCTTTTCTATTAAATTTTTAAATATATGTGTCTTCCATCATTCTATATGTGACACAACTCATTACGGAAAAATGCATATACTATTGTCAAATGGTAAAGACAATGTCTTTTAGAAAACAGAAAGTGTACATTTTGATCTTGTGATCTTTTCTCCATTTTTTGAAAAAGCCTACTGAACGTTGTAGATGTCAATTCATAGGGGTTATTGTTTAAGAAATTATGCACTTAAAATGATATTTCAGTCATGAATGTTGTTCT
The DNA here is from genome assembly GCA_011057875.1 of Pterocles orientalis. NCBI lineage: Eukaryota > Metazoa > Chordata > Aves > Pterocliformes > Pteroclidae > Pterocles > Pterocles orientalis. The sequence continues at coordinate 194,177 of WKFP01013964.1, read as the reverse complement.
GTTCAATCTCTTCTTTATAAAATCACCTGACAAATTATTGTAATAAATACTGTGAACAATATATATCATAGAATCATAGATCATAAAAGGTCTCCCCGAAGCCATTTCTTGTCCAAGAAACAAGCCCAGTTCCCTCAACTTTTCCTCCTAGGAGAGGTGCTCCAGCCGTCTGATCATGTATGTGGCCCTCCTCTGGACTTGTTCCAAGAGCTTCACATCTTTCTTGTGCTATGGAGGAAAACACAGTGCTCCCGATGAGGTCTCACAAGAGCAGAGTAGAGGGGGAGAATCACCTCCCTCTCCCTGCTGGCCACCCCTTTTTTAATGCAGCCCAGGACATAGTTGGCCTTCTGACCTGCAAACACAGACTGCTGGCTCATGTCCAGCTTCTCGTCCACCAGGACCCCCAAGTCCTTCTCCACAGGGCTGCTCTCAAGGAGTTCTTCTCTCAGTCTATAGAAGTACCTGGGATTGCCCCGGCCCCAGTGCAGCACCTTGCACTTGGCCTTGTTGAACCTCATTAAGTTCTTGTGGCCCCACTTCTGCAGCCTGTCCAGGTCCCTCTGGATGGCATCCCTTCCCTCTATTGTATCGACTGCACCACTCAGCTTGGTGTCATCTGCAAATCTGCTGAGGGTGCACTCAATTCCCTCATCTATGTCATTGATAAAGTTGTCAAAGAGCACCGGTCCCAAGACAGACCTTTGAGGGACAGCACTTGTGATCAGCCTCCACCCAGATATAGAGCCGTTTACCACAACCCTTTGGGTGCAACCAGCCAACCAATTCTTTTTCCATCAAACAGTCCATCGTTCAAATCCATATAGCTCCAATTTAGAGAGAAGGATGTGGTGAGAGACCGTGTCAAAAGCTTTGCACAAGTCCATGTAGATGACATTCTTTGCCCTTTCTTTGTCCACGGATGCCATCACTCCATCATAGAAGGCCACCAGATTGGTCAGGCAAGATCTGCTCTTGGTGAAGTCATGTTGGCTGTCTTGGATCACCTCTTGATCTCATGTGTGCCTTAACACGGCTTCGAGGAGGATCTGCTCCATGATCTTCCCAGGCACAGAGGTGAGGCTCACCAGCCTGTAGTTCCCTGGGTCTTCTTTTCTCCCTTTCTTAAAAATAGGAGTAGTGTTTCCCTTTTTCCAGTTGCTAGGGACTTCATCTGACAGCCATGAATTTTCAAATATGATGGAGAGCAGCTCGGTAACCACATCAGCCAGCTCTTTCAGAACCCTGGAATGCATATCGTCTGGCCCCATAGACTTATATACATTCAGTGTCATGAGGCGGTCTGGGACTTGTTCCACTGTTACAGTTGGAGGGATTCTGCTCCTCTCACCCTCACCTAGACGTTCAGGGTCCTGACAGACATGGGAAGCCTGACCACCAGTGGAGATTGAGGCAAAGCACTTACTGAGTACCTCAGCTTTTTCCATGTCTGAGGACGCCAGTTCTCCTTTCTCATTTATCAGAGGGGGAACACTCTCCTTGGCCTGTCTCCTCCTGCCTATGTACCTGTAGAACCCCTTCTCGTTATTTTTCATGTCCCTCGCCAAGTTCAGCTCCATCTTTGCCTTGGCTTTCCTGATCCTATCCCTTCACATCCGGACAATGTCCCTGTATTCTTCCCAGGCTACACAACCTTGCTTCCACTTCCTGTACACTTTCCTCTTTTCCTTCAGTTTGAGCTGAAGGTCCTTGCTCATCCATGCTGGCTGCCCACCTCCTTTACTCGATTTCTTCTGTTGGGGGATGGAGAGCTCTTGCACTCTCAGAAGGGTGTCCTTAAAGAGCTGCCAGCTCTGTTCTGTTCCTATGCCCTTAAGGACAGTTTCCCAGGGGATCCCATCCAGTAATTCCTTGAACAGCTGGGAGGTTGCTCTCCTAAAGTTCAGGGTCCTGATTCTGCTTTTTGCCAGGCCATATTCCTCAACATCACAAACTCTACCAGGGCATGATCACTACAGCCCAGGCTGCCCCCATCTTAACCTCGCTAATGCTCTCCTCTGCATTATCGAGTTCCAGGTCTAGTAACGCTTCACCTCGGGTCAGTCCGGCTAACATCTGGACCAGGAAGTTATCCTCAATAGACTCCAGGAGTCTCCTGTATTGTTTGCAGCCCGCAGTGTTGTTATCCCAGCAGATATCCGGATGGTTGAAATCCCTCATCAGGAGTGTGACACTTCTTGCAGCTGAAGCCTCATTAACATCTTCTCCCTGATCAGGTGGCCTGTAGTAGACTGCAACCACTAGATGTCCTTTGCTGGACTGATCCTTGATTTTAATCCATAAGCTCTCAACCTGGTCATGGCTGTTTCTCAGACAGATCTTTCCCCCTGAATGCTGAATTGGATACTTGGGCTCAGGTCAATTCTAATATATACCAGATCAAAACCTTCATACTTTGTTGATGACTCTGAGGACAAAGCTAACTTTTTCGATTTTTTGTTCCCTAAACTGACATAAGTTAAAGTGGCTTGCGTATATTACTGGTGAAATATTGGTTCAATGCATCCCTCCAGTTACTTCAAGAAAAGCTGTCTGTCCTCTGCATATCAAGTGATTCTGAGATCAAAAAAAATTTTTAGTGTTGTTTGCCGCAAAAGCTCACAGAGCACACACAACAGTGGCTGATTTGGCTTGTGGGGAATTTATGAGATTAGGGAACATTATATACAGGCAATATCATTTGCCACACATCTCATTTGTAAGTCGTATAGCTGTTAGCTATTCATGTAAAACTTTTTCAGGGTAGTTTGGTTTTCCTCTGTATGTGAGTTTTTTCTCACAAATTTCAAACCATGCGCAACTGCTGGGCTTTTAAGGAGGCAGTGACTAGTTTCCTGAGCTAAGTGTGCCTTTGCAGTGAGCCGTCTGTACCAAGATCCTCCAAGACTGAGAACTACTTGAGTTTTTTATGGCATTTTTTCTTCTCATTTTTAACCACAGAAAACTGCTTGTATGTTTTCTCATAATGTTATCTCTATTTGGTTTATTCAATAGTGCCAACAGCAGTACCATTAGTAACAGGATTAGTAAAGAGTCTTTTAACTGACTTCCAGGCCCCTAACTCTCTGGTCATGAGATTTGGCAGTAGACTTGCATGTGGTATAACAATGCTTGTGTACAAGTCACCTATACTATGTGGCTGAAAAATTGACCTCTCTATTCTCGCTTTCAACATCATTTATCAGAATGAGACAGCTTTTTAATTTTTGGAAAGAGAGCTCATGGAATAGGATCCCTCTGACTTTTTTTTTTGTAGAAGCCTTGTTACACTGGCGTTGTCTTCCTTCTCAGTGTTGTGGTAGAATATATTACTAAACTCCTTCATCTTGCTTCTGATGAAATTTCCCTGTATAGCTTTTTTTTTTTTTTTTTTCTTCCTTCCTAGAAGTTTCAGGGAAAAGGGAATCTACCTGCCTCTACCAGCACATGTTCTGCACAGTGATCTGTAGCTGGAACATTTTTTCCAGGTCATTATATACTGCTGAGTACTCTAAACATCCAAACCTGAATGAAGTCCAAGAGAAAGTGGGAAAAAGTGAAAAAGCAATAACATGATACTGGTTTCATAGCACTGACAACTCTCATGAGGTTTTTTTACAGCTTTAATCTTTTACGACTTGCCTTTTACATGGCTCATAAAGTATAGCTGTCCCATTGCAAGTTAGTCTAGTGTTTGTTTGCTGTTTTTTTTCTAAAGCCACAGGTGTAAGAAGAATGTATCACCGAGTAGCAATGCTCCTGCTCCATGTTATAAGGTCCCTGCCTGAGAATGTTTCACCAGTAAATTAAGTGATGTGTTAATAGCAAAAATCTGCAATAATTATAAGGTCTTCTGTTGTCCTTTGCGTTTAAGTCCTTATAGGAACTTTTGCTCTACTTATGGTTAAAAAATACTTAGCATGGTGTTTCCTTCACATTTTTCATCAAGGATGGCTTGAACACAGATATTACCTGAAACAACTCCCAGACATTTCAACACAGTCTACGTGATTTTGTATTTACCTGAAATACTTATCAAGTACATCTCTATAAATCTGTCATACCTGCTAATGCTTACCCATTCTGTAATATTTACCTGAGACTGGACTTTTGCCTTGCCATCTTTTTTCTCCAGACAATGTAGAATAGTTGAGATTTACATCAAGCTTCAGATAGCATTTGAATTTCTGGAGAAAGAGGAAGAGTTGTTCTGCTGCTTGTGTTTTCAGTGAGAATGTGAAAAGGGAGCAGGTGGTTTGCCTCTTTGAAATTCCTAACTAAGATTTGTGAGAGCAATCAACAAAATGGCCAACAACTGGTGGAAATTAGGAGGACCTGACGGTTTGTAAAACTGATGAGATTAATTAGACATTGAATTAAGTTTTTGGTTACAGACAAACCTATAAATACATAACATAACCCTGGATACTTCAACTGAGCCTTAAACTGCTCTGTGCTAGCAACTGTTTACATATACAGAAATCAAAGACAGTCCTTGCCTCAGGGAGCTGACCATCCAAAGTAAATCAGGAAGAGGAATATTGGTGCACTGGGTTGAAAGACACATCTGGGTCAGACAGAGCTAGAAACAGAACTCCTGTTTTCCAAATGCTCATCTGAGCCCATAAAGAAAGCCTAATGTGATTTAAATAAGTTACTATAAATAATGTATAAATGTGAGTATAAATATGAATGCTCATATACCTTGTGGTTTTTGTCATTCACAGTGCTAGCATCCATCTACTGCTACCAGTAGAGACTGTTTCAGGTTTGTGATGAGGAAACAAATATACTTGTTAATTGCAATGGTCATGAACTCCTTCAAATGCTCTCCTTGCCAAATGATTGCAGTATCATCTCTCAAAAAGTATGCTGACTGCAGCATTGTTAGGATTAGTTTGCTCATATGCTTCTTTATTTGTATCCTCTGATCTGTCTTTTGTCGAAAGTCTTAAGGTAATCTTGTCTCTCCAAACAGATCCCCAAGGTCAAATAGAGTATTTCAAGATAATATGAGATGAAGAAAGTTATGGTATTCTTACCAGCAGAAATAAATACTGGTTTTTTTTCCCCTTTGTGGCACTTTTTTGCATTGTGTTGAAAAGCATACTTGTTTTAACAACTGCATTTAAAATTTTTTATTCTCATATAAAACCCTCCAAATTTTCACTTTTTATGGTAAGCGTAGATATTTGTTTAATTTGGCATTGAATTAAACTCTGTGGAATGCCATATGCTAGACAAGTCTGATTTTGTGTTTTCTAAACCTTTTTTTCTATAAATGAATAATAGCCATAATAGGAAAACAAATGTTGATTTCTTCAATCCAGCTTAGAATTTCATTTTGGATTGAAGTGAATATGAGGAAATGGCTGAAAGGAAAATGGTTTTCCTCCTCAAGTCCCTTCTGAATTTTATGCATGGGAAAAATATTTTTTTAATGCTTCTGTGCCATGTCCTTGTTTCATTCTGTAATTTTATTCTCCCTTGGACTTCAACAAAACACAGCTGAAATTTACTGTAAAGCAAAGGATGCTGGTTTAAAGGGATAATTAACTAGAAGGATTGCCAACAAAGAAGCATTTTCCTGGTTAACAAAAGCTAATGAAAGTTATGAAGTGCTTATAAGAAAGAACAAACTACATCTCTAAAATTCAGTGAGAAGAGTTCTAACCAGACTGTAAAGAGTGCAAATCCATTCAGTAAATCATAGGGTTCTTGGCCCTCGTAACCTCCTCAAGAGCTAAAACCTCTACATACTTCTTTGAAAACCTTATCCACATTTAATCCCATAATTTAGGAATATAGTGGATGATATTATGAGTCATCCTAACTTCTTAACTAGAACATACTTTGACTTTTATTAGCTGTGGGGCAATCAGTATTTCTGCCTACTGTTTGATATGCTTTACCAGCAGGGAACAAAAGTCAGCTTTTAAAAATCATGGGACATGCAAACTAAACAGTAAGTAAAAGTGCTTACAGGTTGCAGGATGTGAAACAACCTTAAATTGATTGTTCAGATAGAATAGCTCATTTATTCATGGCTATCCTACAGAATGTTGTGCTTTGATTCAGAGCCTGAAATTAGGCATAGTTAAAAGACTCTTGGGTCCTGAAGACTCTCCTTTTCTTGTTTTAATTTTCTATTCCTTTTCCCTTTAATTCTTTTATAGGTGCTTTGCAAACTATTTTAAGAACAGATGGATGTAGGGCTAGAATAGTGAGATGCTGGATGCTGAAGAATACAGACTTATCTTCTTTTGTTATTTAAAGCTACAATTGTAATTACCTACAAGTTGAAGTCTGGTATAGAACAGTATGAGATTTTGTTATTTCTCTTTCATTTATGTTTTTCTCTATCCTGGTCAAACTTTTCATTCCCATAAGAGTAGTGTGCTATTTGGAAATATTTTTGGTTTTTACTGCAGAAAACTCAGCAGCAACACTTACTGGATTATTCTCAAAATGGCCTCCTCTGTCTCAAAAAGTGCAATTTAGAGAAGTCGTTCTGCATCTGAGATAAGAAATTTCTTGTGTTAGGAGAGAAGTACCAAAAGGAAAATATCACATCTACTTTGCATAAGCAAATGTCTGGATCTGCAGAAAGGCAATTCTGGTTAAAGATTTAATTTATAGCTAAAAGTGATGTTCTGATGAAAAAAAAAAAATGACATGTCTTTCCTTTGCCACCAAATATGTCCATAGCTGATATTTTCACTGAAGTTTTTCATGTATTAGTTGCTCAAAGGAAGTCTGAGCCATTGAATATTTGCTTTTCTTTATTCTGCGTGTTTTAAATGTGAATACAAACATCAACATAAAATAAGAATTTTTTGCTGAGAAGTTTCTTTAAATTTAAAATTAGTTTGATGACTGCATTTTTAAAGAATATAGAAATACCAAGGGTGTATTCCTGATTTCTAGCTGAAAAGACAGGTAAAAATTTGGGTAGATATCTACTATTCAGGGGTTTTTTGAATTTCTGCTTTTCTAACTTAATTCTGTTGCATCTTTGGGTGGGGTTTTGGGGGTTTTCGGTGGGGGGGAGTGGGTGGGTGTTTGTTTGTTTCGTTTCTCTTCATGATTTTATCTCTTCTATCAATATAACATACAAATTCAGCCAATTGCATTTTCTCTGTTCTCAGCTTTGGGGCAGCAAAATCATTAAGAAAGCCAACTAATATTTCTTTTAGAGAGATATTCCCCCATACCTGTGCTATCAGAAAGCAGTGTGGGAAAGAGTGACTCCTCTTTAGATTGAGTCTTTAAAATTTTTGAGGGATTGTCTGGACAAAAAGACTTGATTTAGAAATATCCAAGGTTTTTATTAAACATGTATTTTTCCACACTAAAGGTGGAGAAGAAACTCAGAATACCCCTTTGGTCAGTTTGGGACAGCTGTCCCAGCCATGTCCCTTCCAAACCTTTGACCCATTCCCAGTCTACTGGCCTTTGGTCACATGGGTGGTTGGAGACAAATCCTTGATGCTGTGCAAGCATTGCTTAACTATGGCAAAAACATTGGTGTGTTATTAATGTTTTTTTATTCACAAATGCAAAGTACAGCACCATGTGAGCTGCTGTGAAGAAAGTTAACTTCATCCCAGCAGACTCAGTACAATACAGAAATTGCTCAGCCTATTGGTGTATTGACTGTAGATGCTTGTAGAGAGACTGTAAGTACACCTGCAGGCTGAACAGCACAAAGGCAGAAATCAACAACAGAGATCATATGTTCACAACTGGAATCTAAAGAAATCTGAACTGATTTCACTCAGCTGGTTGGAGACTTAGCCATGTAGGAGTGATTATGTTGTACTTACCCAAATTACTTTTCAACTACGTAAGGCATTTACTTCTGTTTCCTGCCCAAACTCTTTCATTAGATTTCCAAGTGGTAGTAACCATGATCATGTATCAGTGGAAAACTTTGATGTTACAGGAAGTAACTCTGCTTAACAAACAATTGCGTATGTGAAGGGAATTCTACAGTGCTTTATTTAATTAGACAGTTGCATTAATCCATTTAACCACGGATGTTGATGCCAAGTATTAGACTGATTACAGATCACCAGTCAGGATTCCCAGTGCGTTACAAATAAATAAACTCTTTTATTTATTTTTTTTTTGCACTGTATGAGCATGCTGCTTCACCTCTTTTGAAATGCATTGTATGTCTTGGATTACAACCTTGTATACTATATCATTGTTTTGCCAATCGACAGGGTTAGCACAAAGATCGCAGACAACAAATTAAAGAAGTTAGCTTATTTTCACTTATGTTTAAAGTGATAAAATAAGGAGAGAAAAATAATACAGTGAAAATAAATTAAGATAAGGAAAAGCAGCAAAATAATAAGCAAACTACTATAGCAAGCAGAAAGTAAGGTAGTGCACCTAATCATTACTACATAGAGTTAGCGATAGTGATTAAGAAAGATACATCACCAATTGCCCTATTAATACGTTACCATCATCCAGATCCGCAGTCGCTGGGGGGCTGTTTACAGAGAGGATTTGGAGTACCCTTCCCAGCAATTGGGAAGTCTCTATACAATGCATCCACTATAGAGATGAGGCTTCCAAATTTCCCTGCAAACGTTCCCTGCTTTTATACAGTTGAATAAACAACTTTCTATTTTAAACTGTGAAAAACATCTGGTGTGGTTTTCTCCTTGTCAACTTCTGTCTCAGGCCTGTTCGGGGACAAGAGATGGGAGATAACAAGAACAAAAGAATCTACTAATCTTCATTATGTGTCTCTCAACAAAGCTTGTCATGACTTGCCACATTCCTTTGCCATCTGTGGTGATAGGGCACATCCGTGCTTAATTTTGGCTACTGTTACACCATCAGTGTCTTTCTGCTGGCTAACCTTACAGAGCGAGCTCTGTAAGTGTTACAACAAAGCTTTTATAAACTATTGGCAGATATTAATAAGGTAGTACATTGCATATGTGATCAATATTATACATATTAGATATATTGTTGTGAGGTTCATCTAAAGGTTTGGTTCAGAGCCTCACTTCTCAGGCCCTAGTATTTCAATTGTGTCAGTTGAACTGGCTGGGTTCTCTCATATGACAGTCCTCCTTCCCTAATGAGAGGCATGTCAGCATAAAGAAGGCCATCTTTTTACTGTTTCCCTTCTGTATCAGATTTTTCCAGACTTGGATAATAATAACTGTGACCACTCTGAATAACTTCCATGCCTACAACAAAAGCCTTTTTGAAGAGAAGTGAGAAAAACACTTCTGTCCTTTAGAGCAAACACTTTTCAGCTCTTCAGCAAGATTTGCAAGAATCATCCAGGTTCAGTTACCTCACCAAACCAAAAATAATCTGGAACAGCTGTTACTACTTCTCTTCACAGCAACCAAAGTGGGCAAAACCCACAGAGCAGGTCTCAGCAGCATCTGGGTACCCCACAGCTCAGCAAAACCCACAGGCAGTAAAAAGCAGAGAAGCCAGTGCACACCTTCATGTTTTTCCACATGACACAAACGAGAGCTGTTGTGAGTACCTCTTTGCCAGTCTGCAGGGTAGTCAGGCTCTGAGAGGTCACAGAAACATTGGGCACAAAGGGAGAGCTCCTTTCTTCCTCCTGAACCCACCTACCTGAGACATTTAATTACTCCCATGTTTTGGAAGACTGACTAATAAGCAAGTTTTTCAGTATCCCAGAGGGTGTTTTTCATCTCTCTTCCTGGACTTGTTTCACCTTGTACAAAAAGTGTACAGTCACAGGAACAGAGAAATGCTACATGACCTTTCCACATTTTACAGAGCTATCTTAATGCAGAATCAGTTTTCCTTTTCCTGGACAAAGCAATATTTATTTGCTTAGTATAAGGAGGAGCAGCTTCAAAAAGGAAGACACAGAGGGAGAATTTTTTCTTCTCCAGTGACCTAGTGGGCTGTGATGCCTTGTTGGGGTCTGACAACCAGAGTTCAAGTTCTTACTGTTGATCAGGCAGAACAGAGGTTCAACAGGAATCCAAAGCCGAGTTCCCCAAAACAGTCTTCTCCTCTCCCAATAAAAGAGACTCTGGGAAAATATCTAGCTTTAAGAATGCCACTGGTGTTTAGTAGGAAGACCCTGGGATAAACATTTGTTAGATTTACTTAAATTAGTGTATTTTGGTGAAAAATTGTTTTAAAACACTGCTGAAAAAAGCCCAAGAAATATGAGTGGAATCATGAGGCAGAGGTATTAATAAATCTGAATGTCGGTTTTAAATACATTGAGGGTCTGTGTGTAACAACATGACAAAGCACTGACTCACCTTGAGCTCAGCAGTGGGGCACAAGGCCAGCTTTGCTCAGCACCAGAGGCAGGAAGGTATCTTTTAATAACCTTTCATATTGTTTCACAGATAGAACAGAGATTATTAAATTAAACTGAAACACAATTAAACAATTGTTGGCTGTCAAATGTCTACCTCTTCTAGAGTACATTTTATTACAATTTAATTTTGGAAAATGTTATTAAGTCCTGAATCTAGAATCTCCAAAGTCAGCTTCAGTCCCAGCCACTGTGTCTGCACTTTTAAGCCTTTTGAAGTAGCTTTGGATTGGACAAAATCTGATGGATAAGTCACAGCTTGGCTGTGAGCACAGGAATTTTTTTTTCTCCTTCAAACCACTGGTTCCTCCCTTGAGTTGCTGAGGGCAGTGTCAGCCCAATCTGTAGATACTTCAGAGGCTTCAAACAGCATACATGGTGGCTAGGGCTGAAACTGAAACAGACGGTTTGAGGGAACCAAAGGATCTTGGGGCCTCCCAGTGATTTTCAGTGGGTTTTAAAGTAGATTAGAATTGCTATAAAATGGAAAGAAAAGTGTATAAGGCTTTCTCCCTTTTTCTTTGTGTGTGATCTGGATTTTACAAGGAAGAACGTCTGTCTGCCTTCAAATCTTAGTGAAGCTCCTCCCTATTAAAAAGAATGAAAAAATCTTTAGCCAATTAGCTTTACAAATATCCAGTCCCATGGCTCACTTGGTTTTGCCAACTTTATTGTTTTACTGTTCGGGTTGCTGGTGATGTTGGAGAGCTGTTTACATGAAGGCTGAAAGATTTAAATATAGGCAAAAGGAACTGAAACATACTCTGCATATAAAAGAAAAAATATACAACAAAATTGTTACTGTATTTATATCTTGTATTTCATAACTTCCATGCACAACCAATTAAAATATTTTAAAATTACTTTCAATGTCTACTTCTGTTTCCCACTCAGATATGGGATGAGGTTGATGACGGCTGGAGATTAAACTAGGCCTTGAAAATATTGTGAATTTTAGTTATTGGGCTTTCTCTTGTTCTATCTATAAGCTGTAATACTTACATCTTATAGAATTCTTTACTTACATCTTATAGAAAAGTTATGCTGTTTACTCCTACCTGTGTGGATTTAACTACCCTTTTACTTATATATAGTAAAAGCTGATTTACATGTTAGTGGAGAAGTTGCACATTTATGGTAATATAAAACTTGACTGAAAAATAGGTGGACATAAAACAATAAAAATATGAGATTGATATGTTTGCTATAAAGAGTATTCTGTTTTACCTCATTTCTTTACACACCACAGCATCTTTCAACAATAACTTTTCACCTCCATTAAGCTAGTCTGTAATCGCATTGTGATTACAGGTGAAAATGTCAGCAAGCTATTAGCAGTACAATCATTATTTAGTTCTGCGGTGTTAGTACTCTTAATTTGAAAATGATGTTTACTTTGTGGATAGATATGTTTATTAAACCTATTCTTGGCCTTTCTTTAGCTTACTCCTCCAGGCCAGGGAGTCATTCACACAGTGGATGCAGGAACATGCTTTATTCAAATGTTTTATCCAAAATAGTCCCACTAACACAGGACCTTAAGTTGCAGTCCTTTACCAGTAAGGACTGCCTTTGTTGAAAATAAAAGTGTCCAGAGTCATGGTGGGGGAGTTTCTCACCTCAGTCCCCAGGAATTTTATGTCCATGTTTTTGAGCAATGACTTTCAGTCCCAGGGAGTCTGGAGGGTGGGTCTCATGGCATGTCTGTAGAAAGTCTGGATGTGCACTGGACCCCTGGGCTCAGCAGTGTAAGAACCCTCTGTGGCAGGGTAGCTCCGGGAGGGAAACCTTCCCTTCAGGGAAGAGGTGTAAATGCAGCAGTGCTCACCCCAAAAGGAACTTGGCTCTTGCTGGTGCTTGCCAGGTGCTGTGCTGATGTGAACTGAACGTCAATGACAGAAGGTAGGACACTGAAACTTGCTGAGGAAACCATAACAACAGCGGCCCTGGTAGCCAGATCCCTCCCTGTCTCACAGGAGGAGTGCAGCTGAGGGAGTGCTTGGTCATCCCTGGGCAGCTGCTCCAGTGGTGGTTCCTGTGAGCAGCAGCAGCTCATTTCATAAGGCAGGACACTGTGTGATCGAAAGAGTTGTACTTGTCTACAACCCTGGAATTGTACCGTTATTACCTTCCAAAAGGCTGGTTGGTGTAAGGCACTTGGTATTCCATGGATGTTGGTCACATCTACATTAAACCGTTTTTGCCTGCCAGGCACAGGGATTTCTTGCTTACTGATTGAATTTTGTGTGTCATCATGGGTGAATTACCTCAGGTCTGAAGATGATACAGCACACATTATAAAATACACCAGATTGATTGTACAGGAGGGAGTGTATGTAAAGATGAATTTTTGCAGTTTTACCTGTAGACAGCTGAACACATTGACCTGTGGTCACAGTGCCTGCAACTCGCATTTGAATGTCACTCCTATTCTGAACAAACAGAAGCAGAGAGACCTTGTTTTTTAGGAGCTCAGAAAGCTAGAAGAAAAGCTTACCTTTTTAGTTTAATGTGTAAATTAGGCAGCTTACTAAATAAAACATGCCATATATTCTTAAGCTTGTGTTTGTACTTGCTCCTCTCTTTTGTTGCCAAGGACTAGACACATCATAGTGAAAAATCCTTCTCTTGCTGAATAATCCTAGCAATGCAAATAAACGCTTGCTAGTCAAAGAGCCAAAGTTTTACTAAGTATGTTTTACTAAGTTGCTTAATTTTAAAATATTCTTTATAACAACTAGTGACTATTCATTAGCCAGAGTGCGTGAATCAATACAGAACGAACATCTTGACAGATTAAAAGTTACACTGATTTATTTATATGATTCTGCACTGATACTCTGGGGTGCTGGAAGTAGCTCAAATTTTGGGAAAAAAATATTAACTAAATCTACTAGGTAGATCGTCAGTGCATTTAATTATAGTATTATGATACCTTGATACCAAATAAATTAAAAATGTTAATTGCATGTTATCAGATCTTTAGACAGGCATGACAATAGGCCAAGTAGAGTTTGAAGAATGAAAAGAAAGAAATACATTCCGCACATAAGGTTAGATGAGGAATAGGAAGGTTCAGACATCTGCAAATGATAATTTAGGACTTTTACTCTTCATTTTTTGTAGCTTTTGTAGCAAAGTGTCTGCTCTGCATAGTGACCTGAATGTTGAGATTTTGTTACAGTGAAATCCTTCTAATTCTTGATATTGAACAAGGTTTTGAAATATCAATTAATGTGGCTTAGATGCTAATGTAAAATTTGACCACTGAAAAGGTTTCCAGATGTAACTGGTTGTCAGATGTATTGGCAAAGACTTTGCACTAGGGAGAGATGCATTGAAAGGTATGACCAGAGGCAAAAATTCCACACTAAAGAGGCTTCTATCTGCACGCTGTATTCTCTCATTTTTCTCAACTTCTGGTTTGGATCAGCATTCAATAAAGATATATATTTTTGGGCAAGGTGAGGTCTTTTCCTTTTAATCTCAGATAAAACAGCTACGGGAAATAATTTCTTAGTAGGCTGTTATGGCATAAATGTGCTTCACTGTTTGCTAAGATGATCATGTTGCTAATCAGGAGGCTTAAATAATACTAACTGGTTGCTCTCACAGACAAAACTGGTCAGAGCTGGTTGATAAAAACTTTCTGATGAGATCATCCACCATATATGGCTTCTAGGCTCCATGGACAAGCAAAAACAGAGAACAGGATAGTCATCAGCATAATTTTACAGTTGAAAAAGGCAGGTTACCTTATTTCACGTGTGTCCCTGTTTGTTTATTCACAACAACAAAACAAAACAAAACACTCTTGAGATAGCAGAACTGTACACATGTGTATGTTACATGAAGGATGTTTAGCCTAAATTTAGCCTAAAATTCCTTCTTACCTGTTACTTATCTCTGGTTCCACTTAGTTCCCCTGGTGCTTATTTCTGTCTTTTTTTTTTATTTTAATAAATAAATGAGGTTTTTTTTTCAGATAACAGTACTGCAACAGGATGCAGGTTATCTATGGTGACTCATGCAGGTGAAGTTATAGTAAGTGGCTTCCCCAAGGCCGCCAGGTCTGTCTCAGGCATGAAGAGGAACTGAATTCCAGGCTTTGCTTTTGTCTGTGAGTAAGCTAAAATGCCACATTTCCCAGGTCCAAGTCTCTCTACCATACTTCACAGATCACATTTATACCCACCTGTGAGTTCCTCCGAGCTAGACGTAACTGAGGAAAAGCAAAAATGGTCAGTACAAGTCTCTTGGGAAGGAAAGCAGGCTGAGGTGGCTTGTGCCTGGAGGTGGCAGGGCTGAGTGTCTATCCTCATGGTGTGATTGCTCCACCTTTGAGGAGCTGCAGGTAAGTGAAGTCATTGATATTTTCCCTGGGGTGCCAGTAACCATACCTCTGCTAAGTGTAATTCTGCTAGCACTGAGCAACAGCACCCTGTGACCCATCTGTTGTCAAGTGGCAATGAAAGAGGAAATTATTCTGGTTTCAGTGAAGTTCAGGGGTAGTTTGCTTTGCTCTGGTTTGGCTGGATTCGATACTAGGGAATGGTGCTCACAGTTGGTTTTGGGTACAGGCTTGGTTCCAGGTTACCAGCTCACCTCAGGACACAATCCACTGTCTGAAACTAGTGAAGGAAACAATGGGTGGTGGAAAATTTGAATGTACTAACACTGCCAGTTTTAACCCTTTTCGTCAGTCTAAGTTGACACCCTTTTCCTTTTCCTGAAACAAGAAGTAGCTGAATTAGCAGATGTGTACTAATGTTTCCTGAGGACAAGATAAACATATTTTTTTTCTTCTCACTAGTTCTTACTAAGAATTTTCACAGATATAATTATTAAGTGGAAAAGCAATTATTATGCAAATTACATGGCTGCACTGAGTGGTGTGGAGAAGGCTTTCAGTAAGAGAGATGATGGTGCAGAATTATGCAGTGAAAAAGCACAGAAATAACAAGGAGAAGACAGCAGTAATGCCACTTTGTGGGTGGTGAGAGGCGAACTTTTCCCCATATGCCTATAAATCTTTAAAAAAAGAAAAAGAGAGCTTACACTTCTACTACTTGATAGACTCTAGAGAATCAGCTAGAGTCTAGCTGATTTTGGTGCCCTCTTTGCACTGCATTACAAGTTTGTTCTACAGTGAACCCTGTAGTGAGGAGTGAGATTAAATTTTAGAGATCAGAAACAGACAGAATAACAAATGTTTAATCCAAGTGTTCTGAGTTTTCCTTTTCCCAAGTTGATTTTATAAGAAAGCACATATGCAGCAGAAAGAGACCTAGTTACTGTCCTTGCTCAAGGAAAAGTCTGTGGGTTGGGCTAAGTGTTGTTAGTCGTCAGATAAACCACATAGGAAAGGGCTAGTATGAACTATCACTGCCATGGGAAGAGGATGTGGCAATATTCAGCCCTCATTCAATTCCAAGGGACTCACCAAGACACGAAAGAATACTAGTAGCCAAGCTGCTGTCAACTACATGGAGAATTAATAAGGTGCTCCTTGGGCTGGGACTGAGCTATCTGAAGACCAGTGTGTCTTCAGGTAGTCTATATTCCTTTAGAAAAGTGAAGAAGTGGATGGCAGTGTTAAGAGTGTTAGAACATTTGTAAAGTATATGTTATTTTCTGCACAATATAGACATACCTGTTTTCACAGGCCATAATTTCTGGTGTGGACGTGCAACTTTTGATAAGTGCTAAACAAATTAAACAATGTTTAACAGTTCAGTCTGGGTGATGTGTTGGTGCATGAAAAAGAACTGACTGCCCTTCTGCTAATCAACATGTAGCCAGAAAAAGGGCAAACCTTTTCTCCTCTTGTTCTAGCGCTGCAGGCTGGATGGGAAGCATCAGTCCTCTGCTGAGGTGGGAGACTGATTTCATCTTCTTTCTCATCGAGCCCTTAACCTTCTTGAGACAAAAGCTGTAAAAACAGCAAAACGTAACATGGGGTTTTGCTGAAACTACAATTCCCAGCAGAATTAAGGTAAAAGTATAGTTAAACTCTCCACTCTGGGACCTCAGTATTTACAGCTATCAGATCAGAAGAATATTTTACCAAGTGTTACAAATATTATGGGAGAGCTCCATCAATGGCAAGTGACTGCTAGGATTAGTAAATAATGACTTCGTTTGAATGTGAGTCTTAAGTAACAGCATTAGAATGTCCAACTCTGTTTTAGTTCCCTTATTTGGTCCTGTGGTCCTTTGCCTTCCCGACCAAACTGTCTGGTTGGCCTAATGCATGAGCTGTTTGGCTTTGCAGCTGACAGACATGGTATAAGCTGTGTTTGTGGCTGGTGTTTTCTAGGCAGATATTTGGATGACTGGCACTTTCTGAACGCCAGAGAGAGGAACTCTTCCCTCTCCACCACACTGTACTGCTCATCCTACTCATCCTTCCTGCCTTTAGAGGTCTGTCATCATCGCTGCTAATAGTGGTTGCAGAGGGTCGTTTTTAAAGCCTGTCCATATTAGTATGGCTATTGGCACATATGGTCAGAATGCTCCTTTGAAACGAGTTTCAAAAGATTCAAATGGATTGTGAACTGGCTGGAGAAAAGAAGCCAGAGAGTTGTTGTGAATGGGATGGAGTCTAGTTGGAGGCCTGTATCTAGTGGAGTCCCCCAGGGTTCGGTATTGGGACCTGTGCTGTTAAATATATTCATCAACGACTTGGATGAGGGAATAGAGTGCACCCTCAGCAAGTTTTCTGATGATACGAAACTGGGAGGAGTTGCTGACACACCAGACGGCTGTGCTTCCATTCAGCGAGACCTAGACAGGCTGGAGATTTAGGCAGGGAAAAATTTAATGCAATTTAACAAGAGCAAGTGTAGAGTCTTGCATCTGGGCAAGAACAACACCAAGTACCAGTATAAGTTGGGTACTGCGCTGTTGGAGAGTAGGGTAGGGGAGAGGGACCTGGGGGTCCTGGTGGACAGCAGGATGACCATGAGCCAGCACTGTGCCCTGGTGGCCAAGAAGGCCAATGGCATCCTGGGGTGTATCAGAAGGGGGGTGGTCAGTAGGTCAAGAGAGGTTCTCCTCCCCCTCTATTCTGCCCTGGTGAGACCTCATCTAGAATATTGTGTCCAGTTCCGGGCCCCTCAGTTCAAGAGGGACAGGGAACTGCTGGAAAGAATACAGCGCAGAGCCACAAAGATGATGAAGGGAATGGAGCATCTCCCTTATGAGGAACGGCTGAGGGAGCTGGGTCTCTTCAGCGTGGAAAAGAGGAGACTGAAGGGTGACCTAATTAATGTTTATAAATATGTGAAGAGTGAGTGTCAGGAGGATGGAGCCAGGCTCTTCTCTGTGACATCCAGTGATAGGACAAGGGGCAATGGGTTCAAGCTGGAACATAGGAGGTTCCACTTTAATATGAGAAAAAACTTCTTTCCAGTGAGGGTGACAGAGCACTGGAACAGGCTGCCCAGAGAGGTTGTGGCGTCTCCTTCTCTGGAGACATTCAAAGCCCACCTGGATGCGTTCCTGTGTGATCTGATCTAGGTGTTCCTGCTCCGGCAGGGGGATTGGACTAGATGATCTTTCAAGGTCCCTTCCAATCCCTAACATTCTGTCATTCTGTGATTCTGTGAGTACAATAGTCCTTAGTGCACTGACTCATAAACATCTGTTGGTGGGAGGAGGGTCAAGATCTATAAGAGAAATCCAGTAAATTACTGATTACCATCAAGTGTGTTAGATAGTGTCAGGTAACACAATTATCTTGATAAATCTTGTACTGCATTTTTGCAGAGTGATACTATAGGCCTTCTGAATACTCTCATCACATCCTGACAACTAAATTACCTGAAGTACCGTATTAATAGCAGTCATGATATTCTGTAAAAGCCACAGATTGACAGTTCTTTCAGTTGTACGTCAGTAATTTGCTAGAGGTTAGAAATGGACCCTCTGAGTATGACTGGCTCCATCCTTACAAAGGATGAAGTTGTAAAACACTTACTGTGGTAGCCTTGCCTTCCTCTCTCCCATTCACTGAGTTATGCCTAACATTTGATTTTAAGCAGAATTTACCTCTTTTCTGAATCAACTTATTTCCTCAGGTGAAATTTACTCTTTCTTGACTGACAGCTGAAGGAATACTGCCTGCCCACTTCAGCATTAACTTTCCCATGGAAGCACTGACCTAAGCATAGGTTGCTGAGATCCCACTGTCCATTCTGCACTGGCAGCTGATGTCCTGTGCTCTCCTCTGCCAGCACAGGGCTTTGCAGAGCCCAGGGTAAGCTGATTCAGGCAGCTGTGATGTACCAACAATTGTTGTGCCTGGAGTGTTATTGCAGGGTCAGAAAAATGCTAGCAACAGCACAAGGAAGAGGGCATGTTTTCAAAAAATGCAGTGCATAGGAGTTACTCATACTGCTCCAGTGAAGGTCCATTGGCCATTTGTTCTACAAGCTTGATAGGTTGATAAGACTTGACAAGTTGCATTACTATGGAGGCAACTTAGTATTACATTTAAAAGAAAACTACAAGCTTACAGATACTTCTGCCTTAAGAAGAGAAGTTAGCTTTCTGCTAAATTAAATTATTCTTTCATGTATGCTAATTATTTTCCCAGTAAGTATTTTTGCTGCCTTTCATCAGACAGCACTAGAAAAAATTTCATAAACTGATAGCAAAGGTCAAATCACTAAATACTTGTTTATTTTAAATATTTGTGGTGATAGATATAGTTACAATTTAGAGTATTTGTGCTGGTTTTTGTTTTCTTTTTTAATTTAGTGTAATGTCTCAACTATTAGTTTTGTATAAATATATCATGTGAGTTCTGAGGGGAATTTAATGTCTGTGTTACGTGTTTCAAAACTGAAAGTACGGTTTGCCAATTATATGCAGTACTCAAGGCATTTTGTCAAATAGGAGTGTATTCAAATCCCAAGGATTGCCTGGCCAATGACTGATACATCCTGATGTATAAATTAAATCTGTCAATTAGGGTTTGAAAAACCTGTAGTTACAGAGCACCAACTTAGTGTGATTTTTGCAGAAGATGCCTCAACTATAAAGTGGGAGAAATAGGTATTATACGCACATTGTTCATTTTATGCTCTGTCCCTACAGCAAGACCAGAAGAAACAGTTGTGTGTCTACCTGGACTGACAGGAAGAAAAAAAGAAAAAAAAAAAAAAAAAAAAAAAAA